>CM055203.1:4071600-4254100 GCA_029224185.1 Karalla daura | reverse complement strand
TTTACGGCTGCGTTCTCCTGGCTACATTGTGCCTGATAAGCACTTTTTTCCTCCCCGGACAAATCGTTTGTCTGACGCTACCTCTTCTGTGAAATTGTACTTGTCACATGCAGGCGTGCGTTTTGACGAAATACGATCGCACAAACTCAGACGCGTGCACATTTTCGCCATCACAGGCGCGACTGCAAAGCCAGTGAGCACGCACACACACACACACACACACACACACACACACACACACACACACAACCTCTCTCCTTGTTTCCCACTTTTCACTTCCTCACTTCACAGCCTTCAGCACGAGGGCTGTGAAGGGAGGACAGCAGGCGAACTTTTTCTGAGACATTATTTGAAATCCATCTTCAGACCCTGAAAAGTCTTTTACTTTTTAATCACACTCTTTCAAGGGACTTTTAATCACACTCTTCCTGCAGTGTACTGTATTGTGCTGCGTGTGTGTGTGTGTGTGTGTGTGCGTGAGGGGAAAAGAGGGAGGGGCAGGATGAAGTGTGACAGTGATGAGGGCAGTGAGTGAAAGCCGAGGGAATAAAAAGAGACCCCGTCATTACACGCTGACGTTGTGTCGTTCCATTAGAAAGAACAAAATGACCCTTATCACCCTGTCTCCCCCCGCAGAGACATAATTGGGTTTTCGGGGGAAAATTTCTTAGGACGCAAATTGCATTTGTTCCGTCTCGTCCCTGCTCTGGCTCTGCTCAGCCCGCCCCTGCAGCGAAGAGACCACGAGGGCTCCACAGGAAATAATAATTCCTGTTGTCACACACTAATGGTCATTGCTGCATAACTGCATGGCCGCATGCAGGGTAATAACATTAATTCTCCGGGTGATGGGTGTCTTCAACTTATATATGAGGCCAATTTCTCTGCGTGTAAGTGGGACGAGGTGGCGAAATTATTAAGGAAGTACGGCGCGGCCCATCAGTCATTCGGATTGTGTGATTGCTTTTTGTTCTGCGGTACTTCTCGACACGTGTCCAGTTAATCACTTCAGTTAAAATAATAGAAGGATTTACTCACACGACCAGGAAGGTAATTGTGAGCGTGGCTAGATTTAACCGCCCCGAGGCCCTGAGCAAGAGAAATGAGTGATGGGACGCTGTTGAAACATTAGGGTTACATTTACAATGTGATGTGATGCCTCAAATGAGACACTTCATGCATACTTCATTTTGAAATCAGAGAAAAAACTGAAATCGGATAGTAACGTCTCCTGGAATATCAGATGAACCAAAACACTTGAAGACCTAAACTGGTGTTTATGTGCAAGATGTTCAAAAGACAGTTTGTCTAACTTTGTGAATGTCCTGCTCTTGTGTTTGGTATAAACTCCATGGATGTGTCAGGAAGGTCTGGTTGATCCCTCAGGCCAGGTCTCCCTCGAGGACAGACCAAGTACTGCAGTTTGGAATTCATTTGTTTCGGGATTTCTTTTGTTGGTTTACATGTGTTTTGTTCTGCAGCATTTCTCAGTTGCAGTTTCTTACTGTTGCATTTGTTTAATGTCTTGGCTTTCCTGGCTCTTGACTTTTAACCAGAGATACTGTATGTACCTAGACTGTTGCATGACACTGTATGTGTGTGACATACACTATGGTTGAATTAAGTAGGAACTTTCTCTAATAACAACAAAGACACGAAAGCCAAGAATATGGGAAAAACTTTTTAAAAATCTAATAGATCAGTTGCTTTTGTAGCATCTTGTTGTGTTACCTAACATGTTTATTATCAGAACAGGTATCGAATATCGTTGTTATGTGTTTATTATGACACATAATTCTGGTATTGAGTCTTTTATTTGTAGGCGACAGCTGCAGCTCATTATGACATCTGTGAGAGAGACGAGTTTCCTCTCGCTCAAACACAAATTGACCGACATGAATGAGGTTTCTGCCCGAGCGAACAGAGTGAGATGTTTGGAGTTATTATTCGAAGCATCGAGAAAGATATGAGCTGCCTGATTGACGGAGAGCAACGGGAACACGGATCAGAGGAGAACAGCGTGAGCCCTCCCCGCTTTATTGATTAATTAAAGGTCGTGAAACTAAAGTGATGATCAACTTAAGATGTGTTGAAAGACGGGTCAATCAAGCTGTTTGTGCTTTCCGTGAAATCAACACATTCAGTTTTATTACCAAATGACTCGTGTAAGCGTGTCTGTATATTCTAATGAGCCTATTTCCAGTCACTGATGTGTTCGGCAAATGGAACGCCATATGAGAAGAGAGTGCGGCCAGCTTTTGTACGCTTTTATACACGGCTAAATTAGAGGAATAAAGTGTACGGCGCAGTTCATGCTCTGTGTAAACCGAGTGGGTGGTCAGAGCTGTGGACTGGTAATGAGAGGGGGGAAGGTCTGTGCAGGCAGACTGAGGGTGAGGCAGGGGAAACCCCCCCTTCTCTCATTGATTTTTCTGTCTTTGTGCCATTGTGGTGGTCAAATTAGGGCTTAGGTGTTGTAAGTACTTCACACACACACACACACACACAGATACACACACACACATACACACTGAGGGAGCTTTTCCTCAAGTTACACGTGTGCAGCGTGGTGTGTTTGCACCTGGATTTGGCAGAGCCATCATCTCCTCCGGCCTCTGTTTGCTCTTTTAACTTCTCTGCACACACCGCAGTTCAGTAAATATCTAATGTCCAAGCTGCCCAAACATGACTCGGCTGTAAAACCTAACGTATAAATCCAAACAGGCCGAGCAAATACTGCGGTCTGCCCTGGAACAACGCCTGCGTGTGATTGTTTGGGTGTGTTTGTCCGACATGATGCCTCAGCGACCACGTTACTGGGGTTTCTGGAGCGATGGTTCGACTATAATCAGCCTCCGTTCTCCAGTAGACACCCTTCATATTTCTCTCTCGGCAGCGGCGCAGCTCATTATCCTCCCTCTCTCTCTCTCCTTCTTATATGCACTTTATCCCCTGAGAGAAGCTTGTCACGGGGACAAAATTAGGGCATTAACAACAGCCTATTAAAGCTGCACTGCGTGCTACTGCGGAATTAGATATTGACAGCAAAAAAAAAAAAATTAACTGTTGCATCAGGTCATTGACTGTGAGACAACAATGAAAACACAAGGAAGGGAAAGATCAAACAGCATTTATTATCATCTTAATAGAATTTATATGTAGATAAAACTAAGATTACTACTAAGTGTAGTGGTGCGACCATAGATTCAGTGTATACATGCACAACTCTCGCAGGCTGTTTGCAGTAAGCATGATGTTCCTCTTGTTCTGTGCGTACCAAAGCCTGCGTGGATGCCTCTGCTATGAAACACAGAAAATCACAGTAATTCCAGTAAAGATTGTGTCTCGAGAGAAAAAACAAATAAAATGTCAGTCCGTTTAAGAACCTCTTATGTCTGAAGCCGTCTGCGCTCTCGTCTCGTCCCAGGCCTCGGGTTCTCAGCGATCAGCGTTCATTTTCCGCAGCTTGGCCGGCAGATTGTCCTCGGGCCTCCCGCCGGCCGACAGCAGGGGGCTGTGCATGGGGACCGGGGCGGGGGACAGCGTGGCCCCCAGGCTGTGCTGGTACAGGTCTCCAGTGGACTGCGTCATGGGTTCGAAACCCACCTTGAGGGACTTGAGCTGCAGCCGGTTCTCGGGCTCGGGCCCCGGCGAGGAGCTGAGGCGCTGCAGCTTCAGGGGCAGGTCTCCGGTGCTGCACGCCTTCTCCGAGTGCTGGGAGCTGAGCAGCAGCACCTTCCTCTGCAGGTCCTCCTTCCCGGACGAGCTCATCCTCTGCAGCTTGCTGGGCAGGCGGCCGCCGCCGGCCCCCGCCTGCCGGCCCCGCTCCTCCGACGTGTTGATGCAGTCCACGGAGAAGACGCGGTCGCGGCGGGTGCCGTGGCTCTCGGTCAGCGCCGGGGTGGGCGTGGACAGCGGCGAGGGCAGCGAGTTCTTCTCCTCGTGCTCCTTGACGCTGTAGGGCGGCGTGGGCACCTCGAACGTGCTGTGGAACTGGGAGTAGTCCACCCTGAAGAAGCCCTCCTCCAGGGACATGACCGGCAGGAAGCGGTGGCCCCACAACACCTCGTCCTCTGTGTACGACGTCCGCGCCTGGCAGGTCATACCTATGATAGAGAGAGAGAAAGAGAGATAGAGAGAAAGAGAGAGAGAGAGAGAACAGAGAAATAAACTGAGTTTGACGCCAGCGAAACAATTATCGGCTGATAAGGAGGAACGCGGAAGGGCAGCGTTCCCCTACATTATCGCTTTTTCCGCTCTGCTACTGCTCAGAGTCGCTGCTTCATGATTTTTTCCCCCTCTGTGCAGTCTACCATTCAGTCCCATTAAGTCCCATACTACAGATTTAAATACTGTTTCAACAGTAAATCCACAGGGAAACGACTCTTGCCGTTTCTCAAAAGGTTCATAAAGCAGCTAAACAGCTAACTACTGACTATTATCACTATTTATGTCTCCTCCGTATTCCAAGCATGTCGCCTCTGATGCCCTGCAATAGAGTAAAGATGTAAGATGACATGTTTCATACAGTGTTACTTTACATCCTCTCCTTGGGGCCGTATGACCATGCAGCAGTGTGATTCACATGTTTTGTGTAGGTGAAAGGCGAGTGACGCACTAGTTATCCGTGCTGCTTGTGTGTAATTAGCAGTCGCTGGGCATCATTCTCAGATCAATACATCAATGGGGAGAGACACAGGTCCTGATTTTGCATGTTTTTACCATGACGTGTGGTGATGATTGGGAATTGTACCGAGCTGAATCAGCTCATCTTGAGAACAATCTTGCAAAGCTGTTTTTTCAGGGCCTCTAAATCAAAGACGACATGTTTGGAAACAAAAACCGTCTGGTACGGACGATGCTCTGGCGTCTGCTGTGTACAAAACGCTGTTTGTTCCTATGTGACCTCGGCTCTTGTACAATAATTTTCTTGACATTTGAATGCTTGTTGTAGGCTCGGTGCAAATCAATAAGCACTTAGTCCATATTTCTTCTGATCCGCTGGCTCCTCGGTTAAACACCACAGTTAGCAGCAGAGTAGGAGTCTGATCCCGTCCCTCTGAGGGATGATATGTGCACTGTTATGTCACAACCCGATGCTATTCTAGGCTTGCTACTCATCTCCATACACAGGAAACCTTCAGCAGTCCTATATCCACACAAAGGTCATTTTTATTCTTAATGAGCCCAGAGGCTCGGCTTTAATCACAAGGGTTAGTCTGGGATAATTTTCCGAGCAGTCTCCTCTACTCTTCCTCCCTCCTCTTTCTCACAGAATAATGCTATTTCTGCTGACTGTAGATACATAACCAGCAGTAATGCTGCAGCAGCTCGCAGCCTGACAGGCATGCCAGTTTTGTTTCATTACTCAGGCTTCATATGGGTATTCAACCAGCTGGTTAATCTTTGCTGCATCTTGCATAAAAATAAAACCCTTCAGCGCGATATGCAAACATTTTTGGCCGACAGTACATGGGGCATCCCTGAGGAGGACTTTATGCAAAATTCCTGCCAGCAGGCTTTGTTGGCATTATTTACAGAGTTCATTATAATGCTTGGCCTTTGTTTCTTTGTTTTTCTGACAGACTCCATTTGAGTCTGTGCACTGTTGCTAAGAATAAAACACACATGCGGAGAGATGTGTGTCATCTGCGTATTAGTGGAAGTATACCGTACAGATGGCGTTGATATGCCAGAGGAAATAAAGCGTTAAAAGAGTGACTGTGCATCAAGCCTCACTGACCATCTCATCATGCCAGCGCTGTGGTGTTCACACATCTGTTCTACGTTTGCTGCAGTCAAGGCTTGCTCACCCTTAGCTGCGAGGACTGGATCGATTCTTTCATTCTACCTTTTCCCTCCATGAAGACGTAGTGGTGGTGGAGGTGTTGAGCCTGGAGTCAGTAGCATGAAACAATAATGTGTCTAACCTTGGAGGTTTTGTTTTCAGTCCATCTCTCTCTCTTCCCTACGTGCACCAGCTCAGCTTTGTACAGTAAATGCTTCTAGAATAAAGTGAAGATTGAAAACTCACTGCAGCCTGTAACTCCCTATCTGCACTGCATTAACATAACCTGAGGACATTTAATGATTGAGGAGGTTGTTTATTTAGTAATAGTATGGTGACAGTCTGAGCTGCAACAAATGATCTATTAATTGACTATGAAACATCTAATGAAATAATCAACAACTATTTAAATATTTGTTTTAGAAAAATTAAGTCAAAATTCTCTGATCTCATTGTCTTAAATTCTAATATGTTTTGGTGTCTTCAGCCTTACTTTTGTAATTCTGATATCAGAGCCTTAATATTGTTGCATGAATAAAGGTAATACACAGACTTCATATAAACAAATAAAGTGCATGTAAATGTGTTTCTTTGTCTAATACCGTACCTCTCCAATCCAGTTAGAGCAGGAGGAGGCAGATTTTGTATATGTGCATATATAGATTTATGTATGCAGCGTAATCTGACAGAAACTGGATGATGCATGGGTGCATTTACCACAGCCACTGGCCTTTGACCCAAAACCAAACACTTACAAGAGAGCCAGATGCAAATGAATCAATAGAAGCAAAGTCACAGGAGAACAACTATAACACCAAAAGTGTCCATTTCTGGAAAGATGGTGAGACTAGAACTCAATATATATATATTAAAATTCATGGATGGGAGGAACCAGAAAGAAGTCAATAATAACCCAGTGAAACAATTCAGATCAGCAGCTAGTGTTGAGGAGGTGATACGTCCCCATCCTCTATCCAGTTTCCTCTCTCATATTTAAACTGGGACAAGGACAAAATCAAACCGAGACGGCCGAGTGGAGCTATGAGCATAGATGGACTTGACTGTGCGTGTAAACACACTGATTGCTCTGAATCGCCTCGGGTGTCCCCTGTTGCACCGGTCCTGTGGGGGTGGGTCTCAAAACGTAGACTAAAACTGACATCTATTAGCGATCTGTCAATACCGGTTAAAACATAATTGGCATGAGATGACAGTCAACAGGCTGAGCAGCTGCGTCAGCACAGACGATAACTCCTGTTGTGTTCGGCTTAATGGGACGTGGTCCGCTGGAGATGGCGGCGGGGCCGTCCTCTACTCCTGGGCTCTGAGCGCCACACTGAACTTGTAGCGGCGTCCCAGATTTAATGGTATTATCAGCGGAGAGCAGATAGCGTAGCCTGCACGCTGCCACGCTTCCCCGCTGATCCCTCCCTCCCTCCCTCCCTCCTGAGCCCATTCAGCTCCACAGCAGAGCGAGGGCTACGGAGGATGGATAGAGGCAGAGCTTGAAAGAAAAGAGCGAGATGGATTTACTTGTATTGGGCTTCAGGGAAGAATCATTCTGTTAAATATGCAACAGAGGAGAGAGAGAGAGAGAGCGAGAGAGAGAGAGCGAGGTGCTGTTGCTGTGAGTGCTCCACCGTGGCCGCCTGCAGTTTACAGTGGAGGCTGCACGACAATGTCTCACGGGCGGAGAATTACCTCTGCTCTCTCAGCTGTCATCTGAAGAAAAAAATGGAGTGGAACTTCTACTAAAAGCCCATCTCATTCATCAAAGTGACACACGCATCCATGACCAAAGGCCTTTATTATGCATAGGGTGGGCATAAACCAATTCTGCCGTAATAAAATATCCCTCATAATTCAATCATGGTGTCATTCCCATGTGTTGTTCCCGTCCTCAGTTTTCCTTTTTTTTTTCTAACACGTGAAACTGAGAAGGCCGGGAAATGAGATCTCACACAGTTCCTATTAGACAGATCTGTTTTGAGGTTTGATATTAGTATAAATTTACATTTAGATTGAGAGTGAGAGAAGTGATCTGAAAAGACGTGGAAAATCTGAGAAAAATCCCTCACCGGTGGTCTCCACGATGCCCTCCAGGATCACGACGATCTCAAACTGTTCGTTCATGAGGGAGCGCTGCGACAGGTCGAAGAACGGGCTCTTGGGATTGATTTCGTGGCAGATGGTCAGAGGAGACACCAGGAAAAGCTGGTCCGCCCCGGTCCCGAAACCCACGTCCAGCTCACACTGGTCCAGAGGCAGGAACTCGCCCTCGGGCGTCTGACGAGACTGAAAGACAGAGAGAGAAAGAAGAGGATATTAGAAGAAAAAAGTTATACTTTTTCCATCAAATTTTCACAGGATAGCAACGAAAGCACATTTAAGTAAAAATTTGCACAATGTAAAAAACACACCATGTTAAAGTTCTCAGTTTGTAAGGGAAACAGACCGAGGTGAATGGTAGGTTTGAGATCGAGGTGGAGCTGGGCTTATATGGAGGGAGCCCAGTGGGTGAATATGAGATATCTGATCAATGTGAGACGTTTTGAGATGGCTGATGAGGGACGAGAGGAGAGACAACAAAGATATGATGAACAACAGCGTTAAGATTTTTCTCCACAGCGATTTTGTTTTGTTTTTCTCGTAAACTGTTGACTCATTCTTCTCTTTGGATGTCAAGCTGTTCCTTTCGTGAAAGGGAAATGGAATGAGAAATGGAAAAGTTGTAGCTCAACAAACAACTCGCAGGCGTGTGAAATGCGGAGACGTAATAGGACGTTGATAGAAATCTCAACGTCTTTATCAAACCGGGTATTGTGTTTGATTTGCAGTGTTTCTAGCATCTCAGAAGCATTCAGGTCTCACCCCAGTATTTGTGTAAAATGCTTTTTTTTATTATTATTTTCCAACACAGCCTCACTTTAAATCTATGACTGGATGATGCTCTATAAAAATATAAATTTCTAATCATTTCTCTCTGCTGGAAAGATGTTTTCCCTCTCCGTCTGCATCCTCCCTCTCCAGACCTGCAGTGGCCACAGACTTGGCACTTCACATTGATTTCTGGACAAACTTGCAGGCGGACGTATGAGACAGGACTTGCCCACAGAGAGGTTACTGGTGCGGAAGCATTTAATTGCCCAGATGATGTTGGAGCGCAGCACGGAGGTCCTGGATGTATTTTCCTCTGTGCTGTCTCACTCTGTTGAGTCACTCTGTTCACAAGCTTTCATCTTGTTTCCCTCAATGAACGTTCTGTTACCCATCTTTCCTTGTTTGTTTTATACATTTATTTATATTTCTTGGTGCCATTTCCTAACAACTCACACTCACAAAAAGGCTTTCAGCTCCTTTCAAAAGCTTTAAAATATTGATGTTTCTTTTTTTTCCCCCTGTGTCTTTGATTCATTTACCTTTGAAATTCGTCTTGCTCGAGATAAAAAGGAGCAGTGTAGATTTCATGTGTGTTGACAGAGTGAGAAGACGTCCTCCTGTGTTTTATCTCGTCTTGTCTTCTTAAACTAACATCAGGAAGAGTTGTACACGCCCGCACAACTTCCTCCCGACAACAATTACCACTCCAATAACAACAGCGGCGAAAGTGTCACGCTGGTTTTTGTCTGAAAGGATTTCATAGCAAAAGCTAATTTTTACTCTTTATTATTTTTGTTTTACATTGTCACACCTCCAACCAATAATTAGAATGTGTCAGCCGTGCTGCCATCCACCCACCCACACACATACACACACACACACACACACACACACACACACACACACACACACACACACACACACACACACACACACAGAGCTTCATGATGAACCCCCACACAGATTCACGCACAGTCCCACCGCCCCCCTCTCTACAATCCTTTCAGCAATTTCTGGATCTTTTGTTCTAGTTCTAAATCCTAAAATAATCAACACAGTATTTCCACAAAGGCCGTTTCCTCTTCCAGCCTCTACTACTCACTGAGTCCTTGTCATCCGCAAACAACAAACGCTGAACTTTTGACTCCAGCTCATCACAACTTGGACTTTGTTTTGAAGTCATTGTCAACCTACTCTTGTTACACCTTTCCACCTTTTTCTGCACAATACAATCAAACTTTTAAAACAAGGGATTCTCGATTTTACACCCACCCAGAATCAGCCAGTTTCTAATCTGATGTGTAGGATTTCTGGTGACTGTTGCCCGGTAATCATTATAAAGCTAATTATGCAAATGCAGAGTGTGTAATTTTGTTTTAAATCCCGTCTTTGGCTGGATTTTTCCTAAATTAACTCATCCCAAAGAGGATGGAGAATTATCTGGCAACCATGGACTTTTCCCTGATTGACAGTCCCGCTCACAACTCACATGAATGATCACGACTTTACCTTATGTGTGTATTTGTTATGCTTATTTAATAAATGTAACTAGTATATTTAATAACTGTATGCGACTGCATTTTGTGAAAGAATGAAACAACTTTAACAGAGGATGAATGTGAGAGGAACATTCAGGAAAATGCAGCATTTATTCTGTGAATACTGCAGAAAGCCGATGTTAAGTCAGTGCAAATGCTTGTCCAAAGCTCCAATGCAATCAAGACACAACAACGGTCCATATTCCAAAAGGGGAACATGGGCCACTGTGTTGTTCCCCCATAAACAATGTGCGCAAAACTAATCACTGCCAAATCCTGACCTGGGGGAAACACCTTTTGTAGCCACTTGGTTAGCTCGACAGAAATCTGAGGAGGTACAAATCTGAAGCCTGTGAGAAAACAAAAACAAAGCAGAACACATGCTGCAGGTAAATACTGCATATGAAAAAGAAAAGTGAAGGAAATGCACGAGGCTCTGCAGCTGCAGCTCACTCTGTTGCTGCCAAGCTCCATCACGACTCTCTGGAGCACCTGAAAAAAAGTTCCAGGAGTTCAGGAGGATGGTTGAGGTTCAAGACAAACATTATGTGGAATAACACGACTGCAGGTTCTGCAGCTTTATCCAGAACATGGAGCATCGTTCAAGCCTCCAGAACAACCTCAGCCATGGATCTCAGCCTTATATTAGAGGAAACCAGAAACACCAGACGGCTGCCTCACAGTCGTGTTACCTGTGAATCTGACTCTTTAGATTCAGTAGCTGAACATTTACATTTACACATCACTCGACATGACCAGCTCACTGCAGGCCAGATGGCGTGTGTGTGTGTGTGTGTGGGCAGAGAAAGAGGCTGAATTTTCTTTAAATCTAATTAAAACATCTAATATATAATAAATGATTTGGACGTCCATCTTCCTCAAGGTTCCTACGAAACTTTTATGATGCAAGAACTGACTTTAAAAGAAACACACCCTTCAATAAAACCCTTTTACAAGGAGCCAGTTTAAGGAATACTGCTCTTCATTTGCAAAAAAAAAGAGAAAATTGATGGAACTGGACCTCATAGATAGATTTTAATGACAGTATCTAATTCCAGGGAATGCAGTTGCAGAGTCAAGGGTAAAAGATGAGGATTAATCGTGGGCTCACATAGTTTCCATTCACCTGGTTCCAGTTGGTTTACTCCATCTCCAGCCCAGCCAGCTCCGTCCTGACCTCCCCGTGACATTGCCGTGCAGTTTAATCCCCCCGAGACACAAACTGTGAATGAAGTGTGAGTAAACAGGCTTTGCATCGCCAGAAAACACCGCTTTCTATTTATATCTGGCGTGAATATCAACGAGTCCCGGATCTATGTTGGAGAACGGCACGTCAGGTCGGCGGGGGGGCCATTGTTCACTTGTCAGGTGCTTACGGGCGGCTGAGCGCTGTTTGGAGCCGCTCCTGTGCGAGGGTTATCTCGTGCTCGCTGTGGGAATCGCAGCTTTTCACTCTCTGTCTTTGTCGCTGAAGATTAAAAAGACGGATGACTATATGCAAACACTGACAGCCAAAGCTTCTTACACAGGCCCCGTCGGCTCTCTCCCACGCCTCTTCACGCACAGAGATTCAGAGATAGCGGAGCTTGTCTGTTTTATTGTTTTTTTTTTATTTCTTTTTCCCTGTAAATCTGAAACGCCGACAGAGAGATTTTTTTCCTGCCTGGGCTCTGGCATATCTGGAATTGTATTCGTTTCATTCAACACTTTAAGGGAAATCAAAAGTCCGACCTCAATAACCCCGTCCACCCGTCACTGTCAGCAGAAAAAAAGCCGCGCGCTTTTTTCTTTTTTTTTCATGTCCCACAAAAGGAGCATTACGGATTGCGTGAGTGATGCTTATGGATGAAGACAGGCGATAAATAAAATTGATTAGACCTAGAGTGGCTTGATCTTCCTACTCAACTCCACTCCATGCTCTGCCGGGCCTTCATCAATCAGGAGCCTGGGCGGAGGCGGAGGAGCTGGGAGGCAATCGGGTCGACTGACAGATCAGCTGGTTCAGGCTCCCACACCCGCAGCTCCTGTGCTCCTGCTGCACACAGGTCAGGTGTGTGTGTGTGTGTGTGTGTGTGTGTGTGTGTGTGTGTGTGTGTGTGTGTGTGTGCACGCCTGGTACAGCGAAGCCAGAGGAGATGAACTGGTTCAGTCAAATAAAGACTTTAATGAATAGCGATGTCACAGGATTGTCAATTTCGCGATATTCAAAGATTCAAGGAATCAAAGGGGTTTTATTGTCAGTGCCAGTTTGCGTTGATATGAGAACGAAATGAAAACTGTGACCAGGAAGCAGCCGGTAGAGGACGTAATAAATAATAAAATAATGCAAACAATAAGTAATAAATCTCAGAGTAATAAAAATTTGAAAGGGAGGTAAAAATCTAACAAGAATCTAAGAAGAAGTCAAAAAAATAGATAATATGAATCATGATATCGCAATAACTATGTGTGAACGTGACAGGGAAAAACTGAAATGAGAACTACAGAAGTTTTCCTCGTTTGCTTTCCTTACACTGTACAGTGCTCGCCAACAGTAATAATCAATAGATCAATCATTGTCTTATCATATTAATAAGTCTTTGCTTTGTTCATATTGTTTAAGTGTTGTTTACACTTCCTCCAACACCTGTGTGATCGTGTTCTGTGATATCTTATCAGAAAACACAAAGGTCTGACTAAACAACTCTGCCTGTTGTGATTCACCAGTTTATTGGCACATTAAACAAAAACACAGCTGAACGGTAGCACCTGTGCTGCGTTATCATTCACACAGACATTTAAATATATCGATCACAAAAAGGCTCCGAGGGAGAAGAAAGTCCCGGCGTAAACTGCGCTGCTGCTCAGTTCCCAGAAGAGAGAAGAAGAAAAGAACAATAAAGTAACTTTTTTACACATTATCAGGCAGAGTGAAAGAGAGAGAGAGAGAGAGATAAAGCTCGGGGCGAAGCCGGGAAAGCTGTCTGGGTGTATTTCTCAGGTTTATGTGTGCAGTGATGGGACAGCTGTTCGCACACATTATTGAATCTTCTGCTGCTCCGCGGGAGCGTTTCCAACTCAGTGAAGTAAGAACTCGAACCAGCATCTCAACTGCATGAACGTCCCCCCCTCACACCCCCTTCTTTTGTGTGTTTTTCTTGGTTTTATTTTTTATTTTTTGCCAGAACTGACGTAGCATTTGGACGACCCTGTTGCGTGACAAAGTGTTGTTCCGTCAGTAAGTGGATGAACTCGAGCCTCTGGCATTAAAGACAGACAGGAAGCACATCCACCACTCCAACCTTTGCTTTATAAAGGGCATATTACATCAGTTGTCTGCTGCAGAATTGTAACACGAAGGTCACTTTATGGATAAAGAGACGCTTTTTTAAATGTTCTCTGTGACTGTGGGTGAACGTAGCGAGGAGGCATGTACAGTTGGTTAGAATCAGCCCAGCTCCACAGCTACAGGGATCTTTTAAGGATGCACAGTAACTGTTTTGTCCCATCGATACCCATAACTGCTTCTCATAGATGATGCCACATGATGCCACTAACTAATGACAGACCTCGGTTGTGTTGTCATCAACAAAATCGTCTAATCGATAGACAGAAGGTCGGCTCCAAACTGGCTCTAACGTTAGCTTTAGCTTCAGCTGTAGTCTCATTGTCTCACAGGACTGAAAATGAGCGAAATCAAGGCAATATTGGTGAATTGTAATAGGCTTTAGTGAACAGCAAGAATGTAATTATGAGACTTTTCGGTGTGCAATTGTTTTTAAAAATCTGGCAGATAATTTTCGGCACCAATAATTAGTGTGCGCTTTGGAGAATGGTGCAAAGTGAACAAGCTAAATAAGCGCAGGACAATTATCAAAATTACCACTCAACTATTAAAAGGCCGGGCTCAAACAACACAAATTCAGGATGATTTGCCACAGTGAAAAGAGTGGCATGTTATGAGTTTTTCACCCTCTCAACCTAGTTTCTTACGATGTCACTGGTGATGTTTCTTGACCAAGACCTCTGTGGCCGTTCAGTCATGCTAACGATTGTGAAAGAAAGAAAGAAATGAATGAATAAATGTACTGATCCTGACAAGTTACCAGGGACAGTTATTGGGTCAGTCAAACCGGAAGATTTTTGTCTTTGTTCTGGTTTCGCTCTCCTTCTTTGACGGTGTCGTCACAATTTCCTCGGCCAGAAAACACGTTTTGTTGGAGCTACACTTGCTATGACTTCCACTCGGCTAAAGAAAATAATGCAACACAGCTCGAGCGTTTTATTGTCACGAGCCTCAGGATATTTATGTTTATTCAAGCAGAAAAAAAAGCTGCCGTACTGTAGCCGACCGCCCCGGGAAAGCCCAGGTCACACACTTTGTCTATATCTTGGACGCCTACAGCTCTATACGTCTGTGTGGAAGTATTCAAGTAGAGAATACAAAGGAGAGAGAGGGAGTGTGGGCAGTCCACCGTCTGAAGGATTTCTGGCTCTCAGGCTCGCTAATCAATGACTGCAGGCCTTCCAGGCTCGCTCCAGCCTTCCACAGCCCGATAGTATAATTGCATCTCTATTCTTATTAGAAGAGAAATGGAAATCAATTCTACTTCAACAACCAGTGTATGTAGCTCAACCTGCAGTCCTCTGAGGAGATCTGCCGCCCAGAGGATTTCTCTCCCCCGCCACGCACGTCTCTGAGATAGAAAGGGCCGCTCACACAATGAAAACATTAAGAAGAAAATAAAAGGAAAATTCTTTTCATGTTGGAACTCTTCTTACGCCCAGTCTCTCCCCAGCCCGTTCCATCACTTTCAATCAATCCCTTCACTCTCTCACACTCCTCCTCCTCCTCCTCCTTCCAGCCTCTCCCAGTCACACCACAGTCCTGTTTTCCAGCTGGGATGTTCCACCACGATGCCCTCCGAGCCTTTCACGGATGCTCCCCGCGACTCTGAGTGACAGCCTCCATCGCTCCGTCACTCCTCCGTCTCTGCTGGCAGCCCGTAATCAGCGGCGACAGCTTCGTGGCGGAGACTCACTGTCCACACACGCCAGAGCAAACAGGCGGCCGCCGTTTAAACGAGGCTCCGTCCTCTACTGTAACAGGCCCGCGCCGACTTAACCTGTCGTCATCTCGGATCACTGCGCCTGACATTTCCTCCAGATTCACAGCGCTGTCACATCGATAGCCTGAGCCACACACACACACACACACACACACTGGATATGCACCAGAGTTTGTTTTAACCGGAACAGGTTGAAGCGAAAGCATCCCAAGTTTGGTGTTGTTGCTAATTTTAGCCTTGTGATTTGGGAAAAGGGCACTGTTAGCCTTCCTGGCCTCCAGCAAAGGGCAGAGCATGTGTGAAACAGAAAGCTGGTGGATAAAAAGCTTCCACACGTACAGACTCAGACACTAGAGACACAAGAAGATTCTTTGCGCGGGTCTGTCTGTCCTTTACCTCACCCAGGGACGCAGATCGACAGGGAACGCACCCTGGGCGAGTCTTCAGTCTAACATTCAGTCTCCTACTCACATCTAAGGCCAATTTAGAATCTCCGGTCTGCCTTAACGTGCATGTCTTTGGAGAGTGAGAGAAACGACCTGGAGAAAACACCGAGAGGACATACAAACCACACGCAGGAGGGCCGAGAGTCTTCTACTCAGTCGCATATAGAGAGGAACCTGCTGATCGACCTGATTGACTCTTTTTCAAACAACTTCAACAACATCAGGAAGAAAAACAACGGCTGGATGCAGCTCACAGGAGTAATGAGCTGAATTAGCTGCTTACTTTCACTCAACACTTAAACACAGGGTGAAGAGTTTTAAGAGGAAGCGGACCGCGTGGTGTTGCCTCTGCCTACAAGACTTTTCCATCGTACAAATGCAACTGTTTTCAGGTTAGAGTCCTTAAAAAACACTTTGTTGAACATTTTCTATAGTTAATTTTGGAAAGATATTCATTGACCTGATTGGCAACACATCTCAGACAGCCTCTCTCTCTCTCTCTCTCTCTCTCACACACACACACACACATGCACACACACAGTCTCAGGAGAAGCTGAACTCCTCTGCCAGGCTCCCGATGACGAGGCAGGACTCGAGGAGGGATGCAGTTCAACAGCACCACCAACATCTCCACACAGGGACTGCACTGACACATGACTGAGAACTTATTTGGATTTTAATATGAGGGTCTTTAAACATTAAAGTCTACAAGTAGGTTCAGCCTTAACAACGCCTTTGTGACTCACTTATTTTATGTCGTTTTTGTGTGTTGTGAGCCCTGCAGAGCTGCTGCACACACACACACACGTACGTACGCACATAGACACACACACGCAAACACACAAAACTCCTGGCATGAGAATCTTTGAAGCGAAAGAATAAGGTTAGATCACAAAGCCCTGAAGCAAAACTAAAAAAGACTAAAAAAAAACACAAAGGAGCACACGGTGAATGCGATTATCTATTGCATTTCACAGAGTGTAAAAAAAAAAGAAATGACGTGAGGTCAGCAGAGAGGACCTGGCACTCGTCCATGACTGTGGTCCAGGAGGTAAAAAAGTAAAAAAAAAGAGGAGAGTGACTCCACGGGGTAAAAGAATTATACCTGAACCATCTATTATTTAATTCTTTCTGATGCAACGTCCTCTATTCTGAAAGTAACACTGGTTATTCCTCCTTTCAACCTCTGTGCACCAGGTTCATCCTCACTGTATTTAAACTAGGGTATTTATGGCTGTGGGTTCTGGTGACGCTCGTAAACAGAAATTCATGATGTGTTGTTGTGGAGGGTGGGGGGGCGGGGGGCAAGCAAACGTGGACGTGTGTGTGATTGTACTTTGTGCCCGTGGGGTTGTTCACTTCCTGCCTGCCTGTAGCAGCGGTGGATGGAGCTCTCCCTCTCTCTCTCTCTCTCTCTCTTTCCTCGCCTGCACGCATCATTAAGCTGACCGTGGATGTGCTTCAGTGTGGGCTGCACAGTGGAGGACGCGGGCGTAAACAAGCTGCAAGCACCTCGCCGCTGACGCCGTTTGTCTTCTTTATGGCCCATTTTGCACACTGAACATGGATGTGGCTGAAAGGAGCTCCTATTATGATAATTAAAAGAGGAGCCGGGCCGACCTTGCTGCTCCTCGTGGTAATTTTCTGCATTGTTGCTTGTTTGCAGAGTGTGAGGTTCATTAGCTAAAGCCTCCTCCACCTCTCCATCACAACCTCAAACCTTCGAAATCCGACCGACTTCTTCATTAGTCGATAAAGTGACGTGGCACAGTTGGTTGGGACTCAGTGGAGTTTGTTATCCTCTCCCTGAGCTGTGAGGGCTCACCAAAACACTTTAAATCTCAGGGAAGAAGACTATAGGACAAAAACACACACACACACACACACACATTCCCTAAAGCAAATAAAGGAAATAATGCATTTCTTTATGGTGGCTGTAAATACTTTTTATGTGGGCTCGTGCTTTCCGGATCGACTGTGGTATATACTGTGCTCCCTGATTTGTGGCTGAGAGTGAAGCTTCTTTTCTCTCCTTCTTTTGTTTCTTATCTCTCTCTCTCTCACTCTATCTCTCTCTCTTGTCTATCTTTTGTTTTTACTCCTGACACACACCTGACTGTCCAGGTGTCTCCAGCAGCGCACACAAAGGCCAACTGCCTCTGATCTCCATGGTGTGAGATGCACCTGCCTCTCAGCCTCTCCATCCTGCAGCTGCTGGATTAGGCTAACGCTGCCTTAAGCCGGTTCTGTTTCACAGGGCGCATTGGGAAGTGTAAGTGGGACCTGCCACAGAATGAATTACGTAAAAAAAAAGAAAGAAAAAAAAGCAAAGGGTGAGCTGCATTCATATGCAACACAAGGCTTCTCTTCTCTTCCTTTTTCCTTGTGGGTAAAGCGCAGCTGTCAGTCACTGCGTAGCTAGAGTCTACACTGTGTCAGTGATGTTTGATGTGAGACATGCTGAGCCAGGATTGTGCCATGTAACACAGAAGGGGTTCCTCAAGGACGCAGGGGTTTCCACGCATCCTGGAAAACCTGGAAAACTATAGTCAACCAATTTCCAGCTGTGGATGTTGACATAAAAAGTCCTGGAAAGTTGACCTTCTCTTTAAAGCAGAACCTCCTCGAGGGTCTATCTATCTATCTATCTATCTATCTATCTATCTATCTATCTATCTATCTATCTATCTATCTATCTATCTATCTATCTATCTATCTATCTATCTATCTATCTATCTATCTATCTATCTATCTATCTATCTATCTATCTATCTATCTATCTATCTATCTATCTATGCATGAAAGAGATCATATAGTGGTGGATGGTGAATGGTGAGTGAGTGGTGGATGGTGAATCTTTTAAATAAAACTTCTGGGGTGAGACATGAAATTGGGTAGATGTTCAAAATGCAAGGCGCACCTGAACAAGATGACACATCTGGAGTGGATGGAGGGGTTTGTATGGGGGTGACAACTAATTTGCACTTAGAAAAGTCCTGGAAAATGGAAAATGACAGGGAGTCCCTTCCGCGCTGCGTGTCTTACCTTTATGAGTTTGCACCTGATCTGAGCAGACACCATGTGGCTGTTCCTCAGGTTTCCCACCCTGAACATGAGGCACAGTTTCCCGTCTCTCTGGGAAATCACGGCGTCCTGGCTGAACATGAGCGTCTCCGCTCTCTTCTTGGGCTGAGACATCTTGATGAACATGCAGCCGATGAGGAAAGCGTCCACGATGGAGCCCAGCAGCGACTGGAACAAGAAGAGGATGATGCCCTCGGGACACTTCTCCGTGATGTACCTGTAGCCGTATCCGATGGTGGCCTCGGTCTCGATGAAGAAGAGGAAAGCTGAAGGGAAGTTGTAAACATTGGCCACGCACGGGGTGTAGCTGGAGTCGTGTCCGTGGTTCAGGTCTCCTCGGATGTAGGCGATGATCCACCACATGGACGCCATCACCAGCCAGGCGATGGTGTAGGTCAGGATGAAGATGAGCAGGTTCCATCGCCACTTGAGGTCCACCAGGGTGGTGAAGAGGTCTGACAGGTACCTGCTGGTCTCTCCTCCCAGGTTCCCATGCTGCACGTTACAGCGTCCGTTCTTATCCACGAAGCGCTGCCGCTTCTTCTTCACCGGGGCTGAGAAGGTGCTGGCCCGGTTGGTGTTCACCACCTGGTAGTCCTCGCCAAATTTCCTCCTGAGTGCAGCCATTTGAAGCTCTGCTCGAGATCTCTGCAGCTCTTTTTCTTTCTTCTTTTTTCTTTAATCCATGCTTTGGAGCCTAAACACTGGTCGCCTGCAGTGCGTAAAAACGCACCGTGGCGCACATAAGGCGCGCACTATAAATCCTATGCATAAAAACGGTAAAAATAAAGAAAGAAATAACGAGTGTGAGTGTTTTTTTTTTTTTAAAAATATTAGATTTTATCCGTATGTGCGTAAAAGATCCGGTGTGACCCTCCTCCCTGGTGCACTACATGGCACCTGGATGCGCTGTGCGCTCTGGTGCGGGGCTCGGATCATTCCCAGCTCCTGGTGGGAGAGAGGATGGAGAGAGTGTGTGAGGCAGAGATGATGGAGAGAGGGAGGAGAGACAGAGAGAAGAGGAGGCGGAGGAGGAGGGGGAGTTACACAAGGCTGCGTTTGTGCGTAAAGAGAGAGAGGGAGAGAGAGAGAGAGTGAGCGGGAGAGAGAGGTGGACAGTTAATTTGGCCAATTCAATCAGTGGGCGACTAAATTTATATATCACTTAATTAATGAATCAAGTAGTGGATTAGGTAATTAATTCATCCATCATAAGCGCTCTTTACAATGCAGCTGATTCGGTGTGACGAACAGGACGAGCTGCGCTGAGAGGAGCGATGAAGGTTGTAGGATCTGATCTGTGCATCCTGTTAAACTGCGCCATCTACTGGGCGCCTTGTGCATGTGCACGTCAGAGATAGATAGATAGATAGATAGATAGATAGATAGATAGATAGATAGATAGATAGATAGATAGATAGATAGATAGATAGATAGATAGATAGATAGATAGATAGATAGATAGATAGATAGATAGATAGATAGATAGAAACTTTATTAATCATTTTATTCATCCTCAGAAAATGTAGGTTACTTGTTATGGTGCTGTAAGTTGGGAAAAAAGGGTGAGAGAAATAATCAAATGCAGATGGGTCACAGTGTCTCCTACTGCATCTGTTAACCTGCAGAGGTCAACTAAGTAGAGGTTATAATTCAGAGTAAATGAACAATAACAGGACCATTCTGCAGGAGTGGATTTTAAATGTTTGCCTCAGATCTGGTCTTTTCCATTTTGCTTTGCTCCTTTAAAGGAGACCAGTGATGGTTGAACAGAGCCAGATTCAGAGGACGAATCAGATTCTTTTCAGACATTGCACCAGACATGCTGCATGTGCCCTCAATTACACACGTTACTGACTACACATTTATTTCAGAGATCGGAGTCACCCTGGTGTTATATGTCACATTCTGCCTGTTCACATTCACTCGTCCTTACAAAACTGACACAAGTGAAGTTGTGATGTTTTTCAACATTCGACCAGGAAAACTGTTGCGATTTAACAAACGTAAGGTAAAAGTGGATCTTCAAGCTAGGCCTTAAAAATAGATACAGTTGTCCCCTTCTGTCTATAGGCTTTGCCCATTTTAAGTGCGACATTAAATCTGTGCGTCTCCTCTTTCCTACGAGGCCTCCGTATTGATTTAGACACTGGATGACGACTTCAGCAGAGGATTTCCTGGACCAGTAACCTCCCAGAGGTCATCCCTAAATGGGATGTTTCGTCCTTGCCTCTCTGCTGCCCTACTTCTAATCAGATAGAGCAGCGAGGTCTGCATGGCATGTAAGTACTACTATTATTAACTTATGCGCAATTACAGCCCTGAGCACACAGAGATGCCCTTGACTCACCTCAAGAAGGATTTGCTCGGACGTGTAATTTGTGTTGAGATTGGACAGTATTTCTGATACTACAGAGGGGAATTTTTTTTATCATTTATCATCAAATGACTGTTAATTGACATGTAATTAAATGCAGTGATGAAATCATTCTCTACCTTAGTTGTCAGTAGGTTTTTTAGTCGTTAAACAAAACAAGTTTTGTAATCTTGTACTCCAAAAGTCACACATGAAACAAAAGAAGTAGAGCTGATGAGAAGTCAGTCGTGTGAGAACAAAGCTTCACCAGTGCAGATATTACCAGATATTGCAGCTATTTTTTCTTCTTCTTCACAGAAACACATTTCATTCATGTGTCCACACACCCAGGCTCAAATCAATACTGAATGAGAAGCCGTTGAGTTTTTCATCAGCACTGCCTCGCTCTGTGCTGACCAGCAGCAGACTCATCTGTGTGAGTCAAAGTCCACATTTAAGGAGACATCAGAACCTGCACTCATCTACCGCTTTATTAGGAGAAACCAGCTAAATGAAAATCAGCCCAATACACCAGGTCTACACCTGATTCAATACCAACCTCTTGAAAGATATCACATATATACATATATAAGCAAAGGTCTGAGATCATATTTGAGATGTGACATGCTGTTTCACATACTCACTGATATAAATTTTGTGGTAAATATAATAAAAAACACCATCTATTACCTTTATTCCATGTAGCAAATTAATGAAATTTAACACAACCACAATATCTTCATTCAGAACAAGGAGCTTAAAAATTCTCGGTCATTCAAACTATCCAACATGTGCAGGTTGCTGTGGGGAGAGAAACGTAAATATGGGTGATATTTGGTGGGTATTTCCCTCTTATCAAATCTTTTCTGATTGAACTGTCAGTTAACTCTTCACCCCTCATTCTCAGTGACAGACAGACCTGATATTTCAGCGTCCCGGCAGCAGGTGATAAAGCGCACATCAAACAGCAAACTGGTATTTGAACTGTTACTATCAGGCTGATCTAACATTCATGCTGAAAGGCGAAATGAAAAGCTGCAGAAACAACAGCACTATTTGCATCACAGATGACTGAACACAGAGAAAGAAGAAGGTTTTCATGTGTCACAGGTGCAGCCCTCGGTGGCTTCTTATGAGGGGGAAAAGCAAACAGTCGGCTCACGGCCACAATTAACACAAATTAACCAAACAGATCCTTGGCAGAGACGTTTTCATTTGATAAGAGCAAAGACTTTGAACTGAAATGATAGGAGTAGGAGTGGAGCAGCCATAAGCTGCTGCACTGCTGAGATGAGCCACTAGGTGGTGATTGTAAATCAATGCAGCTGATTTGTTCCAGACCGATCAATTACACCGTGGTGGCAAATGGAGCTGCTGCCTGGACTTTTTTTTTAAGGCGAATGGAGCGGGTGTTTATGCACTGCAGCCTGATTAAATCCTGACAAACACCTCATGTCTCAAACCACTCTGAAACTTTTCTGTATTCAATCAGACCAGAACGGCATGAAGTAAACTCAAGATGGATAACTTCTGGGAGAAAAATACTAAAGCATAGTTTCCATATATTTAGATTAGTATTTCCTCATTTTTATAGCGTAAAAAAAGTCAATTTGTCACTTTTTCTGATTGTTAAAGGGGAGCTAGGATTAAAAAAAAAACACTTTTACTATGGATTTGTAGTGAGTAAGGACAGTCTGTTCCCATCACCTCCTCTCTTATGTATAAAACCAGTGAATCCAGTCAGAGACATAATGTGGGATAAACATAACAAAAAATACCACTCCGCTACCTTTTAAATAATTCGAATGTTCTGTTCAGATTTTTGGATAAATGACAGCACAGACTCAATTTGATAATTTGATCTTTGCTCTTGGTTCTTCCTCATTCTCGGATTTCTCCTTTGATTCTGGCTCAAGCCTCTATGGCTGGATGTAGCTATAGCACTCCAGTTGTTCTATTGTTTAATAAGGAATGTAAAATGTGATCACTGATGTGGCAGTGGCAGGCAAGACAGCCAATCAGCATCAAGTGCATTTGCCAGATAAGCATGAAAGGGCTCAAGATCTGTGCTGAAATGGTCTGTAATATCCCCAAACCTAAAAATAGGACTTTAAAAGGTCTGTAAAATACCGTTTGAAGCTTTTCCGATTAAACCAGTGGTCTATAGTGTCTTTGTTAGCGCCAGAGGACAAGGTCATTCAAGGTCACCTTCAAGGAGGCTAATGTGCCTCTCAAAGATAGGAAACAAGCGGTAGCCTGTCCTCTTTATTAGCTCATTGCAACCTAAAATGAAGATTAAAAACAGTAAGTTGTGGGTTAAGCAGCTTCAGCCTCAGTGGCGTCCATCTGTGTGTCGCTGAGCTGTATCAGCAGTTTTAAATCCTCCGCTACTCGCCCTAGCTCCCATACTTTTTACAGAGAAGCTGGTGCAAACCTTTAAACTTACTAAAAGTCTAAAAGTCATGCAGCCCGTCAGTCATAATGGGCTTGCACATGGATGCAGATGTGCAGGCCAACTGGCGGATATCTGACAACATCCACAAATCATGTTAATCCTGCACACAAGAGGCGGAGATGTGTTGTTGCGTCACCACTAACCATCCCCCAGGTGGTTGTACCGAGTGGAGGAATGATGCCTCTGCATGTGATGCACTGAATAATTGCATCCAAATGTTATTTCATCCCCACAACACAAAGTGTCACCACTGTGCAGGTTTCTAATCGCTGCCTCCAGAGCAGGAGCCCGTGTGCGGCTGTGATCCTCCTAACAATCGAGGATTAGGGCGTAGACGGCGAGGAACGCCATCTGTTACGTGAAGGCATCAGCCTCTCCCAGTGAGAGGAATCCAAATCAGCACAACATGAGCAATCCGCAAAACCTCAGCTTGGGTCCTCAAGTTATGATACGAAAAGGGGAAATTTGACATTCACAAATTTGTGTGTGTGACAGTGAGATAGAGATGGAGAGGTTGGGTTCATGGGAAGGGGGGAAAGGGAACAAAGACGTGCTGCACGAGCTGAATTATTAATGAGGAGTTAGAATTGATAACCATCTCTGTCATGTGATACACAAATTACCACAGACTTCAGGCAGGAAAACATGGGCCTGCGTTTTCCCTTTGTTCGTCCTGGTCGGTGTGTCTTGGCTGTGTGTTCAGGTGTGGGCTCGCTCTCTCCTCTGCTCCGTTCACAGCCAGGCCACGGTCACTGATATCGTACGAGGAGTCACAGTGTCTCTGACCTTGATGTTGAACTGATGGAAAGTTGAGCCACGAGGTGACTTCTCCTAACCTTGGCTAAAGGTCTGAGTGAGTCTTGTTGTAGTAGCTCTACACACACACACACACATCAGACCTTCTTTTTGTGTCTTTGTGCTCCAGCGTGACAGGATTAGAACTGACTGAAAGGGGGCCTACTGTAGAATAGAAAAGCACTTTTACCTTGGTATTGTTGAATAATGACTGTTCCTGGGGAAAAAGTACCATCACGCCCTCAGTCATATATCAGTTGCCGATACTGAAAGGGCAGCTAAAAAGAAACTGTCAAATCTGAGACGCAATGTGACTTAAAATATGAGCGTGACGACCTCCGAAATAATTCACATGCACCCACCTCCATTCAGGGAGTAAATGAAGTCACAAGACTGTGAGGCAGCAATTTGATTTCAGGTGAAATGTCAGTGTCTTTGCTCCTGGTTCTTCCTCAGTATCTGATTCCTCCTCTGATTCTGGCTCAGACATATTCAGCAAGACTGGATGTGTATGCACGCCATACTGTAGCTGCAAGCAAGCTGATAGGCTATGAGTGTCAAGCCTATAAACCACCTGGTTGCCAGATAAGCATGAAAGAGCAACAGATCTGGGCTGAAACCGACCACAATATTCCACAAGCATGCAGATTGACCAGAGAATCACTGGTTTAAAGCGTTAAGTTAGACTTGTTTGTTATTTGGTCAGTGATTTGTCTTGTGCATCTGAATGTTGCATCTCATCCATGGCGAAAATAAATTAGAATGAACCTGTTAATTAGCACAATATTTGTCATTGTTTTTGATATTGTTCTTCTCCATAGCCCCTCACATAAGTGAAGATACCATTTTTTTCTATATTTCTTCAATGATGAACTTTTCTTTCTACCATAGTCTCACATTTCAGTCACTTTTCATCCAGACTCAGTCCATCGGGTCGTCATACATATTTAAGGACACTAAAGATGAGAGCGATTTCAAAGAAATCACTGTCAGCCCCGTGTCTCATCATGGAGGATTTATGAAAGGGGAAATGCATCCGAACTGCACTCACTGACCCTTTTTTTGCATTACTCTACACTCAGAGTTTCAATTATGCTCTGCTTTCTGAATTAATTGGTTCATTAGCGAAGGCAATTAGGAATGTGGGTGCGAGGCTTGACTCTGATGTGCTTTTAGATGTATACACACTCATTCATCCGGCACATCTGAGAGCCTCACTTCTGAAAAACATCCGCTGTGAATGGACGGAGCTTATTCTGAGGGTGTGAACAATCATCCATTTGAATTTCAGAGATCTTTGTTCACTGCTGCCATTCAAGATGGTTTTTAATTTTCCTCCTTTCTTTGAGGACTGAAATAAACCTGCATTACTTTCTGAAAGTGTGCAGATGACAAAAAGATTGAAGCTATTATTAATTATTCATAAAGAAACCGAAAATAAACATGACACCAAAACAAGTCAGGGGCAGAAGTAAATGACTGTCTGCAAAGAGGAAAAAATGAAACATTGAAGGGGAACTGTAGAGGTAATTTTCTCCCTTTTTCTTTTCTTTTTTAAATGCTCCACATTGTTAACACCTATGGTTAGTCTCCCTGTTAAAACTGTATGAAAGTGTTACCTCACACACTGTGTTCTCTTTATTTATTACATAAATCTGCATAATATAAATATAAATAGCAGAATAAATGAGACACTGTGCAAAAAAATAATAGCAACAGATAACAACAGAGGACATCAGTGACTGAATGAGTGCATCAGTCAGTGAGTGAATGAATGAATGAGTGAACAAAATAATGAATTAATGAAAACAGTGTACAAGCACTTTATTATTTCTTAAACTTTGTAACTGCAAAACATTGCATTCTCTTCAATTGTTTAGAAAACAGTTTAGTGAGAATCAAACTAATCATCAACTGTGTGCCTGTGCGTGTCCTCTTTTAGGTTTACAATAAAAATGTCCTTTTAAACTGATTTATGAACTCAAATGTTAATAAATTAACACAAAAAATTATGAATATATTGCACAGGAAATGTACACAAAAATGAGCATTATATCTGATGTTCTTTAAGGATCAAAATAAGCCTAGCATGTCACTTATAAACTGCAAACACTGATGATAGCATTGTGTCAGTGAGAAACTTGTGCTTGTGTGCTCGACTTTTAGGATAATGAAACTGAATAACTTACTTAATATAACATTCATCCTATGAACTTATGTAACATTTTTTTTATTATTATCATTATTATTAGTAGTAGTTGTATAAATAGTAGTAGTCGTAGTAGCAGCAGTATTTTTATTTTATTTTATTTTATCCCCGTTCGAGAGCCACTAATCCATAGCTGTATTATCAGCTTTCTAATCACTCCCTACTTTGTTCTTATTGTGCGTCTGTGTGCGCTCAGGACGCGTCCGGCCGCAGCCACGTCCCACAATCCTCCGCGCGGGGCAAGATGGAAGAGCGCAGCCGCTGCGCGAGAACAATGTTGTGGCTGTAGGAGAAGAAGCGGAGCCGGGGTCCAGCTTCAGGACAGCTTCAGGAGCCTTAAACCAGCAGGTCATGCTCCTGTTACGGTGAGTGGAGGCGGATAGGAGTCAGACTTCGGGGCCTGTTTCGCCGAGCTGGGTCCGTAGCGGCGTGTGGGAGCTTCTCCGGGCGGGACAGAAACAAAGCGCAGCGCAGTAACGGTGGAGTTAGCTGCTAAGTTAGCCGCTAACCGGCTACCGAGCATCATTGTTCTGGGAGTCTGCTGCTGTTGTTATGGCTCAGCCTGCTCCATCACTTACTGTCCGGGACACTAACTTGGAGAAGACCCCTTTTAAAAATCTGCAGTGAACCACGTAAGCTAAACTTTTAAGCGTGTTTGACCAGCCTTGAAGCCTCTCAGGCTGCTCGTCCTTGGATCCGTTTCTCCAGCTCCGCACATTTCTGTAGAGAGTCCTGTTGTAATGTGTGCTGACATCTGCGCCCCCCTCAAAGAAATTTCCTCATTTCAGCTTTTTAATAACTAGATCGTAACTTTGTTTACACATCTCCGAGGCTCGGACTTTTTGTGCGGGTCGAGGCAAGTTTTCCTCTGCGCACATTTGCAGTTTGGTGCAGTTTGCAGTCGCAGCAGCTGCTGCAGCAGATCTGCTGCTGTTATTCATGGCCATATTAATTATTGCCTGATCGTGCATCACAAAGAAGGCCCCCGCAGGACTGCTTAGCTCTGCAGCTAGTCACACAGCTAACAAGCCCTGCTCGTGTCTCAGCAGTGGATGGATGCGTGGCTCAGGATCAGGGTTTAGGGAGACGAGAGGAGAAGTTGGTCGGAGAGACTGAAAATGTGCTGCTTTGTTGTTGATTTTTCCGTCTTAACTTTGTTTGGCTTTGTGTGTAACACACTGAGGAGGTCCGAGCTGCTAACGCACCATCAGGGCTCAGGGCATCTCATTCGCAATCCAGTCCGGATATAACTCAAGGGTTTATACACATATTTATTTAATTTCATCCTAAACACAACACCCAGCTGTTACCTAAGCACTCGGGCACGGTTAACGTAAATGAAAAACCAAAGGGTAGAGAGGAAACCTTTTCTAATGGGGTTTTCCTTGATGTTTCCACTTTTATGTAAGGTTTTCCATGACTAGTTTGTTTATAATTGAGGCTGAAGATTCAGGATTTCACTGAAAGCTGTGTGAACATTTGACCAGACACTCTCATGTATTAGTCTGAACAGAAATGGTTGGATTGCTCAGGACCAGGCTTGAGAAAGATCAAGTTGGTGGGAGAGACTGAACATGTGCTTTATGTTGTGGGTTTTTTTCACTTTGTGTGGCTTTGTGTGTAAAAGCTGTCATTTATGCTGCTATTGCAAAATCAGACAGCTCTCCTTATCCCAGGAAATGCAGACGTTTTCTAAGAATTATGTTGATTAAAGTAAGCGAAACAGGAATAAGAGAAGGACAAAGAGTTTTTCCATGATTTTTCTGCTTGAACAGTATGTCAGATTTTCCATCACACATGTTTGTTTGTTAGGAAGTAACTGAGCTGAGTTTCCTCTAAATGTCTTGTTCTGTAAAATAAAGCATGATTTTGACCCTATCTGACCTTCAACTTCACAGAGAGATGAACTGGCTGTGTAAAAATGTGCTTGTATGGACTTCACTCAGCATGGCTGTTGAGTATTTATCTGGTTACGTTTGATATCAGATCTGATGGGATATTGAATTAGATTCTCCCAAGTAGATGTCTTATATGTTTAATATTAAGATGGAGGAAAAAAGGAGAAATAATCATAACCAGACTGAGTCATTGCAAAGTAGTTCTACAACCTAGTTTTACACCTTTGTTCATTTCTTTGTCTCTGGCTATAGTGCTGCCAGTACAGTCTGTTATGCTACTCGTATTGACCTTTGTCCTTCTGTCTATATTAAGATCTATTTTTCCTATTATGTGTTTTAGTCCTGCCTGTCAATGTTTAACAGTTGGCCTCTATATGTTTGTACTGGATTGCGTGTGTTTTACATGTTTGATTCTTCAAAAGCTTAACCAGGGGCAAGGACTGCAAAGTAACCCTCTCAAATAAATTCATAAAATGACAAAATAATCAATTAGATTCTCCAAGCTAAAGGATTTCCAACGTAACTTAATAGATATTGAGGTAAAAATGAGGAATTGTGTCTGTCAAAGACACATCCCTGGTCTAGATGCCTCTAGCGTGTATTTGGTCCCAGCTAATCGTATTTATTTTATATATCAATGACATATCAACATGTAAGCTCTTTCCAATATCGGCATCAGAGCTATTACAAAACCCGTGGTCGGTTTGTTTATGCAGCAGCTGCATAATTACACCAACAGTCTTTGTGCTGCGGCCTGTGTGCACTCTCATTGGCAGATAAGCTCATGCAAATAGGATGACTGGGTCAGACAGGCCCATCAAACAGATTAACACACAACTCCAATCCTCTCATTCCTCATCTCATGTTGTGTCTAGCACTGCAGACACACTGACCTATTGTGCCCCGTCATATACAGAAAACACACAAACGCACACGGTAGAAGTTCTACTTGGCGCAGCTCCGGCGTTTCTTGCTCGTTTCCACTCGTCATTGTGCTCGACCGGAGCCTTTTGTTGACCCACAAACCGTCAGCTCTAATCCGACTAAGCGACCAGTTGTGAGATCAGAGGCCGTGACACTGATTCCTGGACACCGAGCTTAACTGGCTTCAACAATTGTTGTTTGTTGCAGACAAAATTGTGCTTCTATACACAACAGTGAAATCTCCCGTCTTCCTCAAAAGAGAGTAACTGAAACTTTGTCCGTTTCTTTCAGGATGACTCTGATTACCACCCCGTAGCTTTCCTGCCTTGCCGGCCGCCACCATGAGCATCATTCAAGACAAACTAGGCAACGACTTCCTGCGCTCCAACGGGAGCATGGACTCCAACTACGGCCCTGGCATGATCATGTTCAGCCACCTCCCGCCGGTGACCAGCTTCACCCGGCTGGCCAGCCACTCCGTCATGCAGGACCTCCCGCCCCAGGAGATGATCCTGAAGAAGGAGCGGGACTCGCCCGACTGCAGCATGGGCGCCCAGGGGCTCCGCATGGGGTGCGGGGGGGTGGGAGACTACGTCCACACCATGGGGATCAAGCAGGAGAAGCTGTCGGAGCACGATTACCGCCTGCCCATCTACCCCGGAGGGCTGGGGAAGAGCGCCGAGCTGCTGGAGGTGACAGTCAGCAACAACCAGGGCCTGATGGTGCACGACCTCAACATGGGCAACGTGAGTACTGCTGACTGGAGGTCCTGACGGGCCGTATGGAGAAGGGCCGTATGCTTCCTAGAAGTTCTCCCCTTGATCTAGTTAAGTCCTTTTGTCGTAAGAGACACAAGCAAGAAAGAACATTGAAGCTATTTTGTGGCAATAAATGATGCTCGTTACTCTTCTGATAGCATGGAAATACATACTAGTCCTAGGGAAGAGCTTAATCACTGTTAAGAGGAGATGGAAGTCGAAGAAGTTTTAATAGGAAGAATAGAGAGTGAAGGTAAGTGTTGGTTAAGAGGAGATGCTCTGCAAACAGTTGGGGTTTAAAGAGCTTCTCGAGGATGGAGACTTGGGTAGCTCATTCCACCACTAGGGAACCACAAAACGAGAATAGTCCGGATTGACATACTCATGTGCAAAGCCAACCTAACAACTTGATAAGAGTGTTTGAGTTAGACTGATATGCTGAATATTTTAAAACGGAAGCATTCAAGTTTAGTTTGTTGCAGAAGCATCAGAGGAGCTGCAGCTGTTGCTTCTTTATCTTTGTATCCATCCTTTGTTTATGTGATTAACACCCAACTGGTGTCATTGGGATCTGCTGTTTCTGGTTTGAAGCCTAGAGAGGTCTCCAGTCCGTCACCGGACACACACACACACACACACACACACACACACACACACACACACACACACACACACACACACACACACACACACACACACACACACACACACAGTCTCCAGTCGACTTAAACATGCTCTTTCGAGCTCTTTATATGAAATGAATAATCATTAATAATCGTTAATTCCATAAAATAGATAAAATAGATAAAATATCCCATCGACAGCCTTACACCCACTTCACATTATTTTTATTATTCAAATGAAATAATTTGATGAAGTGAGGATGTGTTAACAGACTCTGCGTTAGCAGCTCCGCCCTCACGCTGTGTGTGTTTATGTTCAGCTGTGAGGCGTTGACAGATGACAAAACACATTAAGATCTCTGCTGCTTCACAAAGCGCCTGTCACACGTCTCACAGGTGTTTATCGTGGCTTTAATGTATGGATTTAGCTCATTTATTCCCTTCATACTCTTCCCAGCAGACCCTCCTCTAAAGGGACACACACATTATATCCGCAGATGCTGTCAGAGTATTTGCTCAGTTAAATTCAAAGAAATGTCTCAGCCCCCTGGGTCCAATTCAGCGCACATCTAACAGTTGCTTATCAACGCCAGAGTTGCAATAAAACAAAAGTAAACAACGCTGATGGAATATACCCACAGTGCAGAGCGGTGTAAGGCGCTCAGTGGAAGAGCCTCTGGAGTAGGAACGTCTATAAATAATCAGTCAAAATGTGCTGAACATCCCAGACTAATGTTGCAGGATCCTGTTTTTGACTGTCCGGTCACAGCCATGTTCATCTGCCTGAATATCAAACCTTGATTAATCATGGCTGCTTAAGAGGACAATAGAATTTGCCAGATGTCTCCAAATCTGTGCATCGTATCAAACACACGCGGCGTACAGGCAGATTAGTTCATGTCGGTCTGGGAGTATTTGAAGTGGAATGATTTCTGGCTGTAGATGGTTGTGTTGTCCATCGGCCAGGAGCAGTGTGTGCTGCGCTGGTGTTCAGGCTGCATAAATCCACCGTCGGGCTGAGACATAAAAGCCTAACGGCCCCCCCGGGCGCCCCCCCCCCCTGCCCCCCCCCTCGGTCGACGGATGATGTCACCCGGCGCAGGGTGAATGAAAACGTCACGGCGAGGACACAGCTGTCTTATTTGAGCTCGCACTTCATTTCAGACGTCTTTTGTCCTCATTCAAATAGAAATACACACAGCCACACTCTGCCAACAATGGGCAGCCCGCGCAGGTCGCCGGGCCTCGAGATGCACGTTTTGTTTGGGGGGAAGAATGAGCGATTGTCTTCGCCCTGTCCGGGTCCCTTTAAGTGTCTGCTCAAGGACAATTCCATGTCCAGGGTTTCTTTTTTTAATAAAATAAAAAAAAAACAACATTTAGAGTGTTTCAGTCAATTGGAGAAATGATTTAGAGCCCAGCAGGTGCTCATTGTTAGTCTCCATATGGCGCAGAGTTTACGGAGGGACGGAGAGAGACACAGAGAGAGAAAGCAAAGCCTTTGAGCAGCAGCGGGACCCTCGAAGGACCCCACAGATTGTTTGTGATGAAGCTCAGTCAACGGTAATAATAACCCGGAGTGTTTAGTTGATGTTGCAGAGTCTCTCAGCTTCTCACAGAGAAGCAGCAGCAACTTTCTCGCCTCTGCCACTGAAACCACATCCTGCACCTCACACTCTTCAACCCTGCGTCGTGGTTGATTTGTGTCTCTGAGAGAGCGAGACCCGAAGGCTCGTAACCTTCAACCAAGTGATTTCCTCGTCCTGACTCGCTCTCACGGCCCCCCCTCTCCCCCCTCTCTCTCTCTCCCCCCTCCCTCCCTCCCTCCCTCCCTTTGTCATCGTCACAGCTGCCGAGTCAGTCAGGAAAGGAGCCCACTGGGAGAAAAGGTCGAAGGTCAAATGGTGACGGACAGGAGGGTAAACCAAGAAAGAAGAGGAGCGAGGCGAAGGTTTGTCATATATTTACACATCTGTCGACATCCTGGCCATGCCTGCATACACACAATAACTTATCACGATGAATTAACATAGGTCGATGTTGTTTTTGTTGTGATTTTTGTTCCATTTTCAATGGCGGTATCATCAACTACGAGTACAGGGTTAATGGCCTGGGCACCATTACCTTATAACATATTATATAATCTTAGAAAATTATTAAATGAAGAGAAATGATTCCCATGTTAAAGTAAAAAATAAATAAATCCAGTCCATTACAAAAAGCCCCAAAAAGAGAAAAGCTGCAGCTGTTTTCCAATGTCTCAGGATGACTTAAAGCTGTGACCAAGCCCAGCATTGTTTCATTTTTATTTTGATCTTTTGTTCTTAATTTGACACGATAGGAGGAGATAGATTGGCAAAGACATGCGGCAAAGGCTTCAGGATTTACATAATTTGTTCACTTCATCAACTGCTAATCCTAAGTGAAAATATGTTATTCGAAAATACATATTTAAAGCTCAAGTGTTTTGCCTCGTCTGCATTGGTTTGAGATAATGACACGCACCAGCTTTGTTTCCTTCAGTTGTTTCCAGTCGAACCCAAACTAACTGCATCCATTCATTTATTAATGATTCACAGCCAGCGAAGACGGATCAGATGAGACGAGGATGACTTATCCTCGTCTCATCTTTCATTTCGCCACCGAATGCTCTGAAAACTGAGATGTAGAGGGCTTGATCAGTCTTGTGAAACTTGCACCACTTGTATGTGATTTTTTTTTTTTGTGAGAACAATGTGATGGGACAAACAAAATTGTCTTACACTTGCTCCTTAAATTACTCAAAACTCAAAATTGTCAGGGTGAGAACATAAGAGGAGCGGTCATTAGCAGTCATTAGCAGTCATGAGCAGTCATGAGCTCGCTGGTTGGATGGCTCTGATGCCTGCTGACTGTGCTCGTCCTGCAGCAGGCCATGATGCTGGATGCAGACGGAGGCAGCCTGTCACCCGGAGCAAAGCCTCACATCTGCGAGCACTGCTGCGCCTCCTTCAGGAGCTCCTACCATCTACGCAGACACGTCCTCATCCACACAGGTAGGAGAGGGAGCAGAGGCTCCACCATGACCTCAAAGCAAGGACAGATACTCCACTCAGCCATTCCTGGCCCCCTCTAAAGGGGCTTGTGGTGGCTTTTCTTTGTTTTTGTTATTATTTGGTTATATTTGCTTTAGTTTGTGCTTTCCCACCCACCCCTAATGCACCCACCCTCACGCTTCAGGTGAACGGCCCTTCAGATGCAGCCAGTGCAACATGAGCTTCATTCAGAAGTACCTCCTCCAGCGACACGAGAAGATCCACAGTGGTGAGTGGTTTTTACATCTCAAACCCGCCTTTCACCTCCTTAGAACACCAGTTTTCTTCTTGTTTTTAACTCGTGATCGTGCTTCCCGGCGCCTCAGGAGAGAAGCCGTTCAGCTGCGACCAGTGCAACATGCGCTTCATCCAGAAGTACCACATGGAGAGACACAAGAGGACGCACAGCGGGGAGAAGCCCTACAGATGTGAGACCTGCCAACAGGTCAGTGGAGCTGCACTGTTCAATGAGACGTGGAAGCTGATAGGAAGTAGAATGTAATGTAATGGAAGAAAAAGAGCTACAGAATATCATACAAATTATGTAGACCTCTGGAGGTGATACAGTTGGACCATGCTGAACATGGTCCTCACTCATACATTCTTTCTGTTGAGGCATCCCCGAGGCATCCTGTCATACACTGAGGCCAACTCTAGACTTCATCAAAATCATATTAAACCCTTGTTTGCTTCTAAACGTCTTGTGTTCTCCCCTCAGTATTTTTCGAGGACAGACCGACTGCTAAAGCACAAGCGGACCTGTGGAGACGGCTGTAAGAAGCTGGAGCCCGGGATGATGGACTTGGGTTGCGTGGACATGGGAAACGGCAGCTACGGAATCACTCAGGGAAACGCCGGCAGCACGGGGAGGAAGAGGGGCAAGTCCAAAGGGGAGGGAGGGGAGCGCCGGAGGAAGAAGGCTGGCGGGGACGGCGGGGGAGGGGTTAGGGTGCCGCACCTGCACGGCGCCGTCTCCGGCGGCTACAGCATCCACGAGTACCCGGTGGACCCCCAGAGCGGGCCCTCGTCCACGGGGCCGGGGCCCAGCATGCAGCAGGCTCACCAGGGCCGCGCCCCCAAGATGGCCTTCAAGAAGGCTAACAGGAAGGGCCAGGACAAGGCGGCGGCGGGGGGGGGCGGGGGGGCAGGTGAAGGCGGAGGGCGTGGACGAGCTCGGCCTCCTCCACGCCAACGGCGTCAAAGTGGGCAGCAACTACGACGACGCCATGCAGTTCGTCAAGAAGAGACGCTACCTTCACGCAGCTAACAATGCAAACCCCGCAGGAGGAGGAGCAGGAGGTGCAGGGGGAGGGGAGTACGATGTCGGCCTGGGTCACATGACCTCCCAGCCGTCCGTCATCCAGGGCGGCGTGCTGGACGGCGACGCCCAGGCGCTCGGCCTGGACAAGTCTGGCATCCCGGACGAGGTGCTGCAGAGCATCCTGGACCACTACAGCCAGAAGGCAGACGGCGTCCACTTCGACCTGGGCCCCGAGCAGCCGCACCACCACCACCACCACCACCACCACCAGGTGGAGCTGCACCCCCCCGCGGGCCCGGCCGACCCCGCCCACCTGGCGCCCAGTCCGCCCGGAGACAAGAACGTCATGATGCACGAGTACTCCCGCTTCCTGCTGCAGACGCTGGAGCGCACCAGCCACGGCGCCAGCTTCCCCTTGGGGCCCGGGCCGGGGGCCCCGGCCGCCTCGGGCCCCTTCGCCAGCCCCCACCCGGGGAACCCGCTCTACGCCGACAAGAACATGTACGGCAGCGCCTCGCCGCTGGAGTGCGGCTACGGCGCGGGGGCGGCGGCCTCGCCCTCGCTGCCCTCCTCGCTGCCAAAGTCTCACTTCACGCTGCTGTCGGACTCGCCGCCGCCGCCGCACGGCTTCCACCTGGGCGGCCTGGACGGCCCCGCCCACCAGCAGCTCACCCCGTCTCAGGAGCTCAGCGAGCAGATGGAGAAGCAGCAGCAGCACGCCGCCACGCCGCCATCCTCCTACCAGATCAGCCCGTCTGAGCTGAGCGGCCAGAAGGAGAACCCGCCGCCTCCGCTGAAGAACGGCGCCGGGGTCTACGAGCTGGCCACTCTGGACTCCTCCTCCTCCTCCTCCTCTTCCTCCTCCAAGCCTTCGTATCAGATCGAGAACTTCGCTCAGGCCTTCGGCTCCCAGTTCAAAGCGGACGGCCGCGGCCTGTCCTATGGCACTGACTCCGGGCCGGAGGTGGAGCACAGGATACGGACGCCTGTGTCTGAATTCTCAGGGTTTAGTAGTTTGTTATCTGATGTCAATGAGCCAGTCAGTACAGGTTCCAAAACTGCAACAAGCCAAAGCTACAGATGAGAGCCTGAGAGGGACACAACACCCAGTCGTTAAACTTATTCTTATTTTAAGGTTGTTTTTTTTTTTAGCGCTCCTATTTTATTATTATATTATTATTATTATTATTGTTGTTATTATTATTTTTTTAAGTGACATCCCTCTTTTAATTATACTGATGCTCTGTTCTCGTGCCCACTTCTCTCCCCACAGTGAGCCTACAAGGCTTCCTGCAAATGCAACTTTTCTTTCTTTTTATTTTTTCAATACCTGTTATTTTTAAGTTAAAACATGTATTATTTACTGTCTGTTCTCATGTTACGACATTAGGGTCTGGTCCTCAATCGTGAACTGAAAGTACCTTTTACTTCTTTTATTCGGATCATCCAGCCGGACGCGTTTCTTTCACTCACCATGAGCTGAAGTGTTTTTACAAGCAATCAAACTTTAAACAACTGCAACCTGATAATAATAATAATAATAACGACAATAAACACGATGGCAGGGAATAGCCCAGAATCGATATAGCAAAAAAATAAAAAAACAAACAAAAAAAACAAACGGGAGACAGAAAAGATACAATAAGTCTGTTACAAGGTTGAAAGTATTACTCAGGAAAAAGTGGAAAAAGGAGAAGCCTGCGCGGTGCCTGAGGAGCACCCTCCAGAAGTCTCGACTTCCGAGGATTTTTTCTTACGTTTTATTACTTGTTGAATGAGTGTGACATAACAGACTGCTGCCAGCTCACTCGAGCACTGAAAACACTTTCTACTTGGCTATATAGAGATTATGGTACTTTCGTGTCAATGTGAAACTCATGTTTTCTTCAATAAGGGCCATACATATATCTATATATATTTATAAGAATATATATTAATGTAAAATAACAGATTTAATCACGCGGGGGGAGCCGCCAGTCGAAGTGGAGGAAGATGTGATGGTGGTGGTGGTGGGGAGGGTTGGGGGGGGGTGCGCTTCCTCTCCTCTCCCCTCCTCTCCTTCCTCCCGCCCTCCTCTTCTTCCTCAGTTCCCCCACTCCTCTTGAAATGAATCCAATCAGCACTTTGAGCCGTTTTCATACATTGAGTAAAAAAGAAAAACAGAGTACCCCATCGCATCCGCGAGTGGACTGGCTTTTTCTGACAGAGACGCCGTTGGGGGGTGGGGGGGTGGAGCATGGTTGGGAGGGGGGGGGGGGGGGGGGTGGGGGGGGTTGGAGGTGGGGGGGTGGTGGTTGACATGTCAACACGGGGGTTTCTTTCCATTAATATTTTGTCTTTTCTCCTTAATTTTAGGAAGGGTTTAGCGAGGGGGGGAGGGGGGAGGGAGGGTTTTAAAACATCGTAAACCTCTGATCGGGATATTGTAAATGTAATTCGATCCCCTTAGTTTTTAGTTTTTCGACTTGTTACCCCGCTTTTAGCAGCTTCGCTTCCTTCTTGAATTTGATGACAAAACGTGTTAGTGATCAAATATTTTGCCCAGCTGTTACTCAGGCGGCCGCTCCACTGTATCATGAGCATTAAAAAGAAAAACCGCGTATAAAAAGACAAAAAAACAAACGAATAAAAGCGGCCGACCCCAGAACCTGTATAAATGAATCCTGGCGTGCTGACAGTACCTGAGCGAGTGATGTCAGTGATTGGGTGCCTGACCCCGAGGAGCACGGGGTCAAGACATTGTCTAGTAAATGTAAAATGTAATTTCTTGCTGATTTTTAAAAACATATTGATGCTGTACATGTTCCTCTTTATTTTCATTTTTTTTGTAAAGACAACAACAATCGCGCTGTCTTCCACGGCTACACCCGGCTTCACGTGCTGAACCTCTGCCGGACGAGTCTCTAAACTCTATTTTTACATTTTTCCTTTTTTTCTTTGTTCGAAGCAATCACAAACCGTGGCAGAGTGAATGCAAATGCTGAAAATATCTTAACGGGAAAAAAAAAAACGAACCTTGCCATGTCAGGACGGTTGAGGCATGAACGGGCCTCGTAAATACCTCATATCACAACAAAGCAGGGACGAAGGAGAGGAGGGAGGAGTCTGTAGCAGAGGTGCTGCTGCTCTATGTCCACACAACACGTGTCGTGTGACCGTTTTCAAAGTAGAAGCTCGTCCTCGTGACGTTTCTGTTCCTTTTCAACGTGTGTGTCCTAACGGACGCTGTTCAGTTCTTCACTTCAACCTGCAGATCTGATTTGCCATATTGTCTCAGTATGTTTGTTGTTTACAAAAAAAATGTACAAAACACTAAAATCTTACTTTACTGAATTTTGACCCCCTGTATAAAATTTATTTTACTATTTTTCTTTCCCTATTTTTTTTATCACCGCCAAATTTTGTAGCCGACGATATCTTCCATTTTTTTTCTGTTCTTCCGGGTTCTCGTGGTGTGTCTCACGAGTCTGTACTTGTCCAATGAATTTAAAACTGATTAGGGAGAAAACAATAAAGAAAACTGTTCTCGAGCGCTGCGGTGTCGTCCTTCATGATGGGAGGCTGCTGGTGGTCAGATACTGGTAGCTGGTGGTCAGATACTGGTGGGAAACTGGGAGGGACGTGCTCCTGGAAACCACCCGTCCAGGTCTCAGAGGAGAAGCACAGCCAGACTGATTTGGATATTGATTACCTTAAACAGGGTCCATTTTTAGGTGACACCTCACTGGATCTTTATACTTTGTTGATCCGTGTTTTTGATTACAAAGAAAGGGGGAAAAAGCCAGAGGCAGCTTCAGCTTCGTCACGAGAGAGGAAGAACCAGGAGTGAAACACGTGTTGTTCTGGGGAGAAGAACATTGGACTGTACAACTCCAGCTTTCCATATGTCCTTGAAAACCTGGAAAATTAGTTCTCAGTGTTCCAGTTGTTGATATTAAACACAAAGTAAAACATCCTGGAAAAGAATGAGATGGAGTGCAGATCTGTTCAAGCATTATTTGTTAACATGTAAGACTTCATGTTAATTTCGTATTAAGATTTAGTTGTAGCCATAGACAGCAGAAATGTAAGAATTTCAAAGTTTGGGATCAATAAAGTAGATTAATCTAACTTCTTAATCAGACTTTTGGAAGTGACAGGAGTTTAATCAGGAAATTATAAGGTGCAGCTAAAGGAAATCACATCTCCAGTATACGAGGGGAATGTATTAATGTATGATGTGACAACCTGTCATAATCTAGCAACAGTCCTGGTAAAGGACTTCAAGAAAGGATCGGAAATGTTCATTTCTCCTGGCGCTTTGAAGGATTATTCATGTCCACCACTTGGTGGCACTGTTCATGAGGATGTCGGCATCGGCTCCTGAGCCTCTGCAGTTCAGGTCCGTTCAGCTCAGACACAGTTGTTGATTCATTCAGGAAAACTCACCTTCTAAATAAAACATAGTGATGGTTGAACTTTATCCAAAACTCTTCTCCTCACACACGCTTTTCCTGACACAGGAGTTAATTTGTTACATGTAGATAGACAGCAGTCTGCAGATATTCAGAAAATATTTATCCTCGGCCAAGCTAAAACAGTGATGAGGTGCAGGAGAAGGAGCAGGTGACACATGAACCGATCACTGTCGAGAAACATATTGAAGCAAAGCATACCTTAGCCCAGTGTTCCTCCGCTCCGGTCCTCAGGGGCCACTGCCCTGCATATTTTACATGTTTCCTGCTCCGACACACCTGATAATAACTCGTCAGGCACGCATCTGAATCTGGTGTGTTGGAGCAAGAAACATCTCAAGCATATGAGCTCTGAGGACCAGATTCCAGGAACGCCGTTTTAACCTGTAATTCAGTGACACACATGCAGGTTATCTCTCGCATTCACTCCCTTCCAACTTCTGTTGGAGGAATTAAATCACTTCCTTCAATCAGGACTAGGAGCGGCCTCGCCCTTCTGCCCTCACGCATGCGAACTTCCCCGGGAGCTTGAATTTCTAAGTGTTTCTCTGTGTGCTTTGGTACCAGGCCAAGAGCTGCCCGGGAGTCTTCCTGGATGTCACCAGGAGCACCGATAAGCACACTGTGTTCTGTCTTCAGACACGAGGCCATAAACATTTCCTTCGGGATCAATAAAGTTTCTCTATCCATCTATCTATCTTTCTATTTATCTATTTAAGACAGGTGGAGTCATCAACCACCATTTAATCTGACTTTATCACATAACCAGCATACAAGAATAGGCAGACCTTGAACTGAATTATGGTGCAAGTGTCAGTAAAAATTATCGTCACGTGTAATCGTTTTATCGGACAGTCGTGTCAGTCTGACAAACAAGTTCATCCCTCCACTGAGATTCGTCGTTTTCGACATTCGCACCGCAGATCTTGCACATTTAACCAGATTTCTTTCATTTTGACTTCTCTCCTGTCGTCAAAGTCTGATTTAGAAGGTGAAATCTATTAAATACAAACACTTAAAAACACTTTGTCTCTTCAAAGTCCTTCCGCCTCAACATGCGTGCCAACCCGTTCTCATCCCAACGCGTCAAATACCGACTATTTGTCACGCCCCTAAGCGTTGCATATGGACGCCAAGGGTACCCTTCCGCGTCTGTTTATTGACGCTCCGGGTTTTCCATTCACTCTCATGCAAACCCCAGCTCGGCAGGACGGGACGCTGAGAGCAGAGGCTCCAGCCAAAGCCCCTAAACGTCAAATAGAAACGCGGAGGGTAGAAATCCGCGTCCGGATTTGACGCTGCGAGTTCTGCATTGACTCTCATGCAGACCCCGGCTCGGCAGGACGGGACGCTGAGAGCAGAGGCTCCAGCCAAAGCCCCTAAACGTCAAATAGAACCGCGGAGGGTAGAAATCCGCGTCCGGATTTGACGCTGCGAGTTCTGCATTGACTCTCATGCAGACCCCGGCTCGGCAGGACGGGACGCTGAGAGCAGAGGCTCCAGCCAAAGCCCCTAAACGTCAAATAGAACCGCGGAGGGTAGAAATCCGCGTCCGGATTTGACGCTGCGAGTTCTGCATTGACTCTCATGCAGACCCCGGCTCGGCAGGACGGGACGCTGAGAGCAGAGGCTCCAGCCAAAGCCCCTAAACGTCAAATAGAACCGCGGAGGGTAGAAATCCGCGTCCGGATTTGACGCTGCGAGTTCTGCATTGACTCTCATGCAGACCCCGGCTCGGCAGGACGGGACGCTGAGAGCAGAGGCTCCAGCCAAAGCCCCTAAACGTCAAATAGAACCGCGGAGGGTAGAAATCCGCGTCCGGATTTGACGCTGCGAGTTCTGCATTGACTCTCATGCAGACCCCGGCTCGGCAGGACGGGACACTGAGAGCAGAGGCTCCAGCCGTCCATTCACTCCCATAATAACCCGGTCACGCGAAGCATGACGCCGCTTACTACTGTCTCATTGAAGAACCGAGTATCCTCTGCCCGGAAGTGTTTTTCTCACTATTTTCTCACTATTTGTACACTTTGTCCCGAGAATATATCCACTGACACGTTAAACAAGGCCAAAATGTGAGATACCTGGCTAAATAACTACGTAAATAATGTGAATTTATACTAAAACAACAATGATAACAGTGGATAAATTGGATTTCAACAGACTGTTTACATTTACTTTGGACCCGCCCCCCTCACGTGTGCGGCGTGTTACCATGGAAACGAAAGGACGGCGTTGCTTCAGGTAGTCTCGTCAGGGTTTCCCCAAAAAAATGTATACAGACTTTAAATTATTGTAAAGTAAACGTCAATTAAAATGCATTTAATTTTCAAACTGTAATGGAATTTCTAAACATTATTTTTATTTGATTTTTTATCATCTAAAGTCTATGCCATGAGACCTACAAAAGTCACCGAATTAATTGCAGCTACTGAAAGTGAAATATGCAAATAGAGAATTGTGTGCAATCCACATTGTCAGCAGTGACTGGATTAAATTATTGATTATGATTATTATTATTATTATTATTTGGTCGTTCTCCGTCTCACAGAGAGAGACAGACAGAGAGAGACAGAAATATGTCATGTTTATACATATTTCTTTGAATATTGACTTGGTATATGAGAATCTCTGAGCTCTGATGAGAAGATTGAAAGATTGATGAGAAGAAGAAATTGTGGTCAGGAACCTTGGAAGCTTATTATAGATTTTGGGGCCTGCTTGAACGGTGTTGCTTCTGACCTCCCCATAAACATTCTAAAATGTCATCCTCATTGCTCAAAAAATCTATGGAGGGCTGGTTCTTGCCATAAGTGTTATGGGCAGTCACATGGAGCGCCATCTGCTGGAGGGGTGCTGTCGTGTCACCCTTGGCATGTCCTTCAATTGTGTATGGCCCTCTCAGACACTTTCTGAGGTAGTAGGAGCCTGAAACTCAGCACGATGGATGCTCTTGACCTACTATTGAACATAGTAAAATTTCAGCCATTTAGCTCAAAGTGTTGATGTGGAGTCCCTGATTGAACAATGAGAGGGTCTAAAAGCTATAGCAAACTAGACCATCAGATTCTGAAGGCCAATCTGGAGGAGATCTCTTTCTAAAGGTGCTGTGAATCTGACATTTTAGTATGTTGTAGGGGGCCCCTGGACAAGATGATATGTGTTGGTTTGGTCCTGATTGGAGCCATACTTTTCAAAGGGCGGGGCTTTGAACATTCGCCATTTCCCACCTTTGAGGACTTGCCACGGTCTCAAAAATACACCAAATGGCCTGAAACTCAGTCTGCAGACCCCATAGCGGACCTGGAACAGATCCTCCGAGCCCTGCCTCCATAGACCCTTGGGGGCCCTTGGGGACGCAAAGTTGCTCTAGGAAGGTGCTATTAACTTGGAGGCAGCAGATCCTAATACAAGACCTTCTGACAAGTAACATAAACAAAAACCAGGAGGAAATTCTAAGGGGAAGGTATTTTTCTCTCCCCTCCTCCCTTTTGACTCAGACACATTAGGACTACAAACAAAATGGCGGAGCACATGAGTGTGTATTGCAATGTAGTTCATTTTTGGTTAAGGCTTCAGGGGGTTCAGAAAACCTCTTTCTAAGAAATATATATAACTACAACATATATATTTATTTAATGTGACACAGTACATTATGAATCATAAACATTTACATTTATTAGAACTAGTGTAGAACTAGTAGACACTGCATAGCCAGCTTATCATGTGCGGCGCGGCTATGACGTCACGAAAAAGTGCGGCGTGGTGGCTGCTGGGAGTTGGAGTTGTGTCAGAGTGAAAACGTAGTAAACCATAATAAACAGTTGTGGGGTTACCTCTCCAATAGTCTCGGTTCCTGAGTTTTTGGCAGTCATAAGAGCAGTTCAAGAAACCCTACACCTCGGACGCTTCATTAGTTTAGTTTCGATTCCTGCCTCAGTCTTCAAATAGTAAACACTCACTTTGTGTCGCAGACTGAAGAGGGTGCATTCAAAGTCAAAATTGCTTCAGCAACGTTTGAAAACCACTTCCTGTGCTTTTTTGTTTATTTGTAAGAACTAACAAACAAAAGATCATATCCACTCACTGAAGGAATAAAGGGAGACTATAAGGAAGCGAATTATGTCGGCACAAATGCGAAGCGAAACAACCCTTTCGTTTCCATGGTAACACGCCGCACACGTGAGGGGGGCGGGTCCAAAGTAAATGTAAACAGTCTGTTGAAATCCAATTTATCCACTGTTATCATTGTTGTTTTAGTATAAATTCACATTATTTACGTAGTTATTTAGCCAGGTATCTCACATTTTGGCCTTGTTTAACGTGTCAGTGGATATATTCTCGGGACAAAGTGTACAAATAGTGAGAAAATAGTGAGAAAAACACTTCCGGGCAGAGGATACTCGGTTCTTCAATGAGTCAGTAGTAAGCGGCGTCATGCTTCGCGTGACCGGGTTATTATGGGAGTGAATGGACGGCTGGAGCCTCTGCTCTCAGCGTCCCGTCCTGCCGAGCCGGGGTCTGCATGAGAGTCAATGCAGAACTCGCAGCGTCAAATCCGGACGCGGATTTCTACCCTCCGCGGTTCTATTTGACGTTTAGGGGCTTTGGCTGGAGCCTCTGCTCTCAGCGTCCCGTCCTGCCGAGCCGGGGTCTGCATGAGAGTCAATGCAGAACTCGCAGCGTCAAATCCGGACGCGGATTTCTACCCTCCGCGGTTCTATTTGACGTTTAGGGGATTTGGCTGGAGCCTCTGCTCTCAGCGTCCCGTCCTGCTGAGCCGGGGTCTGCATGAGAGTCAATGCAGAACTCGCAGCGTCAAATCCGGACGCGGATTTCTACCCTCCGCGGTTCTATTTGACGTTTAGGGGCTTTGGCTGGAGCCTCTGCTCTCAGCGTCCCGTCCTGCCGAGCCGGGGTCTGCATGAGAGTCAATGCAGAACTCGCAGCGTCAAATCCGGACGCGGATTTCTACCCTCCGCGGTTCTATTTGACGTTTAGGGGCTTTGGCTGGAGCCTCTGCTCTCAGCGTCCCGTCCTGCCGAGCCGGGGTCTGCATGAGAGTCAATGCAGAACTCGCAGCGTCAAATCCGGACGCGGATTTCTACCCTCCGCGTTTCTATTTGACGTTTAGGGGCTTTGGCTGGAGCCTCTGCTCTCAGCGTCCCGTCCTGCCGAGCTGGGGTTTGCATGAGAGTGAATGGAAAACCCGGAGCGTCAATAAACAGACGCGGAAGGGTACCCTTGGCGTCCATATGCAACGCTTAGGGGCGTGACAAATAGTCGGTATTTGACGCGTTGGGATGAGAACGGGTTGTGCGTGCACATACAACATGTGCTCCACTCTTTGCAAACCATCTGTGTTTTGTTCACAGGACCTAGAGAAGCAGATAGAGGAGGATTTTAACTTTCAGGACAACTTTAGTTCTTCCAGGACTTCTCTCTCATTTTCCATGTGTTTTCCATGACTGGACTACTGGTCAATTTCCCTCTGTCTTTGTCTTTCTCTCACTTTATCACCATATGTATATTTTCTTCTTTTTCCTTTTTTCTCTACAGTTTTGTCATTATATTGTGCTTTCCATAGAATTCCCTGGATAATGAATGGAGAGAGGTGAATGAGTGGGTGATTTCTGAAACGGCCTGTGATATTTTTCCATCTTTGACAAAAAAAACAACTGTGTTTCAAGGATGAAAAGAAACACCCATCCCTGAGTTTTGAGTTTATTGCACCTATTTAATTATTGGACTCAGCAGATGCCGTAAATGCTGTCCCCAGATCAACCTCCAAACTGTTTGTCCAGGTTCAATAATCCAGCCAACAAATAAGCAGCACTTCTCGACAGTGATGTAATTCACAAGCTAAAGTAGCCGACCATCAATAAAAAATAACAAAAGGCGATTTTCAGTCAAACAGCAGTCTTCTCTGGACCTTTTTAATATATATGTTGTACTTCATTTCTTACATATTTATTTTCCAAACCCAAAACCATTTAAAAAGGAATCTGTCCTGCTTCATCTATTTTTCTTTTGCAATAATTCACAATTAACTTTGTGTGTATTATTCACATTCAGTCGCAAACGCGTCAGAGCTGGGAAGAGCCGCAGGTTGGGCTGTGTACACAGGGAGGTGGTAAATGTGGGAGCAACAGCCATAAAAAGCATCAGGTGTAAGAGCATGCAGACATCAAAGACTAGACTCTGTGATCCTGCTACTGATCTACCAGTCAATGAATGGACCGAAACACGTCAGAGCTGCTTGTTGAGGATAAAGCATCCAGATCTTGTTTCATGAAGCTTTCCTATAGTGTCACTTTTAGCCACTTCAGTTTTGCTATCTGCTTGTTCACTGCTTGTTTTGATTCCGATATCTGGGATATATTTCTTTAACTCTGTGAAGCACTATGAATTAGTGTATGAATCCTGTGTTGAACCTTGAATCCTGTGTTGCTCCAACAGTTCAGACGTTACGCCCTCTGTATTGGAGAGAGGAGTTATAGGAGGGATCCTAAATAAAATGTTAATTAATCTAACACAAAAGAAACAGTACAATAGGTATAATGGTGCCCTGATGAATTGTGCTGTCGCCTCACAATGAATAGGTCCCCGGTTTCAATCATGGGCTGACCGAGGCAGACCCCTCTGGTTTGCTCCCACAGTCCAAAAACATGCATGTTCAAGGTTGATCGGAGACTCTAAATTGCCATTAACTGTGAGTGTGAGAGTGAATGGAGTGTGATGACCTCTTCAGGGTGTATTCTCTGCCTTCACCCTATGTGCATTGGAGATAAGCTCCAACAGACCCAATTACCCAGTGCATCAGCATTGGTTACAAAGCAGTGAGATGATGTTTACATGGATGGAGGATTAGATGGGAACAACATTAAAAAGGGATTAATGAAAGCTACATCATTGTCAGTCAAACTATATGTTGTTGTTATATGTTATATGTGAACATCTGTGAACATCAGTTTTCATTATATAACATTTAACAAAAGAATCATTGAGTTCTCAGGTATCGTCATTTATGATCTCTTTTATGATAATGTGAGATTTCATATGGACGTTATTTTGCCACAATCTATTGCGGATTTGATGATTGTGTGCCACATGCATATTATGTGTAAATAATCCATAAACCATAAAAATAATACAGCAGTTCATTGCTGAATTTGTGACAGGTTTATGGTCCATGCTGCACCACTCTGGTACAAGATAAATTTTTACAAGATAAATGGGTGAGAGTAGGGAGAGCTGGCCAATCAGAGCAGGACCTAAAGCTTAGAAATAGTGTTGGAGGCAGCAGCTCCAGGCCTGAGCCACCACCCAGAGGCATCCACACACTGAGGACTCAACATGTGTCTCCGCTGGGCGACTGCAGTATTTCTGCTGGCCATCATCACCAGAGGTGAGTGAGATTCACCTCCACTCTGTAAATCAGTGGAGAGGAGTGGGTCAGGGGTGCTACCCAGATGAATAGAAGAGTAGAATAGAATATGCCTCTATTGGTCCCACAATGGGGGCGTTTCAAGATTAAATCAGATGCAGGATGTAGTCTTTGAGGTGGCCACATGGATTTCCTGAGAGGGCAGAAACAAAGCAGTTATTTTCTTACAAAACATGCAAAACCTATGAGAAGCAGAGAGGGGAATGAAAACTTAAAAGCGTTTAGTTTTGATGGAAAAATTCTAGAAAACTATGAATGTTCAAACATGGAAATCTTGGTGTTTAAAATGGACAGGTGGATGATGAGCATTTAACACACAGACTTTACACTTTTACATGTCCCCAAGGAACAATGTTCAACTAAAATTACTACGTCCTGAAGGAGGTTGTAAATCTTAAAAACACTTAGAATCAGGCACTACAATTCATAATTAGGAAATAACAAACTATACAATAATGCAATGTTTACATTAATATGACACAATTCAAAGAAAGTGTCTAATCTTTATATTTCCTGAATGGTCCAAATTACTAATTGTATGTGACAACGGACATGAAATTGACTCTTTTGTCTAAACTTCACTACTACTAACGCCACTCTTAACTCCACCCTTACCCCAGTCTTTGCCATTGCTCCGACCACCACTGCCTGTAAAACCTTCACTGCTCCATCAGTCTCAGGTGTGTTTTCCTGATGAAACAAGTGGTTGATTTTCATGGTTTATAGAGATAAAATGGCTTCATCTGCTGCAAATGTAACACATTTGGCATTAAAAAGCAATCAGGTGATCATTTTTACTTCTGTTTCTCGTCAGTGTGTCCATATTCTCCATGCCCACCTTTTGCCTTGGTGGTGTTTGCGAGTGTCGCTCTGGTACCTTCCTCCAGGGTGGCTTCTGTACTCCGGGTAGGAACAGAGTGTCGTTATGTGTCTGCTAGGACAATAAAGAGCGATTCCACCTTTTGTCTTATTGCGTCTCCAGCCTCGACGACCTCACCACCCTCAACCCCTCCATCTTACACCTCCTTGGCAGCCTCTACCATCCCTCCAAGCACCACCACCTCTTCAGGCCCCAGCACCTCTCCAGCCTCCACTCCCTCGCCACCCTCCATCCCTCCATCTTCCTCCACCTCACCAGCTTCCAGTGCCCCTCTGACCTCCAATACTTCTCCAGGCTCTACTTCTCCAACCTCCACCACCTCTCCAGCCTCCACCACTTCACCAGCCTCTGCCATCCCTCCAAGCACCACCACCTCTCCAGGCCCCAGCGCTTCTCCAGCCTCCACGACCTCACCACCCTCAACCCCTCCATCTTCCACCTCCTCGGCAGCCTCTACCATCCCCCAACCCGCCACCACCTCTTCAGGCCCCAGTACCTCTCCAGCCTCCACTCCCTCGCCACCCTCCACCCTTCCATCTTCCTCCACCTCACCAGCTTCCACTTCCCCTCTGACCTCCAATACTTCTCCAGGCTCTACTTCTCCAACCTCGACCACCTCTCCAGCCTCCACTCCCTCGCCACCCTCCACCCCTCCATCTTCCTCCACCTCACCAGCTTTCACCACCCCTCTAACCTTTACCACTTCTCCAGGCTCTACTTCTCCAACCTCCACCACCTCTCCAGCCTCCACCACTTCACCAGCCTCTGCCATCCCTCCAAGCACCAACACCTCTCCAGGCGCCAGTGCTTCTCCAGCCTCGACGACCTCACCACCCTCAACCCCTCCATCTTCCACCTCCTCGGCAGCCTCTACCATCCCTCAAACCGTTACCACCTCTTCAGGCACCAGCACCTCTCCAGCCTCCACTCCCTCGCCACCCTCCACCCCTCCATCTTCCTCCACCTCACCAGCTTCCACTTCCCCTCCAACCTCCACCACACCTCCAGCACCTAACACCACTCCTACCTCCACTACTCCAGGTCCTACCACCTCTCCAGCGTCGACCATCCCTCCAATGTCCACCACCTCTCCAACCTTTACCCCTCCAAACTCAACCATCTCCATCACCACTCCACCTAAACCCACAACTCCAACCACCACTGTTCCCACCCTACCCCCAATTTTAGGTTGGTACCTTTTTCAAAACAGTGTCTTTCTTTTGAAATAGGTTGCTGATTTCCATGGTTCATGTGGAAATATGAGTTTCACACTCTGATAACTCCACTATTTTGGTTTACTTGGTTTACTTGGTTTACTTGGTTTACTTGGCTTACTTGGCTTACTTGGTTTATAATGTTAAATGGTAGCCTTAAAGCCTACTGTACCCATCAACTTAGCACCAACCAGCTGAAAAACACTGGGAGCAGCCAGTGAAGCTAATGGAGCATTTAGCTGCTAGGAGCTAGATCAGATGCAGTACCTCCATTCACCTTTTTCTTCCATTTCTCTTCAGTTTGTCCTCCTATTCCATGCCCAACTGATCGCACTTGTCTCAATAATGTTTGCGAGTGTCGTTCTGGCACCTTCCTCCAGAATGACATTTGTTCACCAGGTAAGAACAGAAATATATTATGTCAGCTCAGACATGAAATACTGATAATGATGATACTACTGTGATTTTTTGACCCTTCTGCCCATCTCATCCTCTGCTCTCAGCTCAAGTGTTCCCTGGCGAGCTTCACCTCACCTCCTTGACCTTTAATGATGAAATGAAGAACAGGTCCTCGATAGTTTTCCAGGAGACTGCAAAGAATATCTCAGCAGCGGTGGGTGATAAATGCACAATGCAAGTTGAAGAATTACAACAAACCCTCTACTCTGTCATTAAATCAGATGATTACTCTGCTTTCTAGCTCCGCCAGGCTCTTGGACATCTTTCTGGGTATATACGGTCTGATGTTTTGCAACTTGAGTGGGTATTTTCTTGTTCTCTTTTTACATAAAGATGTGTTACTTAATATAAAAGATAGACCTCTCATATTGTTTTTGTATTATTCTCCAGACCAGGAAGTGTCAGAGCAAATGTAAATAACATCTTTAGAAATACAACTGCCAATGAAACATCTGTGCAACAGTCCATCGAAGAAGCTATAACCACTTCAAATAGCATAGGTGGATTGTTAGCTAATGCTGATTATGGAAGTAAGTATTACTTGAACACTTACCAAACCCTACATTATTTCAAGACGAATTTTTCCAATGCATCACTTTCATGTCCTCTCTGTTTCAGATATAAACCTTTGTAACCAACAGCCATATCCGTGTGAGCCATTGTCTACAAACTGCACAAGTAGAGATGGCGAGGCCAAATGCACTTGTAAACAAGGGTACATCAGGGGGCTATACTCAACAACCAGCTGCATGGGTAAAAATAACTTTTTTGTAATGTTGTAATGTTGTTTTTAAAGGTGTGCATGTAAAAAACTGAGTAAAACAGCTGATGACTAAGCAAAGTTTTCCCAGTTGATTCACAGTACAAGGTCAAAAGCTGTAACCTTTTCTCCGCACTGCTCCTTTGGTACCCTCCGTATTTATCTCTGTAATTTATCTTTTTAATGAGTTGTTTCCCAGGAAACATGTAAAGGAATCACTCCTTTGTAACCACAGAGATTGACCCCACGAGGAGCTCATAAAGAATACATACTGTATTTCATGCGATGGCTCCATCTAATTCCCTCTCTTAAAAAAAACACAGTCATTCTGTAAATCTGGACTATTGCGTTGTTTCTGTCTTTTTGTGGCTTTGCTCGTTGTTCCTGTAGAGAGGGCTTCATCAGCAGCATGTACTCAAGCGGCAGCTGCATGGGTAAAAACAACTTTGTGCATTTAAAACATTCACAGAGGACAAGGTAAACCCAGTTGATCCACACTATGATACATTTGGTGTTGTCTTCATCGATCTCTGAAATTTATCCATTTTAACGAGTTACTTCCTAGAAAACGTGTCAAGGAATCCTTGTTTTCACAGAAGGAGCTAATAAAGCATACATATTTCAGATGATGACTGCGTAGCATTCCCATGCCCCTTCCAAAACAATTACAAGCCTCTGTAAAACTACCTAGTCATCTCTTAGTAATCCTGTTGTATTGTTGTGTTGTTTCTGTCTTTTTGCTGAAAACATTGTGTTCTAATAACTGTGTTTCTCTTTGTAGCTTGTCCAAGTGGGATGAAAGCTGAGAATAATGAATGTGTACAGTGAGTATCCAGATGTTTAACTTCATTAACCAAGACTAATAGATAAATTGCTATTATTAGTATTATTAGTACTATTATTAATACTACCACTTTTACTTTCTTAACTATTCATTATCATCATCATTATTACTATTTTTTACCATATATTAGACTTAGTTATTGTTTACCGTTACTCTGCTTATTAATATTTAGATTCTGTGTGGACTGTTGTGTATTCTGTATCGTGGAGCTCTTTTGTGAGACTTTGGCTGCAGAACAGAGTCATTTATTATGGTCATTCAGTCATTATTATCTTGTCTTATCTCGTCCTGTCTTATCTTTTGTCTTTCAGCTGTCCATATGGATATTCTGGCTTCAACTGTGACGACCGTGAGCAACAATACAATTTTAAAGGCGCACATGCTGCTGCAGCTTTGGTGACAGATCTAAAAATCTGAGTCTTTGTGTGTTTGTAGCACTTCTGCTGATTGTTTTGACTGTTCTCATCGTATTGGGAGGACTCTTTGTTGTGATGGTGCCTAGCTTGATCATATGCTACTGCAGGTAAGATGATCAGATCTACAGCTCTCCCAGCATACACACTAATTTATGTACCTGCAGTACAGGATATGCTCATACTCAATCTCTCCTGAAAGAAACGCACACTGCATTGCAGCCTTGTTCGGTCCTTACATTGCTCAAAAACACACATGCATTATCTGTGCACACAGTAAAGGACGCTCACAAGACAAGTCAGTCTCCAGGAGCAGCAGCACATATTCCACAGATAAAGAAAACCAGCGCGGCCCCTCTGAAGTTGTTCTCGCCTCGGCTCCAGCAGATGAGGAGAGAGAAGAGGTCGACACTGTGTGTGTGTGTGTGTGTGTTTTTGCATTACTGACCACTATCTAGGGTTCCAGCTAATGATTAGATTGTTAGTCAACTAACCTGTTGATTAATTTTTCAAATAGTCGATTAGTCAACTTTATTATGCACTTACACTTTGTTGTCTCCAAACGGAAAGTTATTTTCCGCAGCACACATCTTACTGGTTGACCAGTACGTACACAGTCACACACTACTGTTTGCACAACACGTTTACATAACATAACAAAGACGTCACATGACATCACCTGTTGTTCAGGGCGGCTATGGCTGCAGGGATTAAGCTTTCTGATAACTGAGGCCTCCTACTTTGCATAGTCCCATATCTGAGGTTTGGGGGGAGGTAGCAGCATGAGGTAATGGTTGATTTTATTGATATTTTGATTCTTTTTAAAAGTCAAAAATACAATAAAAAGTCTCCATATTAATACCACAACTGTATTGACCATGCCCAAACTGAATTAAATCCCATTTGGTTTCAGAAATCAGTATCTGTTAAACAGGACCTCTGCAGAGAGACTGAAAACATTTTCACGCTTTTGCTTAAACAACAGCATAAAAACAAAAGCTACTACTGCTTTTACAATTCCAGACGGTCAACCTCCATTTTCCTCTTTTCAGTGGATCAGTCAATTGTAAGATAGATTATATCACCTGTAAACTGTATTCCGAATGATCTGGAATGAATTCAGTCACAAGGAGAAAACTAGTGTCCATGTGAACCCACTGAGCGTGTTGCTTGTCTGTGAGGTACTGAAAGACACTGATATCTTTACACTGCAGCCTGAATCAGCCGAAACCGACCCAGATGGAAAGAACACCTTCAAAGGTCTAAAACTGGCCCGTCACTCCTTCCGGCTTGAAGGCTATGAGAACCGCTACTACCAACCACAGGATGAGAAGACATCAACCATGGGATGACGAACAAGGGAATTAAGATTAAATGGCGATTTGATTCTCAACCGCTGGGATGTTTCCTGTGTATAACAAGGCTGGAATTGAATGAAAACAAAAAAAGGATGGAAATTAGCTACCAAAGAGATTTATTTGTGTTTAGGAGCTAGAGCAGTTGAACAGCTTGATGGAAGAGGGGATGATCTTTGGGAACAGAGAAATTGTTCTGATTGTATCCAGTAGATGTCTCTGTTGCTCAGAAGAAACCTCCTGTTTTAATGTGCTGAGAAGAAATCATTCTGTCACTGTTTTAAACCTTGATTCTTGCTTTGATATTAGCACTTGATTGTTTATCACTGGTTTCCTGTAAAAAATCAAAGGAGAATTAAATGTGTCATCCAGGGGAAACCTGATTGACGTGATTATCTAATAATGACAAGGGGCTGGATCCATCTTTCAGGGGATTTATATTCAGAGCTTAACGGTCAAATTGCACTTTTCTTATTGCTATCTTTGACGACTAGGAATCATGGAAGCCTGAAATACAGACTGCCTTCTGGGCGTGCCAAAGTCCACTGCGTGTGCTTGTGTCTGTCTGAATGCAATGGAAATAATATGTAAATAAAATGGAAATAAATCAAACACTTCCTCATACCATGAGCATCTTCCCCTTAAAATAAACTCCATAAACTTGTCATCAGTTCCGTGAAAGTGTGGGTCAGAGTCTGTATGCTGATTTGGGTTTTCCATCAATGATCAACACTGAAAGTAATGTGATGGTTCTGAGGGTGAAAATAAACCACGTACCTAGTACAATTTTCAAGTTAATAGCTGTGTGTAAACGCACATAACACAGATTTAGTCGGACTTTGATAAAATGGCACCGTAATTTAGGTCTGTAAAAGCTGTGGTACCAGGGGAAAGGGCCAGACGGAGTTTGACCTCATATTGAATAGTAGAAAGTGCACTTTAAGTTTATTACCAGTTGAGTTTTTTTTCCTTGCAAATAATGTCCTTGCCTTAGATCAACAAAAGCACAATCAGTGAACCATGCAACCCTGAAAAATAAGAAGCCCACAGTAGATGATAACGGTAACATCAGGTATTTTACTGTTGAGAAAAAGGAAGCTGCTTGTTCGACTTCTCCAAACTATTCCTCTGACCTCTGTAATTTCTAGCCCGAGTCTACTGTGTTTCAAAGCGTATGTTTCCAGCTCTTCACGCTGACTGAACGCCCTCAGTTAAACAAACAAAATGGGTTCTCGAGGGGCACAGTTAGCTCAGTCAGTAGAGCGGCGCCCAGGGCACAGGCTCAGTCCTGCACCACCCTGGGTTTGTCATCCCTTCGTCTTGCTCCCTCCATCTCTCCCATCATGAAAAGAGGGAAGGGAAACAATTGCAATTTTTCAAATGAATAATCACATAGAAGCCAAGCTTAATTTGATTATTTGGTATCATCTTTACACCGTCCGTCCCAACATGTGATTTAGTCCAACATTGATGATTTAGTCCATTCACTATCTGGCTTTATTTTCTACAGTTATAAGAAATGTGAAAGCCAAGGCGGAAGTGTGATGAAGAAGTGGTGTTTACACAGAGATAAAACGATCAGCATTGACGTTTCATCTTGTTTTCAGCTGCACTCAGGTGCAAAGGTCACTTGTAAATGACCCAGATCTGACTATGGCAGGATCATAACTTTGTCACACCAGAGCCTGTTCTCATTACTGACCATCTCTTCCTGGATAGAGGCCTAGGTGTGTGCGTGCTCTGGTTCAAAACATTTGATCAGTCAGTTAATTTTTATACATTTATCCATCTTACGACTGCAGAGCGAAGAACTATGCTCTCAGAAGCTTTATTGACACACATACAAACCATTGAAACCAATATTTATCTTGTTTTTTCCCCTTTTTTCACTATTAAGTGATACAGATATTATTAGAGATTTAGAGATTTGTTAGATTTATATTATTAGAAACATACTGAAAGTGCAAACTGGTAATTTTCCAGTGAAGGTTTTTTTTTTTTTTTCCATTGCAAATAATGCCCACGCCCTAGTCCAACAAGAGTGCAATCGGTTTATCATACGACCTACAAAATAAGAATCCCACAGTACGCTTTATGAAATCCTTCAAATAGAGCTGTCAGAAATATCACCATCAGGACATTTACTGTTGGGGGGGAAAAATTAGTTGCTTGTTCAACTTCACAGTTCCTCCCCCCACTGTCACTGTCACCTGTGTGCGTATTGTGTTTCCATCTCTTCACGCTGACTGAACGCCCTCAGTGAAACAAACAAAATATAAAACCCGAGGCAATGGTCCCAGTTATGTTTACACAGAAATTAAACAATTAGGATTGATGTTTTAAGTGTCCTGCAGCTGCACACAGGTGCAAAGTTCAGTCCCAAACGCCTCGGGTCCGATGGTGTGTTCCAGGCAACCCGTAACTTACATATTTCTGACCAGCCACCCGTGAAAGTGCAGTGGAACGTCTGACAAACCCAGAACTTCCCACTCGAGAACTGAGAGCTCACAAGAGTACTCCCAGTTACGACTGGTGATGTCATACGGCGCCCTGAAGAAAATGGCTGGTCCAGACCATGTGGTGCGTCTTCTCTTCCAGCTGGACGCTACTTCAAGAAACACAGAACACTTAAAAATGATCACGTTACTACAAGGTTGCTACACTACAAAATGACAAATTTAAGTTTGTCACGATTTAAAGGTATTTCAGCTTCTGTTACCTGTGCTGTTCATGTGCTGTCTCCTTTCCTTGGTTTCACTCAAATGAGCAATCAAGAGGCTCCTTTGGTGGTTAAAATGGAAAACAGACTTAAGTACGGCCTCTGCCATGTTTGTTTACATCTGCTATGCAGAATTCTTTGTGCTCAGTTTTCTTAGTTTTCAAGTCCTGTTTTAGTTTTTGGGGATTTTCCCGAGTTACAGGACTGGTGCGATCTTCCTTAATTACTAAATGATTACAAGCAATGATTAAGCGCAACTTTGGACTCTGTCTTTTTTTTGTTTTGCATGTTTTCAAAAGAACAATTAGCATAAGCGGTGGAAATGTGAAAACCTGCGCAAATAAGACTCAAAACTGATTTCAGAAGATTTGCCAGTGAGCAGAAAAGAAGTTTGTTGTTTGGATGAACTGAACTTCTAAGGTCCAAAAAGTGGAACAAACAGCTAACAGGAGTCCTTTAGTAACCGCATGTTTTCTCCCACTGATTGTTTCTGAGGTTGCCTGAGCACTGGCATTATAACAGAGTCCTTTTAAGGAGCTGTCTTTGCATTTTCTAACAAAGCCTGTTTTCTTTATTTTTTTGTTTTTTTTTTCTGAAATGGTCTCATTATGAAGCCCACGATAAGCACATGAAGACCCGGAATGTCATGGAGGGGCTGGGTGCGGGGTGGGGGGGGCTTACTCTGTATGTTTAATATGTTTTACCCCGTGAACCATGTTTCACTGAGTCTGTCCATTCTTAACTGGGGTGAAGTCCCAGTCCTAAAAAAAAAAAAAGAATCCCATAACTTTAACTCTAATACAAATAAATGTATGAATTTTAGTTCCTATTTTTCTTTATTTGATATGTGAACATGTAATCAGAGCAATACTCTTTGAGGTGCCTGTTGCAACCGTCCTCGGCTCACAATGGAACAGAGATTAATTTCCGCTAATGGATACCTGGCCAGACATTACATATCGTTGCTATAATTTGAACTTTGGGCATGTCACTGTTTGTGGACCATTGTAAATGTTAAAGAATGATAAAGGCTGATAAAAGGGAAACTTCCTTGTAAGAGTTACGCAAATTAGAGGAATTTTCACTTTGCAAACATTCATACTAAATGTTTCACTACGTTCACAATGCCTGCATTGTTCATGCTATTTTGAGTCACACATGAGGATATCACTCTTAGTCACTGGTCGAGACGGACATGTCACAACAGCTTATTTGAAGAACTTTTGATAGATTTCTCCCTGACTTTTAATTCAGCTTGATTTGGTTTCCCATCATGAGAGGGGCGGTACAATATTTACCATTTTATTGTTTTTTGTTTTTTTTTACAATAATTAATAATTAATTTACATTTCATTAATTTTTCATTTTATTTTTTCTTGTTTTTAAAATCCGGTTTAAATTGTAATTTTCTGACCCCGGTGGGCGGGGCCACGCGGCTCCGTTACAGCATTGAGTGACAAGCGGCCTCGACCAATCAGAGCGAGGCACAAAGCTTTTAATACTGTCGGAGGCGGCGGGCCCCAGACTGGACACCTGTAGCGGAGACTTTATCTCACCAGGAGACGCGTCCGTAGCGCAGCTCCAGCGGCTGCTCGTTGGCCTACATTCAGTCACTACCAGGACTCCATGATGGGACTTCTGCGCTTTGTTTGCGTCCTGGTGCTGCTTTCTGCGGCCATCAGCGGTGAGTGGAGTTCTCCGCTGCTCTGTTCAGCGCAGCATCACTTTGGTCCTGGAGATTAAACCCACCTTCGTGTGGTCCTACTGTAGCTCTTTATAGTCTGTATCTGAGTTGGATGTTTCTGATGCTGTAGTTGAAACTGTTCATTATCCAGGGAAGTTGTGTGACGCTATGGTACATCACAAGACATCATTATAAAAACAACGCGTGATGGCCATATGTTGTTGTGGAGTAAATAGTTTGTTAGGTATTTTTGATATAGTCATTATATTTTGGAGACATACAAACCGTCCATGTTGATATCTTTCCTGGTAATTTATTGGTACCATTACAAGATAGTGAAACAAAACAAGATAAATCAGACTTCACTGAGCAGTATGAAACCTGAAACACATTAAAAGCTGACTGTGTGAGTGTGCGTGTGTGCGTGCGCGTCTGTCAACAGCCCTGAGGAACATTTTACACACTGTACAGCTTAGCAACAGTTAAATCCATTGGTCACCCATCCCCATGGTTGCGGGCCGTCCTGAAGTGCGTCTCTGAGAGTCAGATCCCCAGCACAGTGTTGGTCTGTGTGTCATGTGCTGCATCCTCACTCCCAGCCAGCAGCACTTCCCTTGTGATTCTCCTACTGGCATATCAATACTTCTATAGGAGTCTGTGTGGGACGTGACTGTGTCTGAGTAGGCAGTGAAGTGTCCTGAGTGTCCTAGTCTGATGCGACAGTACATTTCCTTGTTTCCAGAGAGAGGAGCATTAATGCTCTAGTTTCCTCTCCAGTAGGAAATTCTCAGAATCATCATACTGAGGTCAACACTGTTGAAACTGGACAACATCTGAGAGTCCATCTTAACCGCTCTTATATTCTACATTCATCAGTTGTTCACTTCATTTAAGAGAGAATAAAAGCTGCTACACAAATGTTCAAGCCAGAAGTGAAACAAACTTTTTTTCATTTTTGTAGACGCACACTTCCTTGTTGACTCAAATATTTGTTTTGTTTATAAAATGATGCTAAAACTGCGAAAATAGTTAATGGCTGTTTCACAAAGGCCAAGGTAAGGTCCTTTATTTTGGTCGTCACCTCCGTGAGATTTAAGTTTCTGTCAGAGAGACTGTAGGAACCAGAAAATACTACTAGTCGCTGAAGTGTTCCGTTTTCCCCGCTCTCGTTGAAGCAGGTTGTCAGTATTGTCGCTGTGCTCTTTGTTCTTCTGTTATGAGTGAATGCAGCCCATACGCAGCTCAGCAGGAGCAGTGTTGTTTCCTCCTCTCCTCACCTTGCCCTCGTCTGACCTGCTCTCACCCACGGTTGTTGTCTTAACATCCTCTCCTCTCCAACCACTTGTTGCTTTCTTCTCTGACATTTCTCCGTCTCCCTTCTCTGTCTCTGTCCCTTTTTCTGTGCTGCAGTCCGTTGGATTAGACATGCTCCGGGGTTTTAAATCTCACTCTGTAATTGGAAAGCATGTGCTGGCAGAGCTTTAATTGGATATGATATGTGCAGAGGCCCTGCGAGTGAGCCCTTCTTTAGGGGCGCCATCTGTTACCTCCGAGTTACAGTATAAGAGCTTCGCTCGCTCACATGCAGACATCTCGTTTCCTCCTGTTGAGGAAGCCTCTTAAATTAGAGACCGTCTGATGAAGTCAAGGACTCGCGGCGTTAGCTAATCAGCCGTAATGAATATTGGAGAGTAGGTATCTGTTAGATTCTTGTCCGAGTGCTACTCAGGCAGACTACTTAGACTATGTGTACAGTATGTGTGTTTTTATGATGATTACATAAGCGATTTAGAAAGAACAGATTTTATCGTTACAGGCCCAACTGTGTTTGCTGAAGATTAATATCTGGGGCAGTGATACGTAACCCATAGGTAACCCACTAACCTATAGGTTGATGGGTGGAACGGACTCAGTCTCATAAGTTCATTAGTCATTCCCCCTTAAAATGACAAGAAGTTGATGTGATACGTTCAGAACAAATAACCAGTAAAGTAAAACAGAAATGACAACAGATGAACAACAACATGACAAGAGTGAATAGTGAATGTATCCTTACCTGTTTTAATTGTGTTTTTGTTTTAATTATATTCTTCTTCTTCTTGATTGGATACTCTCTCTAATGCAAAATACGAGGTGGGGAATCAGAAAAACAAAACTGGAAAATGAAGATTTCGAAACATTTGGGCTGTTGTTCAGCATTTATGCTTTAAAGGGAAAATACTGTGTGGTGACAGGGATAGTTGACCACAGATGTCAGAGGACAGGGGACACTCAGCAGGAGGTCAGATTGCTGGGTTGCTGGTGTAAAATGAAAGCTTCCTCTGGGTCCTGTGAGGCTGCTCCTGGCCAACTCTGTGGCTTTGATCTCACAGCCCTCAGGCCTGGTTTTCATACAGCAATGAATCCTGAAGGAAACTGACCCGGGTGTGTGTCTGTTACAGCACTGTGAGGTTTTGTAAGGCAGATATGGGCATCTTTAAAGACCAGCAGGCTGTAAAGCAGTATGTAAGAAACGTTCACTCTCATTAGCAGGCAGAGGGACCCAACGTGTGACCAGTCATTAGTGTGTGCTCCGGTTCAGCATGCCTCCAGCATTTTTGTCTCTAATCAGCTTGTTTCAGATGTCATAGTGCATGATTTCTGAAATACGGGCACAACACACACGCAGGCATGGGTCAGCTCTCCACATGACTCCCGTGTCTCCTAATGAGATGCTGCCTCAGGCTCTTCCTGACTGTAGGGCAGTTCATCTCCTGCTCGGTACGAGATCTTTGGAAATCAGACCAGGGCAGTAGATGTGGTTCTGATAAAGAGCTAAGTCAGGGATGGGCTAACCCCTGATCCCATTATTGAGCTGGAATTATTTCACAGTACCTTTTATGAACCACTAGAGCTATTAAGGTATCAATCTGATGTCTAATTAATAAAGATTTCTTCTCTGGGCGTGGCACTGTTGTGTAACATGCTTTATAATCTCTTCAAGTGTGACACAGAAGTGTGTGTAGTCTGATTATTTTCTATTTTTAGTAGAGTCGGACATTTCTACCCACTGTCGGACTAAGTTTATTTCAGCTCTATTAAACTTCATTTAAAGAACTTTATTTGTCTCTGTTGGGTACTGGGATGGGTTAGGACTGGGTGAAATATACATATTATATATTGTTGTTGTTATCGCTAGAAATAAAGTAAAACCACTGTGCCAAAGGCCACAAAATATCTGTTTGATTCCTGCATGAAGAGAAAGAGCCAGCTGGAGGAGGTGAGGTGTGTCAGTACAGTGATAGTTTGTCAGAGTCGCAGTAGACTTCGCTGTTAGCAGAGCTGGAGCTGAAAGACTCAGGAGAGCAAAGCTGGACGTTCTTATCCATGTCCTCCAGAGTGTGCTCAACCTCAGACCAACTGGACACCTCGCCTGACCCAGTCATCCCCTTTGTGTCTGCAGAGGATTATCCGGTTTTTGGTTAAATCCTCAGAGACAAGAGTTCCTGTTAGACGTGCAAGGCAGTCCTCCTCTGTCTTTAATGCACTGACCTTTTGTTTTCATGGTCTCATATGGGTTGGATAAACCTTTCTGCTATGTGTAACACTATCATGTAACTTCCACTGACATTTCCACGTCAGTGGGAATGGAGAAGCAGGACGAGCAAACATCACTGTTCGAATGATAATGTTCATTCTTTTGTGACCATTTCCCTTTTATCTGTCACTTCCCTGTTCCTACTGATCGAGAATGTGATTTTCGAGTTCACCATCAGTATCATAAAAGTATTTTATGACTTTGCTGTCCTTGATTGACTGTAATGACTTGTTTTGAAGAGTCAGACAGTGACACACAATGAGGTCAGTCTGATCACATACGGTAAATCATCACCATGTATCATCGGGTCTAAAGATTGATTTTGCAATACTTTAAAACAATATCTTTGCTGCCCTCAATGTCCATTGTTAGACAGATTCAGATTTTCAGATTTTCAAAAACTTGCTTGGTAAGCAAAGTATCTGCTGCTACTGTGACAACAGTGTGAAGCTAGGAAGCCTGTACTTTACAGTCAGAATTTATAGGGCACTTGAAAACATTATCAAATTTATTCAGATTTATCTCTGCAATGAGCTGTTTGCCACTGGTGAAGGACTTTACACCAACTTTATCTGAACTCTGTTGTTATGACTGCAGCAACACACGGCTGTTCACTAAAGCAATAGGATTCCAAGTAAGTGCAAAAATGTGAGGATTTTTGATATGAGCAAACAATATGTAGGCCTTGGTGGTTCAACTACAATGTCAGGTATGCAGGAATGAGGCACAGAGTAAAACACTCAACCTTCAGTTCCGTTATTTGTGGTAGTCCTTGCACTAGAGAGTCTTCAGAAATGATAACCAATGGATCTAACGCGGTCAATCATCTCAGCTAGATTTAAAAGGTTTTGTACTAAACTTTATCTGTGCCGTCCAGTAAGATCAGCCTATTGTCTTTAAGTTTTAATTTGTATGTGCTGTTTACTATACATTTTTTTGAGAGCTCTGATATCAACCAACAAACTAGTATGTAATTGCCTTCCACTCCCAAAGTGGATCATTTTTAAGGTGGGTCTAGGTGTGTATCAAGTTTACTGAAATGTTTTGCTGTCACAGGTTGTGTATTGTTTGTGGTTTTCTGTCTCTTAATGAGACTTGGTTACTAAGCAATAAAGGCATTAGAGCAGATAGAAAATAATCAAATCACCCTCAAGATCTGATAATAGTCAAGCCTTTCCACTTCCTTGTGCTGTCGGCGTCTGTGTTTTCTGTGATTTCTGACAAGGATGCTGGAATAGAGGTGAACATATGCTTCATCATCAAAGACCTCCCACTGCTCGTCCCACTCCTCAGGCTGCCCTCTGGCTTCCTGTGTTCCCCCCATAAACACAAAAGTGGGAGCAGGCAAAATTAGACCAGGTCACAGTAGTAGAAACAGCGTTCAGCTCCTCCTTTTAAGTTGTGGCTGATGTATTTGACACAGTTCTTATTTTTACTTTTTCTGTTTATACAATACTACAGAGCTGTAACTAATGATGAAATAATAATGTATAATAATGATGATATACTTAATTGATCCATTGAGGAGACAATAGACTCGCTGACATTTTAATGAAACATGCTAATGAAAGACAGTAACTAAGTGATTGTTTTTGTGCTTTTATTTTGGCAGTTGGAGCAACTGAAACTACGACTACTCAAAATATTCCAACAAATGATACCATACTGTCCAGTACTGCAGATGTTGAGACCAGTACTATGAAAAGTACTTCTGTAAGTGCGACCAAACAGCCCAGTATGACTGATAGTCTTCAAAGTCCTACTAAATCTGAGCCCACACAACTCAGTACTACTAACACTAATCAAAGTACTCCTGTAACTGGGACCACACAACTTGGTACAATTACTGCTAGTGAATTTACTGCTCCAACTGAGACCACACGACTAAGTAATACTACTATGAGTCAAAGTACTGCTTCAGCTCAGACCACACAACTCAGTGCTACTACTGCCAGTGAAAGTGTTACTTTCACTGAGATCATTCAGCCCAGTACAACTCTTATTACTCAAAGTACAAAGACAAGTGAAAACACACAGCCCAGCAGTGCAGCTACAACCCAGACCATTCAGTCAAGTCCTACTATTACTACCCAAAATGAGACTACACCGCTGAGTTCTACTGTGACTCCTCAAACTGACACCACACAACTTGGTGCTGCTAGTACAACGCAGAGCCCTACTGTGACTGAGACCACACAGTCCAGTACTAGTACCAGTGATAGTACTACTCACACTGATACTACAACTGAGACCACACAGCTCAGTACAGCAACTCAAGAATCGTCTACACCTGCACAAACTCCACCTACACCATTGACCTCTATGAGTGCCTCACCTGAGACTCCTACGAGCTCCAGCCAAGCGCCACCTCTGAGCACCACCTCTGATCCCTCAGTGACAACCACACAAGGTAAGAGTAACATGATTTGCACAGCCAATGTGCCACGCCCCCATTTGGGACAAAGTGTCGAAGATAATGGATTGATGTTAGGAATTTTAAGTGTCCCTAGAGTAGCTTCACATGTTTGTTTTATAAATGTTCTTCAAACTGCAGGAACCCCTACCCCTCCGACCTCCACTGCTCTGACCTCCACCCCTACAACCTCCACTAACACTCCAACCTCCACTAATGCTCCAACTTTCACTAACACTCCAACCTCCATCACTTCATCTAACACTCCTGCAACCTCTAGTAATACTCCAACCTCAACCTCCGCTCCAGTCTCCACCACCCCTTCAGTCTCCAGTGATACTCCACCAGTCATTGCAACTCCAACCTCCTCTACATCTCCAGCACCTACCACCACTCTGACCTCTACCACTCCAGACCCCATCACTTCACCAGCCTCCACCTCTCCATCCGACACCCCATCTCCAGAATCCAGTGTTCCAACCTCCTCCATGGATCCATCTTCTACCTCTCCAGCTTCCACCACTGTTCCAGGATCTACTGATTTTATCTCCAGCCCTCCAACCTCCTCCACCCCTCCAGCCTCCAGCCCTATATCCTTCACCACTTCCGTGCCACCAACTTCCTCTACCCCTCCAGCCTCTACCTCTCCATCCTCCACCTTAACCTCCTCAACCTCTCCAGCTTCTACCACCCCTTCAGTCTCTGGTGACACTCCACCACCCATTGTAACTCCAATCCCCACTATACCTCCAGCATCTACCACCACTCTTACCTCCATCACTCCAGACCCCACCACCTCACCAGCCTCCACCCTGCTGTCTTCCACCATCTCACCAGGATCAACCACTTCAACCTCCACCACTTCTCCAGGCACCAGCACCTCTCCAGCCTCCACTCCCTCGCCACCCCCCACCCCTCCATCTTCCTCCACCTCACCAGCTTCCACTTCCCCTATGACCTCCACGATTTCTCCAGGCGCTACTTCTCCAACCTCCACCACCTCTCCAGCCTCCACCGCTTCACCAGCCTCTGCCATCTCTCCAAGCACCACCACCTCTCCAGGCCCCAGCGCTTCTCCAGCCTCCACGACCTCACCACCCTCAACCCCTCCATCTTCCACCTCCTTGGCAGCCTCTACCATCCCTCAAACCGTCACCACCTCTTCAGGCCCCAGCACCTCTCCAGCCTCCACTCCCTCGCCACCCCCCACCCCTCCATCTTCCTCCACCTCACCAGCTTCCACTTCCCCTCTGACCTCCACGATTTCTCCAGGTGCTACTTCTCCAACCTCCACCACCTCTCCAGCCTCCACCACTTCACCAGCCTCTGCCATCTCTCCAAGCACCACCACCTCTCCAGGCCCCAGCGCTTCTCCAGCCTCCACGACCTCACCACCCTCAACCCCTCCATCTTCCACCTCCTTGGCAGCCTCTACCATCCCTCAAACCGTCACCACCTCTTCAGGCCCCAGCACCACTCCAGCCTCCACTCCCTCGCCACCACCCACCCCTCCATCTTCCTCCACCTCACCAGCTTCCACTTCCCCTCTGACCTCCACGATTTCTCCAGGCGCTACTTCTCCAACCTCTACCACCTCTCCAGCCTCCACCACTTCACCAGCCTCTGCCATCTCTCCAAGCACCACCACCTCTCCAGGCCCCAGCGCTTCTCCAGCCTCCACGACCTCACCACCCTCAACCCCTCCATCTTCCACCTCCTCGGCAGCCTCTACCATTCCTCAAACCTTCACCACCTCTTCAGGCCCCAGTACCTCTCCAGCCTCCACTCCCTCGCCACCCCCCACCCCTCCATCTTCCTCCACCTCACCAGCTTCCACTTCCCCTCTGACCTCCACGATTTCTCCAGGCGCTACTTCTCCAACCTCCACCACCTCTCCAGCCTCCACCACTTCACCAGCCTCTGCCATCTCTCCAAGCACCACCACCTCTCCAGGCCCCAGCGCTTCTCCAGCCTCCACGACCTCACCACCCTCAACCCCTCCATCTTCCACCTCCTCGGCAGCCTCTACCATCCCCCAACCCGCCACCACCTCTTCAGGCCCCAGTACCTCTCCAGCCTCCACTCCCTCGCCACCCTCCACCCCTCCATCTTCCTCCACCTCACCAGCTTCCACTTCCCCTCTGACCTCCACGACTTCTCCAGGCTCTACTTCTCCAACCTCGACCACCTCTCCAGCCTCCACTCCTTTGCCACCCTCCACCCCTCCATCTTCCTCCACCTCACCAGCTTCCACCACCCCTCTAACCTTCACCACTTCTCCAGGCTCTACTTCTCCAACCTCCACCACCTCTCCAGCCTCCACCACTTCACCAGCCTCTGCCATCCCTCCAAGCACCACCACCTCTCCAGGCGCCAGCGCTTCTCCAGCCTCGACGACCTCACCACCCTCAACCCCTTCATCTTCCATCTCCTCGGCAGCCTCTACCATCCCTCAAACCGTCACCACCTCTTCAGGCCCCAGCACCTCTCCAGCCTCCACTGCCTCACCACCCTCCACCCCTTTATCTTCCACTGGCTCACCAGCTTCCACCACCAATCTAACATCCACCACCTCTCCAGGCTCTTCTCCCTCCTCCACCTCCTCTCCAGCCTCCACCACTTCACCAGCCTCTGCCATCCCTCCAAGCTCCACCACCTCTCCAGGCACCAGTAACTCTCCAGACTCCACTCCCTCGCCACCCTCCACCCCTCCATCTTCCTCCACCTCACCAGCTTCCACCACCCCTCCAACCTCCACCACACCTCCAGCACCTAACACCACTCCTACCTCCACTACTCCAGGTCCTACCACCTCTCCAGCGTCGACCATCCCTCCAATGTCCACCACCTCTCCAACCTTTACCCCTCCAAACTCAACCATCTCCATCACCACTCCACCTAAACCCACAACTCCAATCACCACTGTTCCCGCCCTACCCCCAATTTTAGGTTGGTACCTTTTTCAAAACAGTGTCTTTCTTTTGAAATAGGTTGCTGATTTCCATGGTTCATGTGGAAATATGAGTTTCACTCTCTGTTTAGCTGATAACTCCACTATTTTGTTTTACTTGGTTTACTTGGTTTACTTGTCTTACTTGACTTACTTGGTTTATAATGTTAAATGGTAGCCTTAAAGCCTACTGTACCCATCAACTTAGCACCAACCAGCTGAAAAACACTGGGAGCAGCCAGTGAAGTTAATGGAGCATTTAGCTGCTAGGAGCTAGATCAGATGCAGTACCTCCATTCACCTTTTTCTTCCATTTCTCTTCAGTTTGTCCTGCTATTCCATGCCCAACTGATATGACTTGTCTCAATAATGTTTGCGAGTGTCGTTCTGGCACCTTCCTCCAGAATGACATTTGTTCACCAGGTAAGAACAGAAATATATTATGTCAGCTCAGACATGAAATACTGATAATGATGATAATACTGTGATTTTTTGACCCTTCTTCCCATCTCATCCTCTGCTCTCAGCTCAAGTGTTCCCTGGCGAGCTTCACCTCACCTCCTTGACCTTTAATGATGAAATGAAGAACAGGTCCTCGATAGTTTTCCAGGAGACTGCAAAGAATATCTCAGCAGCGGTGGGTGATAAATGCACAATGCAAGTTGAAGAATTACAACAAACCCTCTACTCTGTCATTAAATCAGATGATTACTCTGCTTTCTAGCTCCGCCAGGCTCTTGGACAGCTGCCAGGGTATATACGGTCTGATGTTTTGCAACTTGAGTGGGTATTTTCTTGTTCTCTTTTTACATAAAGATGTGTTACTTAATATAAAAGATAGACCTCTCATATTGTTTTTGTATTCTCCAGACCAGGAAGTGTCAGAGCAAATGTAAATAACATCTTTAGAAATACAACTGCCAATGAAACATCTGTGCAACAGTCCATCGAAGAAGCTATAACCACTTCAAATAGCACAGGTGGATTGTTAGCTAATGCTGATTATGGAAGTAAGTATTACTTGAACACTTACCAAACCCTACATTATTTCAAGACGAATTTTTCCAATGCATCACTTTCATGTCCTCTCTGTTTCAGATATAAACCTTTGTAACCAACAGCCATATCCGTGTGAGCCATTGTCTACAAACTGCACAAGTAGAGATGGCGAGGCCAAATGCACTTGTAAACAAGGGTACATCAGGGGGCTATACTCAACAACCAGCTGCATGGGTAAAAATAACTTTTTTGTAATGTTGTAATGTTGTTTTTAAAGGTGTGCATGTAAAAAACTGAGTAAAACAGCTGATTAAGCAAATTTTTCCCAGTTGATTCACAGTACAAGGTCAAGAGCTGTAACCTTTTCTCCGCACTGCTCCTTTGGTACCCTCCGTATTTACCTCTGTAATTTATCTTTTTAATGAGTTGTTTCCCAGGAAACATGTAAAGGAATCACTCCTTTGTAACCACAGAGATTGACCACACGAGGAGCTCATAAAGAATACATACTGTATTTCATGCGATAGCTCCATCTAATTTCCTCTCTTAAAAAAAACACAGTCATTCTGTAAATCTGTACTATTGCGTTGTTTCTGTCTTTTTGTTGTGTGACTTGTAACAATTGTTTCTCTGTGTAGCTTGTCCAAGTGGTAAGAGAGCAAAGGACAATGAATGTGAAGAGTGAGTATCCATATTTTTAACTTCACTAACCAAGGGTAGGTTTTGTACCCCCCTGTGGTTTTTTTTTGCAAAGCTCTGCTACCAGAGTTTCATGTATCACAGTGTTAAAGCTCTCTTTTCTCTTTCAGCTGTCCATTTGGACACGCTGGCTTCAACTGCAACGACCGTAAGCAAAACCTCTATTTCTAAGGCAACAATGCAGCTGGAGTTCTGGTGAGGTTTCTTAATGATCTTTATCTGTGTGTCTTCATAGCATCTCTGCTGGCAGTGGTCGTCATCTCTGTCGTACTGGGAAGCACTCTTCTCATTTTGCTGCTATCTTTATCCGTGTACTTTGGCAGGTAAGATCTCACAAATTCACTTTCAGTCAATCTGAAAACAACACACTTATTCACTAGCGCTTAATTGAGGGCTGAAATTCAGCCCTACAGTACATGTACAAGTAAACAGTATTGTAGCTGTTTGCGTCTTATAAACACGTCTACTGCTGTGGACATTCTGTCCTTGCATTTGGATGCTCCTCTTGGAAATGCTATTAAAAACACTCAAATCATCTGTACATGCACGTCTAACATCCGCTGTTCTCTGCACATCAGGAAGAGGTTGTCGAAGAACCCGTCAGACTCCGGTGGCCTCAGCACCAGTCCGTATGCCCCAGATGAAATAATCCAGAACTGGCCCACTGGCGTGATTCAAATCCCACGAGCAAACGCTGCACAGGGAGCAGCTACACGAATAGAGATGACAGAGGGGGTCAACACTCATGGCCTGGGAGAAAGAAGGCATCAAACAAACGGACTGGTAAGTTTTCTTGCGTCCCTTCGTTATTTGTATTACTGACTATTAACCTTGAGTCTCAGGCTCTTGTTGGTGGTGTCGATTAGACACCAGTTGAGCTGTTAGTGTGATTAATGTTGCCCCAACATCCTTGCATACACCTCTGTCTGCTTGTTAGCCTGTAACCCAGCCTCCTAGCATGGATATGGTCATATGAGGTTGCTGTTAACCAACACTGCAGTTTAATGCTTTGTTAGTGTTAATGTGTGCTTTTAGCCTGCTGCACTGAAACACAATGCTTTCCTATCAGATGCAACACGCTTCGTCTTAGACAATCAGACCCTTTTTTCTCACCTGCAAGACAGCAAGTCCACTATCACTGCCCACCAGCTCCTTATATCACTGCTCCTTATATAATGTCCGACACAGACAGTCTAGTCCAGTGTGTTGAAACCAATCAGAATGCATTATACATGCAGTGTGAGGCTGTAGCTCCCCCCCCATGCGCTCCTTGCTTCTGCTGACTCCCAGTGTGTTGCTTTAGGGGTTTCATCTGAAGCATAAAGATTGGAAAAAGGTAAGGCACGACTTTGCTTTTAGCTTTTGATTCCTCTCGGCGCCCTCTACTAATTGTGTCGATGGCCACAGTGAGATTCATGGTGTCAGTGTTTTCTGGTGATTGGAAGCTACATGACAGGTCTCTGGTTGTTGTGGGAAGGTGAGTGCTTTCATCCTGGGGCTGAAGCCAGTGAGTGACAGTTCAAAGAAGCTCATCTGACAGCATCTTGGGAGTAGCGATGGTTAGCCTTCAATGCATACGGGACTGGGTTGACTTGTGCATGTGTGCTCAGCTTTGGTGTGTGTCTGTGTCTGAAGTTCACTTCATCTAAGAGATACTAATAAACTGACTTCTTCTACTTGCAGTCTGGATCATATGAACTCAACCCAGATGGAATGAATACCTTCAAGGGTAGAAATCCATCCCGCTACTCGTACCTGGTTTCAGGCTACGAGAACCCCTACTACCTGCCAGGAGATGACAAGAAGGACTGAAAAACATTAGGCCATCTGGGAATGAACCCCACGCAGGGATGAACCCAGGAACAAAAAGAAATCAAGGTCTACAGGGGACATTGCCAAAGAGGGACCAGGCTTTATTTTATCATATCAAGGTTGAATGAAACATGGCCACCAAAGAGATTCATTCACAAGAGCTAGAACATTATCGTAAGGTGTAAAGAAATGCGGTTGTCTGCCCCATATCTGTGTTTTATTTCTTTGGGGCGGGGGTGGGGGTGGGGGGGTGGGGGGTGGGGGTTATAAGTTGCTGATTATAACCAGTAGATGTCTCTGTTGCTTTGTACAAATGTCAGATGTCCTATGTGTACTCACACTAGGGCGATTTTCATACCATAGTGAAGCACAAATGGTGTGTCTGACTTCACCATGCTAAAGAAATCACTCTGTTGTCTTTCATAATGCTACTTTCATAATGCTAATTGCACTGAGTGTGTGTTAAGTTTACCACCAAAATCAAATCAAAGGTGAATTAAATGCGGGTTTTCAGAGGCCAATAGATATTTTTCATAGGGATGATTATTTCAAAAGATCAATTAATCTTAAGTTGTATTGTATGAGGGGCTGGGTCCCTGTGTTTTTGGGAGGGTTTATAAAGGGATTTATATAATAGTTGAATGAGCCGCACTTGCAAAATGTGCCTCTTTTCATGTTCTGTTTAACAAATAAGAAACATGCAAAGCTGGGATACACATTGCCTCCTGAATGTGCCAATTATCTCTTATATGTATTTCTTTTGAAAACTCTTGTATTTCTTCAGACAGTGCACTATTTTATATGTATGTTAAAATGTTGTAAATATTCTTTATGCAGAGAATGTATATGCATATGTGTGTCTGAATGCAATGGAAATAAATTATTTTATTCACTTGTTCTTGTTCGTCTCTTCCCTTGGAAATAGACAATGTGTGTAAATATTCAGCATGAGTACTTATACAGTGAGTTTCCCACTATTCAAAGTTTTACAGAAGAATATGCAACCTGAAGTTCTGGAAACTGTAGGCTATGTTTTGGTTCACCTCTCGAGGAGATTCCTTGTTTATTGTTTGTTTAGGTTTACAAAGAAAGGCTGAAAATCTATGCAAAATTGGTCATCTTTCCATTCTCATTTGCTGTGCTGTACTGATTTTTGTGTGTGCTGTGCTGTACATATTTAAACTGAACAAGAAGACTTCTGATCACAAGAATCACTGTGTTAATAAGATAGTGGGGTTGATGCTGCATGTCTGCTACAGTACCCTGCCCGCCGTGCGGCACACATGATCAGGTTGAAGGCCTCAGAAGTTTTACTGCCGTATTGGTGTAAAACCTGGCCATGTGGCTGTGTGGCAGCACAATGCAGGAGGCTGGTCCTCACAAGCTGGGATTTGGTTTGCAGGGAGGCTAAATCTGGCTTTGCCAGGCTTTAATCTTGGCCACTGGGTCACTGGAACACACTCTGACTGGCATGCATGGGGTACAGATCACATGCACGTGGGGTGCGCTCATTTTTATTTTCATTTTTAGAGTAAATGTTTTTGTAATGTTTTTCTGCTTACTGTTTTTGGAAAAAAATGTCTTCTTCATTCCTGTAAATCCCTGTAAAGCTGTGTGCCTGCTTCTGTTCTCAATCTTCTGTTGAGATTTACTGTATTTCGTCATTTGTCAGTATTGGGACAATGTGATGAGCTATCAGTGTCATAGCATTCAGAAGTAAGAAGTGTGAGAGGAATGCATGCGGAAAACTGTTTGGAACTGCTTTATTCAAGGTAAGAATAAAGCAGCTTTTTGCATATTTTGGCAACTTTAAAACTCCAAATTCCACACAAACTTAGGTTATACAATGTACTTGACTTTTTGATTTGTAATGAACTACTCTCTCCCTCTCACCCAAGCAGCTAAGAGTCTAATCTGTGCAGAAATGCATTGTATTTTGTAGCTGTTATCACCCTGCCAACTGCAGGCTCGACTCCGCTGCAGCACACCCCATCAGTCCACAGGCTCAGCTGACTGATCGATAGACCACTTAGAGGCCGTGAGCTACGCGCATCCCAGTCATTTGACCTGCTGGAGCTGTGGGAATGGTCGTACAATCCAATAAGCATTGAGCTACGAAGACAAGTGAGCCAGACCTCCAAATCAAGGAACTTCATCCTCTCCGCTCCAGCAGATGCAGATCTGGGAGTGGTGGTGGAAACCCAAGGCAGTTTTTTCATCATAGGCTTCTGAAGTCATTTTATTTATTTATCTATAATATTCTAAAATAACATAACATAAACTAATACAATGATATTTAAACAAAATTGTTATAAATATAAAAAAAAAATGTAATGAAAAATAAATGTTACATAATATAATCATACACCATGTTTTATGAATGTCATAATGTTTACAAATTAATCCATTTTATCAACAATCACTGAAGTTTACATCAGTTAGACAAGATCTGGTGAAGGATCATAATTGGTCAACTAAGGTATCAATTGAGAGGTTAAAGCATTGTGGCCCAACATGTCCCCTATAGGGACAAACCCAATAGAGATGTGGGAATGGGTGGCTAATTTAACTTATTCGAAAAGGTTCCTTCATACCGTTGTGATTATTATTGTTTTCTGGCTGAAATATTTTGCCTTTACCGTTTCCTTTTTTGTCATTTTTTTTGTCATGTCATTGCAATTGCATCTTGGAATGCATCAATTCATCATCATCACAGTTTGATTTGTGTGTTAGGAGTGTTAGGAGTGAACTCTAACACAGTTAAGTGCTCATAATCTGTGAACCTGTAATCTTCTCCTGGAGGCTCCTGCCTCAGCAAATGCTCATGAAGTTGGATTCATTGATTCTCCAGTCACAATGACGATGTTTAGAACTGGGACGTTGCAAGCAAATATCAGAGATAGCAGCATATGATGCTGCAGGAAGAACAGAGTGAGGACTTATTAACTGTGGCAGATGGAGATGATCGTTTGGAAACAGTGAAATTTACAATCCTCCATTGACAACAAAATGACCAATAAATCCCTGCCACAAAGACCCACAAAGGAGGCTGAAGCCAGCTGCTCGGCTGCTTTTATCTGCCTTTCACCCTCTCAGCTTTCCTCTCCTTTTCCTCCTCCATCTCCTCCACTCTTCCCATGTCTCTGTGAAGTCACACAGCTCTAATCCACTTCTGCTAATGCAGCCCGGGAGGTGCATACAATTATGAAACGTGTCTCAGCAACCTTAAGTTACACCTCCAGACTCCCCTCCCACTCCTCAGCCCTCACCTTCTTGATAGAGTTATATGGAACCTGAGACCTAATGGAAGGATCGAGAGCCTAATCTGGCCTTTCCAGTTTTTAGATTAGGAGAGAATCTGTTTATTCAAAACGAATGGGATAAATGGAAGTGACTGGATAGTTAAACAGAAAAGGAATAATCAAATTATTGTTTGTAGTCTTGTGTCTCATTCTAAACCTTTGCAGTAATTTTTATTGCTGTTTCCTATGCATCTTTGCTCATCTTTTTTGCATCGCTTCCTGGTGATTTTTTTGTGTTTGTTGCATATTTTTGAATATATTCACAGTGCCCGAACCACATTTCTAGAAACACAAACTAGAGCATGTTTTGACCTCCTTCTCCACTCTAAAAGTGCTGTAAACTGATTGACTACAACCTGATTTGTTGTCTGCCTAACTCCCCAACATTATCTCAGACGGGTTGGGGGGGTGGCGGAGAAAGCCGGCGGAGGCCTTGGAGGAGTCTGAGTGCCAGCGGATAATGCACTGAAGGCCAGACAGACCATCATATTGATGACTCTTGGAGAGAATGGTGAGAAAGTCATGGCGCCAGCCGGATCTTCGTCTAAGAGGACATTAAGTCTTCCACTCCCAGACAAACAAGGAGAGAGAGAACAGTAAATATGATTGCAGTAAATTTCACACGGAGAGGTGATATCCTCTTTCTCTCTCTGTTTACCCTCTTACCCTCACGCTTACAGATAGAGCAGCTGACCAGTAAACGTCATTGGATGCAATCACTGGATGTAGTAAAAACTGTATCGAAATCTAAATATAATTCCAAGCAAGTCTTTCTACACATCTCAGGACATGCCCATATCAGTATCTTCATTCAATCTATTGTAATGCCTCCATTGTGTATTGTGCATCATTTGTCACTGGTTTAAGAAGACGAAACTGTTTCCTAATGACAAAGACACTTGATGCTCGACTCATTCAGTTTTAACTTGTGTAATTCATGTCCAGAGGCCATATACAGGAAGCCTAAAAGACCAAAAAGTTGCATTTAACTCCGACTGTATTCATCATTTCTGCTTTTTTTTCGTTGTGTTTATACAGTAGGACGAATAACAGACGCAATGCCAGAGGAACTGTCCTCAGACAACGTATTAATGAGGCAGACTCGCTACGGGCCATGTCTGGCTTCTGCACCGCATCTAATGGTATGTAATTACTTGGCTTCATTACTTTGTGATGCAGTAGCATTTTGTAGCACAACACATCTGCATCTGGCACAGAATAATGGCTCAGACAATGTCCAGCTCGTCCCCTATTATCTGATATCAGCTCTGTCCACGGGCTCCCAGTGGAGCTGAACACACACAGACCCAGTTTACAAACCATTTGTAGGGTCAGATGGCCGCCTCCTGCCATCCGCCTGCCATCCTCCTGCCCTGGACTCTCCTGCTCCCCAGAGGAGCAGGTCAGCAGATGACTCTGAATCAATTTGGCCAGAGACCCTTAACGACCTCTGCTATAATTAATATGGATGCTCGAATGCAGAGAGCTCCTGCGTAACTGAACTGCTGTGGTTGTAACAAATATGACCTCAAAGAATTTTATTGATATGTTTATTCTACATCGACAAAGTATAACAATCAGTGGACATCATCTGTAAGCTGTCAGGAGTCACCCAAAGTTAACAATAAACATAAAAGAATAAGCCAAGAGAATAGAATTAGATAGATATAGAATAGAGAATTCTATATTCTTGATTGTAAAACCCTAATTAACCCTAATGTAACGGCATTTAAATGCTGTAAATGCAGAGGCAGAAATACAAGACGTATGCTTGCAATCTTCAATGAAGAAAATCAAAGGTTTTTATTAAAAAAAACCTTTAGTTTGAGCTATTTCAAAACTCCGAAATTTCTATGCTGCGCCTAGCAGATTCACTAGGCTGGAGGCCTTCGTTTTAACACATATTTACTGTAAGATTTGTGTTTGCTGAGCTCCACCTCCCCATTATTGGTAAGTTCATCTGTCGCAACTTTAGCTGTAGCTGATGCTTTCACCCCAAACACAGAGGTAGAACAGAAACGCCCACACTTATCATATGAATATAGGGAGCGAGGTGGGGTTGGGGTTGAGGGGGTAGTGTTACCGAGTCATTAAGATGCTGTACAGCCTGAGCAGCCTGAGCTGCAGACGTACAGGCAGACAAAGAGCTGGAGGTGGTCCCGGGCTCTGCCTCAGCTCCTGCAGGCCCCCGGAGGGGGGAGGGGCTCTCCCTGTCAGAAGCAGCCTATCAGATCCAACTAGCCAGCACAACAGTAGCGAGTGGCTTCATGCAAAAATCAAAGGAGAATGAAGAAGATGCAGATTTAGCTCCAACAGCAGTTACCTATCTACAGCATATCTACAGCATCTTTTCATGTCCCAGTGCTGTTTTAGCAGCAGAGACACAGCTGTGCTGTCCGCTGCTTTATTCCCTAAACTAACCTGAGAGCGTAACTAGAAGCGACATATCTGCCAGATTATTTCTCATATCAAACAGTAGTTTGTTGACCTGGAATGACAGTCAGTGTCTTTGCTCCTGGTTCTGCCTCAGCCTCTGTTTTCTCCTCCGATTCTCCAAAATAAAAACCTGCTGCTCCATAGCTCCAGTTTGGAGCTATTTTGTTTGGAATGAAATTTCTGTGCTTTGTTGTTTATTAAGGAACATAAAGTCAGGCGATAATTCATATAGCCAATCAGCATAAAGCCTACTGTAACTGTGGTTGACATATTTACATGAAAGGGAATCAGATTTGTGCAGATTAATAGTAATATAACAACACATAAAAAAGGATTGAATAAGGACTGTAGAATATCACCTGAGACGTTTTCATTGAGATCAAGAGAAACATTTGTTCATCAGTTGTTTCCATGATTAGTCAACTGTATTTTTAATCTGTAAAATTCTAGAAAAATGTTGATCCTGGTCTCACAAAGGTCAAGATTAGTTTTCATCAACCCTTCACAGACATTCAGTTAGTTGTTTTTTTTAAGAAAAAATTCATATTCAAGAAGTTGATTCTTTAATATCGCAGTCATACCTCAAATATTTGCAAATGCTTCAACTGATTATAATTTTCTGAAATACTTGTCCATTATTCTATTATTTTATCAGTTAATGTGAAGATTAGCTGTTTCAGGCCTATTCTCTTTACTGATTATTTACTATTTACTGTTTATTCAGCATCTCTTTAAACAGGTACCATTTACTCTTACTGGAAGTGAACATTTTTTGTTCATGCCAGAAGATAGAAGAGGCTTCTATTTTAGAATGCATCATAGGAAGCGACTTTCCAAAACATGATAACAGATGCTTTGCTCTGTGACTCAACTGCATTGGTAACACAGTAGATGCTCAAGCATCAGGGATGCACAGGGAGGAGGAGGAGGAGGGTGTTGAGAGGAGGGGCTGAGAGAGGCAGAGGAAGAGAGGGGAAGAGGCGGACACTCAGCGGCAGCAGGTTTGTGAGAGCAGCTGCCAGAGGAGGAGGAGGAGGAGGAGGGAGAAGAAGAAGGAAGGAGGAGGAGGAGGAGGAGGAGGAATCAGAGCGAGAGAAACAGTGTGGCTGCAGTCAACAGGGACACAAACACACAGAGGGAGAGAGAGAGAGAGAAGAGAGGAGAGAGGAGAAGGTGAGAAGGTAGGTGCAGCTCTGTTTTCATCCATGTTTCATTTGAAATGCTTTTTTGTTTCCTCAGTCTGCAGCGACAGGGATCGTGTCCACCAGCAGAGCATCCAGCGTGTGTTTTCCTTCTCCTCCGTCTGCCAGCTGACGGCTGGTGCTGATGCTGTATGTGGCGAGAGCAGAGCAGCGTAGCACTGCAGAGTGATGCAGAGAGATGTAGCACGGAGAGGGAGAGAGAGAGGGAGAGGGAGAGAGGGGAAGGGATGGAGGGAGGGAGGGATGGATGCTTTTGTGCTCTACAGACATGAGGAAGCGAGAACAGGGAGACAGAGGAGGGGAAATGGTTAAGAGAGATGGGGATAAACGTCTGGTCTGGGCTTTGCTGTGTGGCAGTGACAGGGTCTATGTGTGTGTATGTGTGTGTGTGGAGGGGAGGAGGGGGGAGGCTGTAGCATCTGAATGACAGTGTACTGGAGTGTGTGTCAGCTGTCAGCAGTGGTAGTTTCCCTCCATGTTGGAGATGATATAAGTTTCTGTCTGGCCACACCCTCTGCTCGCTCACACCAGATAAGACTAAATGATGGGTGCTTTTTTGTGGTCCTGTCACTGTGTGTGTGTGTGTGTGTGTGTGTGTGTGTGTGTGTGTGCGTGAGGCATGTTGGATGTGGGCCAGACATGCCAAGTGTTGCCTCCCATTACTGTCAGGGCAGTGGATTAGCTGCGTGTGAGCGATCATTGAAGAGACAGTGGGGAGTCGAGCCAAGACGCTCGATCACGTACTGACCGGGATGTTGTCACTCAGCTCTGTGTGTACAGACACCTGCATGAATCTGTGAACATGCTTCACAATGCCACAATCCCATTCAATGACAATGAAGACTCCTCTGTTTTCCTCTATTCTAAGAACGCAGTGGTTCAAAAGGCTGCAGAGCTGAATCCTGGTCCTGCCCTCTGCTCATGTCCCTCACTCTGAAGGTTTTGGTGCCTGATGCAGAATATCCTCCACCATGTAGTCCGAGTGATGCTGAACAGGAGGAAGGTCGACTCCAGCCAACGGGTGGACTCAAACAGACCATTGACCCTCTGTGAGGCAGTGCTTTAGGAACAGCTTGACCGAGCATTTGTTGTTGTAGAGTCTGGATGCCAAAGCATTTTCACAGCACTGTGGACAATACATTTTCATTAAGAGCCGTTATGTTGGAGAGGGTGTTTCTGATGCTGCCTCTGCCCTCGCAGGCAGCAAGAGAACCACTCCAGATGGCACATTTTGTGAGTAAACATCTTTAGGCATCCGTGCAGAGCGGAGACATATTCTAGCAACGTAAACAATGGCGATCGTCCTCTCAAGAAGAGAGACGAGAGCGGTTGTTTTTCGCAAATGGCCCCAAGATGAGATGCTTGTTTGGGTTCGAGCCTTTAAGATGAGCTGAGAGATGAGCCATAGTAAACCATGTGACTACCAAGAGACTGGCCTTTGAACAGGAAACACATTTCCTGTTGTTCTCAGTCATGATGACGATGAAGGTCTCCAAATCATAGCTGAGACTTAATAACTCAATCAAGTTGTTTCTGTGTGTAAACGTGAACCAATCTATGAATAGGACCTAAGTAGCTGAGCAGAGTGTTTACTGTGGAACTATGGTCTAATCACAGTTAAACAGGTAACATAGCTTACCTTTTACAAGCTATTTTTATCTGTGAGAGTATGATGATCCCTTTATGCACATACCTAGAGCGATACCTCCACATCCAGCCTTATGTGTTGGAGCCAGAATCAGAGGAGGAACCAGCGACTGAGGAAGACATTCTTCTTTGACTACAGAATTAGACATAAATGACAACGTGATGACGCTTTGCACCTGGCATACGTCTTTAGTCAGGCATAGATTGTCTTTACATGTTCTTCTAGTTGACAGACATGATCAACTTTTCTGCAGCGTAATGTTTTTATGTATATGTTGTGGCCAATATATACAGTACTGTAATACTGTAAACCACTGACTATGTTATCCTCATATGGTCTCACCTCTTGCCAATACTCATCACTGGCTCCTTTAAATCAACAGTTTTTTTTGTTTGTTTTTTACAGATAAATGTTGGTTTTGTACGTTCTCCTCATAGTATTCAGGTTATAGACGAGGCTCAGTATTTCAGGTTACAGGTCTTATTGTCTTTTGTATTTGTTTGAGGTATTGAGTGTGCTCCCCAGTTTTGTCCAAACGCGTCTTTCCTGTAGCAGAAAGTTGTTTGTGGGGTATCAATATCTAATTTGGAGTCAGTAGATTAATCTGAAAAGTAAGAACATCAAACTTACTCTTGAATGTTTTTCTGTTTGATGAGATGTCACACTCAGGGAACCTGTGGGTGTTGTTAAACCGAATTCTGGCATGTGAAATATAAAATAAATGAAGACGGGGACTTTCCACTCAAACCTTTTTCTGTGGCTGTTGTGAACCTATGGAAGCAGTTAAAGCATCATGAGGACACTGGAAAACCCAGAGAAACTTGAGGATCTGTCTGTATGATGACCAAGTGAAGCTCTGCTGAAAGCTCTGATGTTCCTTCACTTTCAGGGCTCTGGACAGAGACCAGAGGAGCAAAGCGTCTCTGTGACAAAATAGATGGACAAGGAATGCACAAATGTTCTGTGTGGAAACGTGTGGGTCAGGGGTCCAGACTACTTACCTATTTTGGAAAGTGTGGATGAACAGCTCTGGGAAATCCAGGTAGTTTGGTGAATGTGTCTTTGATTTAACCCAGGATCATGTGATTAATGCAGTAACTGCAGATCAGATGTAGATGATCCTTCTACATTTTGGCTGAATGTTACTGCTGAGGTGAGAGTTATACGACGGAGGCCGTTATCTGATCAGCTGACTTCTGAGCTTTTTTTTCCCTGTGACCTCACTGGGGCTCCATCATGTTTGTGTGATCTGCGGCTAAGCTCTTGACTAGATTTGATCTGAAAACGTCATTTTTGCCTGGATGAGATGCAAAAAGTGTGATGTCTGAGTCTATTTCGGGATCAGTGACGTTTGGGATTTGATATTTTTTTGGTGGTGTTGTTGCAGTGATGTGAGAGATGGCAGGGATATGATGCTCTCTGGCTCTCTGGCTCTACAATAACATACTGGTGGATTCAGAAAACCAGGAGACTGGAGGAAGAGGATGAGAACACAAATGCTGAAAACACTAACCAGGGTACCTGAAGAAACATCTCTGCAGTCTTGATTGTTTTGCGTATTTCATTTACTGTTATTTGAAATGTTCCAAATGTAGCTTCTCTTTATTGTCATCGTGGTTGAGATGCTCATATTCTCAAGTCCACATTTAAATGATCTTTAAGAGGAAATCATTAAGAAAAAAAAACGTTTCTCAAATGAAATCCCTCATTTTTATATGAAAAGAGTTGGACTGGGTGCTATCTCAATCCATCCTGGGCTTCTCTTTATTCTTAAGCCCCTGGTGCAGGGCCGCTCTTATAGGTGCACCCATAATGCCTCTCTCTGATGACCTCACCACGTGCAAGATGCAGAAGATGTCGCTCTAACTCAGTTACTCGCGACCCAGCTGCTGCGGAGAGAAATGTAATGAAACACGTTCTCTCTGATTGTTTCGAAAGCTGCGGTTTCTAAACATATTCTTTTCCTCTTTAATTATTCAGGATCTTTATCTAATCTCACATTAATTAACTCATTTTTTCCATCTCCATTGCCTGCTTTCCTCAAGTTGGTTTTGACAGCTTTGGTGTTGGAAATAACAAAGGAGCTGATGATGTAAAGAAAAGATGACAACGATGAAGAGATTCTTCTTCAAAAGGAGGCTGGCTTGTTATGTTGCACATTGTTCGCTTTTGAAACACGCCAGAAAACTTGCTTAATGGTGAAGAATCACATTCATGCTGATAATAAGCAGCGATTTGGCTAGGGAAAAAAAGAGGAAGTGTTTGTTCTCTGTTGTCTCCATGAAGAAGAAACAGTGTCTCTGTGTAAAATCTGCTCATTAAACAGATCTACATAGTCTGTGCATATTAGAATTTCATCTTTATATGTGTACATCTTTAGCTGTGTTTATGTTATTTATGTTGGATTACGTTGATACCAAATGAGAAAAAAATATCATGTTTTTTTGTTGATTTGTAGATGTTATGTTGTGGTCAACGACGTTTTGTTATCAAAGTCCATGACACTAATAAAATCTATAATTTTGGTCAGAAACATATCTATATGTAACATATCTATCTTTTTTAAATCCCTAATTTCTGTAACCAATCTAAGAGCTATAATACATCAAACATGCATGTGTTCCTGTATTGTAACTTCAGTTTTATTTCATTTATGATCGATGATTCGTCCTGTTCCTCACCTGTCACATGTCCTCTGCACGGAAGTGCTTAAGTTTATTTACCTGTGCCTTGTTCCCAGCACTGTAAACTTCTATCAGTCAGAAAACCCCTTTTTTCTTTAGCTTCCTCCTTGGTTTTGAAAAGCCGTGCACTGACTCAAAGGGACGAGGAAATGTGATTGCGGCAGGGCAGTAATGGTTGTGTTGTGATAGCGATAGCAGTAGAACGGCGTCATCAGTAGCGCCACTGATAGGATAGTCTCACATTACTCAGCAACACAAAAATGTGATAAATGACAGAATGTAAAATAGAGTTATGAATTAAAACCAAAGCAGGTAGAAGGTTAGTAGTGTAGTGAAAAATGCAGCTCTTTAACAACTCCACAACTCTACCATACCCGCACAGTCAATCAATCCTTCCACAAGCCTCTGATATATTCTGCGCTTTGTCCTTCATTACAGAGGGGGACATGAAATTTTTATTTGCCCATTATTTCTGCCCGGACCTGAGACACCTCAAACAGGTTTTGTGCTGTACATAAAACACGTCAGTGAAAAGTGCATATTGATATAGAGCACAGACCCAACCCCTTTGTCATTTTCTGAGATGTTTTATTGATGGTTTCCCCTCCTCTTAGTTAAATATAGTGACGATATATGGGGAAAATCCCGGCTGACACATTTCAGAATAAAGGGACTGTGCATTGTGTGTTGATCCCACTGATTTTTCCTCTGACAGAAGAAAGAAATAAGTGCCGCCTCCCTTTGCTCTCTCCCTCGTCGGCTTGCTCACGTCCTCTCCTCACCCTCTTCCTGATTCTGTAATATCCTCTCTGTTCATTATTCATGAGCTCGCTGCCGTCTACGTCTGTCTCGGCTAATCTTATTCTTATTTTCCACCATTAAAGCACAAGCACATTGTCAGAAATGCTTTAGAAGTCAGAATATTTTGCGCATGTACAGTATGAAAACTGTAAAGTAAAATTTCTACTTTTACTGTTAAAATCTCTCAACAGTACTGCATATGGTTCATTGGTGTGACTTACTGCACTCCAGGACACACAGTATTAAAAATTTCTGCATGACACACGTTCAGCTCTGTTTTTTTGGTGGTAGCTGAAGTTGGACGAGGTCACGCTGATTTAAAGTTCAGCAGCTTGTTCACGTTGTCCTCATTTGGGAACTCCTCACATGCTGCACCACATCACTGTTGATGTTTTGAGGCTACAGAGACTAAGAATATATTTCTGTATCATAGGTAACCTGAATCTGACTTAATATGGCTGTAAACGTCAGTCTCAGCTCTGCCTAGTGTGTTTGCAAATCAGATAACAAGATGTAGGACAAAACCGTACTCAGTGTTTAATCAGGCAGGTTTACAGGTGTGATAAGGGAGCGAATGCTACTCCCAGCAGGATAACATGCTTTGTTTGTAGTTTGTTTGGCCCAGTTTAAAGCATTTTGTGAAAAAGTCAATTCTGTTCCCAGTTCTTCCTGTTACTGGGACAGACAAAACCAAAGACAAAGAGAAGTGAAGCCAGAACTGTGGTTGTATCAGCATAAAGAGCAGCTTGCTAATGCCCTGCTCAAACTAGTGTAGACGTTACTATATCTCATGTACACTGATTCAGCACATGTTAAGGGTGCATTTCATTTTCTTTGGCTGTTATACACTGGACGTTAATTTGAGGGGACATTAAAAGATGGTAATGATAATACTGTGTAAGATCCCCCATCCTCACAAATCATCACAAATTATGGAAAGTTCCCACTCCTCTTCCCCTCGCTCATCTTGAATTATCTGTTCTGTTATCTTCTTCGGTTCTCCTTCCTATCTTTCCATTTGTCTCGTTTTCTATTGCCTGACCTGCTCTTCCTCGCCTCGTCCTCTGCAGTCTACTTCTTCTTTACACCGGCATCATCATCGCAGGGCTGCACAGCTGCTGCTCTTTAGCTACGCAGTGAACAGGTTATTCTCATCATTTGTTTACAATCCTGTTCTCATTCGGGCCATCTGCCTGTTGTAGCTCTCAGATGCAGTGAAACTGCTTTAAAAGGCCTGTTTCCTGTTCAACATGTATTCAGTGTATTCTCTGGATATAGAAAAGAAATAATTTCAACTGTCTTCACAACAGTCGACTGAACAATTTAGTCATTGCAATTTAGCACAAGTCTTTAGGTATTTAACCAGCTAATAATAAAGTATGGTGTACCTGATTACTGATATGAAGTCCAGTGTGGAGAGTTGTCTATCAGTAGCTGAATAAATCTTATGTTTGCTTTTCATATACAAAGACAAGTTAGAGAAACGGGCCTCTCCCTCTCCTCTACGCAGTCACCAGAGTAAATACATTGATTGCATTAGATTATAAAATTGTGTCGACATAATGTCTTTGAAAAATCTGAGACAAACCCTTTTTATCTTTAACCTGGTTTGAGATCAAAATGTCCTCAATATGGTTGTAAATGCAAAGGTTAAATGATAAGAATAAATGTATTGCTCATGTACTGCTGCTTCGTCATTGTAGTGTTGTAATGTCACAGGATTGAGTCTGCGGTTTTATGATATCGACCCGTGTTCTCCGTATGGAGAATATTGAGCGGCGTGACAGGGATATTGATCCGTAGGGGCTGCGATAATCCTGCAGGGCTGCCAACTGTGTCTTTGTGTCAGTCAGATATGAACCCAGATGAACAGGCAGCTACTGTATAGTGTGATGCCGTGTAGCCCATGATTGAGTTGTGTAATCATGTTCCTACATTTAAGCTCATGTTTGGCATCCAAAGGGACAGAAATGTTTGAACTACTTTACGAGTTCCAATAAAAGGGTGTGTACCACAAAATGTTACGTACATGTATGGGATAACACGTGGTTGCTTAAGCACACAAATTGCGGGAACTAGCTCCTTTTCTCTAGGCTACTGCCAGCTCAAATGACACTTTTCCACCAAAACTGTTCTTCTGCTGGTTGAGGTTTGAGCCACTTTCTCTTGCCCCCAACGAAGAGAGAGAGAAACAATCAGCCCGGGAGTAGAGAAGCTCCTGTTATATAGTAGGCCAGAAACAGTGTAGCCAACAATAGCTACAGGAAAGTAGCTATTGGCTGTCTGGAAAGTTGCTAAAATTCACTTTCACCCATTTAGGATAATTGCAATGGTTCCTGTAGGAGAAGAATAATGTTGCAAAACAGACAAAAAGTGAGTAGTTAATGTGAATAGTTGTTTTTTAATTTTGTCACTGTTGACTGATGACTTTTGTCACTGATGCATTTTTGAAAAACAGTTGTTGGAGGGGTCCAAAAAGCTGCCAAATATAGTGACAAAGTTGCCAAGTTGGCATCAATGCCGAAAGAGCCCGAACTGGTGATGTCATATATGGGGGCGGGGCTATGCCCGAGACAGGGGGCGGGGCGATCTACATCAACGGAGACAACAAGTCCACCATTTTTTCTTCTTCCTATGTGAGAGACGTGAATGGACGTGATTAAATAGTGAGCAAAAGAAAGATGTAGTGACCAAAAGATGGATGTTTGTTGAAGACATCAGGTGGCAGAGGAAATGTCCACAGTTTGATGTTATGGACTCGGTCGTTGGTGGCACACCGGCGGATAAGTAAGTGACGCATGCGGTGACGTAATAACGTGGCTCCAGGTCAGTGGAAAAGCAAATGAACTGAATCTGAACCAGCACTGGACCGAAAAAGTGGAATAAATGGGTTGGAGTCAGCTTTACTACCTCTGTTGGTGTTAGCCACCACTGCCCACTGGCTCCAGCAGACTTCCTGACACTGTTATGGTACAATAGTGAATGGATGCTGTAGATGTTCTGATTTTACCTGAATGGAAACCACTCTGGTACCACTCTGCCACCCTGCAGGTTAATGTGTTCTCAGTTTTTTTTTCTAGTGTAGCTGCTCCTAGAGTTTTTTGTTATTTTATTCATATTCATGCTAGAATATCCCACTGTGCTCCAGTTCTCCTGCACAGCATCTCAGAGCTGGTAAGAGGGCGTGTTGAGAGTCGGTTTGATTAATGGTCCCGGCAGTGACTGTTTATCTTACTCGTACGGCTCTATAATGCAAGCAGACACTCGCACACACATACACCTCCACTTTCACAGATGAAGTAATTGCACTCCAAGATGGGAAATGCAGCCGGGACATATAGCATGAAGTCTACAAGGAGATGATTTACCACTGTAATTACAGCACGTGGGTCTCCAGATGCCTCGATATCAAGTGGCACACACTCACAAAGCTCCATTACCTTAATACTCCTCTCTCTGCCTGCTTCTTTCCTGCTTGTTTATGGTGAATGTAAATCTTGTGCTAGCTGCACTGCAAAAAATTAAGAGTTGAATTGGGAATATATTCTGAATTTCACTTAGGTTCTGAATTGAACTTGATGCAGAATTTCAGGTGCAATGTGAATGGAAGTAAGTGGAATAAAAATGTTATGGAATCCCAATGAATTCTTACAGGTGCATGATTTGTGCATAAGGTATTCGATTGTGACAGTGTTGGGTATGAACTATTTGATTACATCTTATTATCAACAAATGTTTTCCCCAAACAAATAAATCTGATTTACATTTACTTTCATTTTGTGGAACATAATGGAAGATTGTTTAACATTTCCAGAATGTTTTGCTTTAACATCTATCCATTATCTCACGTGTTTGTACCCAATGGTATACAGTGCTATGTCCAGGCACTTTAGAGCCTTCAGTCATATATAGAAACATAGACACTGAACATACATGTTTCTGACCTGTGGGAGAGAGTACCTGCAGCAAATCCATGCAGACACAGAGAGAACATGCACTTCAAAACCAGTGAATGGTGCAATGCTTTGAAGTTGAAATACAGATGGTGGGTTGTTCCGCTCCTCGTCCTGTGATTTTCTGACTGGAGGCTAATTCTTAAGTTCTGAATTTTACACAGCTCCGTTTGCCAGAGAACTGCAAAATCGCTCAGACTGTAATTTCGTCACCTTTTTTCGCCTCCTGCCAGGTCCACCCCCGCCCCTCACCTTGCTGACCCATGAAAGAAGCCATGCCGGTGCTCACAGCAGGAGCGGGTGAGGCACAGATGCTGCACACACGCTGACCACATCTCGCTGTGCTCCATCTGCTCGTGTCCTGATCTACACCGCTGTGATTTCTGCCTCCCGTTGTAGGGCTGCACGAGACGCTGGCCCTGCTGACCTCTCAGCTGCGGCCCGATGCCAATCACAAAGAGGACATGGTGTTCCTCAAAGACGTCTTCAGCGAGAGGAGCCTGGGATACCTGATGAAGGTGAGGGCCAGTGAGACTGATCTCCTGAGTAACAGCAGTGCATGTGTCACTTAACGTGTGAATGTAGCTGTGAAATATGGTACACATACTTGTGAATGTAGTGTTGCATCAGGCAGCAGAGGAGATGATTAATTCATTGAGTGAGCTGCTCATTTTGAGTGGGTTTGTGTGTGTGTTTTTTTAAAGAAACTGTATCATTGATTTGTAAAGAAAATAATCATTTTCGACTGATGGCTTACGAAATCCAAATTTGACGTAATTTGGAAGGCTTGGAAAGTTGAAGTTTTTTAGATAAACATCAACGTACAGGTCCTTAGTTCTTCCTCAGTGTCTGATTCCTCCTTTAATTCTGGCTCAAACATGTAAGGCACTACTTAGTTCGGGGAAAACGTTGCTCAATCGTGTTGTCTTGCAAGGGATGCAAATATGGGAATAAATCAGAGAAACAAAAACCAGGATACATTTGAGCTCCTTTAATTTATGCCTTTGTCTTCTCAGTTGAACATGTCAAAAACAGCAGATTTCAGCTTCTTCCACATACTCAGTCCTTGCTGTAGATCTCTGTGCAAACCTTATCTTTTTAAGGTTTTCAGGGGAGAAGAAGACAAAACAAATGCAGATGTAAACAACAGTGGATTTCAAGGATTTTGAGGGAAATTGATTCATTTGTTAGACCAGATTTGCTCAAAGCTTCTTGCCGAGTTCCACTAAAAATAAACCCTGTGTTTGTCCTGAGAGCTGCTTCAACCATCTGTTATGAAACTCTCAGCCCGATGGTTGTGTTGCAGATTCACGAGAAGTTGAGACAGTACGAGAGACAGAGTCCAACACCTGTCCTGCACAGTGCCTCAACCTTGGCAGAGGATGTGAGTTCATCACACGCACACACACACACACACACACACACACACACACACACACACACACTCACACACACACCCTATATCACCTTTCGTCTCAGACACAGCAGCCAGTCACAGCGAGTTAGCTTCCGTGCAGAGGCGACGCAGGTATCAAAAGTGAATTTTAATGTTGCCAAAGTGCTGAATCATTCTGTTGCTCGTCTAATGAAACTCCATATCCTGCTGCACGCTCGCTCTCCACTCATCAGTGGGCGAAATTGCTGACCCGAGCCGCTCGCTACTTATTTTCCCCTTTGTGGACGTCTGTCTGCATCCGCTCTATCGTAAACCACAGTGTACATTCCCGTCACACACACTCACACACGCAGGTTCACAGCAGGTCAGGGTTTCACGGTTGGTGTGTGTGTGTCTGTGTGTGTGTCTGTGTGTGTGTGTGTGTGTGTGTGGTGGTCCTCAGGTGACGGAGGAGCTGCAGAGCGGACCGATGAGCACGGAGGAGAAGGAGCTGCTCAACCTGCTCACGTCGCCACATCTCAAGGTAGATGACACACAAGAGGAGACATTGTAGAGGAGACGCAGTAAAATAGTTCAGCCACTGTGGTGTGGTAGGGTGAGGTAGGCAGAGTTAGGTCACAGTAACAGCACAGGACGTTTCAGTGGATCCTTGTGAAGTCATGTGACATGGTGATGCTGTGATCTAACCTGCATGGTGTGTGTTTATCCTTTCCTCCACCAGGCCGTTCTGTCTGTGCACGACACCGTAGCTCAGAAGAACTTCGACCCGGTGCTGCCGCCGCTGCCGGACGACTTCGAGGACGAGCTGGAGGAGGAGTCGGTGAAGATCGTCAGGCTGGTGAAGAACAAGGAGCCTCTGGTGAGAGGGAGCAGAAGAGCCTGCAGGAGAGCAGGCAGAAGCCAGACCAACGCGTCCATCGTCTCTGGTGACGTTTTTCTGTCTGTGCTGCAGGGCGCCACCATCAGGCGGGACGACGCCACTGGGGCTGTGATCGTGGCGAGGATCATGAGAGGAGGAGCTGCAGACAGAAGTGGTAAAACAAAAAGAAGAACTCTTCTTCTGCTTCTGTAGCTTTTGTAGATGTCAGGCCGAAAGGCTTTCTTGAGAGAGGGGAAATTATTATCATGATCACTTTCTGCACAAACTTGGTACCCTTTCAGGCTAATCTGGCACCCACACAGAGACTGTATAACAGGTTGAACAACTTTTAATAACTGCAAACTATATTTATAAAGCCCCTTTCATCCAAGGCTTGTAGCTTCAAGTGCCAAAGTGAAATAACCAAACAAGAAAACAACGGGAATGTTGTAAAACAACAGTGAATAAAACCAAACAAAAGAGTGAGAGGGTTAATTAAGTCAGAAAATGAAAACATTTATCATAAAAACATAAATACATAACTTTAAAAACGTCTTCACTTAGGCTGAAGCATCTGTCGAATAGGGTTTGGCATACACACTCCACAGCGTATGATTCTGGTTCCTTTACGTAACTTTTAGCTCCTAAACTCAGTCAGACGAATGTTGAATCACGCCTGGACGACAGCCAGGACACTGCAGCGATGCACCGCATCCTTCGAGAAGACGAAGCTGCCAGGTTGCCCCCGGGGCCCCTAGATTGATAGGGACAGATGTCACCAAACAGTTTTCACAAACAAATATGCGTTTTCAGAGAGCACGGGATAACAAATCAATCACTGGGAGATGGGAGCCGCAGCCACAGAGCTGCAGCAGCAGGAGCAGATAAGTAAGAGCGATGCTGCGGTTCTTCCTGAAACTCAGACCTCTCCACAAGTCTCCGGAGAATCGATCCCACGCGGTACAGACTCCGCAAAGAGACACAAGAGGAAGTGGCAGCCACATGGCTTCAGAGAGGCGCATGCAGGCAAAGTAAACCGATCATGTCCATGAATCATTGATGTCCTCCTCCGCGTTCCTGCTGCGTCAAACGATGGGAAGAGCTCTGGTCAGCCCGGAGGCCGAGGCTGCAGAGGCCTCTCAGAGGCAGCCTCGGGTCTCGGGAAGCAGACAGTGCACACGTGTGATGGTGCTGCAGTGAGTCTGTATCGATCTCAGCCTCTCGCTGTTGTGGCTGCAGCTTGTGTACAGCGATCACGGCCGGGGCACAGGCCGCAGGGTGAGACTTGTTTCCCAATCAATGCTCCATCTCAGCACACGACGCTGTAATCACATCGATAGCACCATTATATTATATGGTGTTATTGATGTGATTACGATGTTGGGTAGAATGACATATCAAACTACAAGTGCAAGAAAAGATGTAAACATACACACAAAAGGGTAAAAAAAGGAAACAATAGGCGGTCTCTCAGTCATGTTTGCTTATTTATAATTAAACAGAGAGATTTAAGAGAGGAGTCCAACTCTTGGGCTCTTTGCTATTTCTGGATCTTAAGAAGAATGAACTCTGTTACACTAAAACATCCGTTAATATTCCCATTTGTCCAGGTCATTAAATCCGTATTTACAACATACAACTCCTTGGATCAGTAAGAAATGTTTTGCTCTTGTGAGGGCTGGCAGTGTTTGCAACAGAACTTATGTCTGTATTTGTCTGCAGCATGGCAACAACACAAATATAAAAGAGTGTTGTTTTTCTCTCTCGTCCTCTTTGCAGGTTTGGTCCACGTCGGAGATGAACTCAGGGAGGTCAATGGCGTGTCCGTCATCCACAAGAGACCTGACGAAATCAGTCAGCTGCTGGTGAGAGATGATGATAGATGATAGAGCAAAGAATAGATCAGTCCATCCATCCATAGCTGCTCCACTCAGACTGAGGGGCCTGAACACGCATGTTTCAGACTGGGAAACCTGGAGAAACAGACCAATATAGAAGTCACATCAGTCACGGATCAACTAGTCGTCAGAATTTATCCTGTGATAAATCGTTGTTCTCCGTTCTTAATCTACGATTAGTGTTTCCATCTTTAGATTTCAGCAAAAGCTGTTAACAGGGTTTATATTCCTGTTCACACTTAATAATAATAATAATAATAATAATAACGACAAATCATTTGCATCTTTCAGCAGTTTTATTGTTAAAGGAACAGTGATGTGCTGTTTGCTTGGAGGATAAATGGAAATGAAAGTCAGCAGGATGGATTGTTTCAGGATTGTCCCTTCATATGCAGATGATGGCAATTATACATGGATGTGAATCCAAATGAGCTGCTTCAAAAACAGTTAAAGTTGTTGTTTTGTTCTATTTTTAAGAAGTTTTGCATATGCAGTCACTTTTTTATATCATAATAACTGAGATTTACTACAGTTAATTGCATTTAATACACAGCACCAAATCACAACAACGGACATCATTTCTGGTCACTTTTCCTGTAGAACAGGTCTGGAACATGCGTTTTAAGTAGAAATTAAGTAGAAAGAAAAATAGATCTTGCACATAAGCCCCACCCCAACGCTCTGTTGATTTATAGATGATTAATGAAAAAATGTTCAGCTCATCTGTCTTTTACTCATCTGAAGACTTTCCTATATTTAGCCCAGTTCTAAGCAGTGGATTATCTGTAAAGTCAAGTGAGTGATGAGTGAGTCCTCATCTCACTGACGGAGTAAAACCCACCTCAGGTTGTTTTTGGAAGTATAGTTGGTGTGTGTTCTCGATTCGAGGCTACCTAAAAAAATGTGTGTCTGTGCTGCAGTCCCAGTCCCAGGGCTCCATCACTCTGAAGATAATCCCTGCCATGAAGGAGGAGGACCGCCTGAGGGAGAGCAAGGTGAGATAAAACACCGAGCCCGCTCAGTGGAGCTGCAGCCGAGAGCTGCTCTCTGACCCTCAAAACCTAATTAAAGTTTTAATGATCGCTGTTAAATCACAACGAGCTCAGAGCAGGAAAAATGAAGAAAAGGGCCATCTTTCTCAGAGTTCATTCACAGCAGAGCATAGTAACAGATGCCGATCTGCTAACGTCTGGTCGCAGGTGTACATGAGGGCCTTGTTCGACTACGTCCCGCTGGAGGACAAAGCGACGCCCTGCCAGGAGGCGGGGCTTCCCTTCAAGCGCGGCGACATCCTGCAGGTGGTGACGCAGGACGACCCGACGTGGTGGCAGGCCAAACGAGTGGGCGACAGCAACCTGCGGGCCGGGCTCGTCCCCTCCAAACAGTTCCAGGAGAGGTGAGGCGCCCCCCCCCCCCATCTTTATAATCCGTTGTATCTACATTTGTGTGTTCCACTTTGAGAGGTCAGTTATGATTAGATGGAGCGTGGAGGAGTAAATCGAAACAGGGGCTTGAACGGGCGCAAACTGATACTGTTAGTGTCATAATCCCTCAGTAAGATGATCTCAGCAGGCCGGGAGATCCCTGCCAAACACTGCAGCCTCTGTTGGATTAATAACCACAGCTTAAACACAGAGAAAGACACAGGTCCGGGGGGGGGGGGGGGGGGGGGGGGTTCAAGCTCTGAAACCTCCTGATATGATGTTTAGTGGGGTAAATAAATGTCTGCACTGCAAATTATGTTGTTCTAACCAAGATAGAGACAAAAGTTAATTCAGAAGTGTTAGAGGATTTATTTAGAGGATTTAGAGTTGATGTCAGTTTGAGATTTGAGATTTCCCAGTTGTGGGATGAGTAAAACATATTCCATTGTTCTAATCCAATCTGATTCCTCATTTCTAAGTGTTCGCCATGATCTTCAATCAAACACATTCAGCAGCATCTTATTGTCAAGTGAAATTATCTGCTGCGCATACAGACAACTTGTTTTGAGATCCTTTTGTTTTGTGTTTGTCTTGTTTTTAGATATCCAAAAAAAACAAAAGTGGCATGGGCCCAGGCCTGCTTAATGCTCCTGTAGACGTCACAATGACAGACACAGTCTCTTGGATTTTTCCACAGATGAGTTAACTCTGAATGTAATGTAAAGCCTGGTGCCTTTTATGCATCTGTATTTGATGCAGACAAAGCCATTCGGAGTGTTTGTCCAGTTTGCAAAAGTGCCACGAAACGACAGAAGTAAACACTCAGAGTGCGTTAACATAAAGGTGGCAGTGAGGAGGAGGAGGGGCTGGGGGGCCGGTGGGACAGGTTGTCCACATGTTTAATCCTAGATGTCCTTTATGCCCTAATCTGCCGCTTAAGTGTTGTCTGCTCCTCTCTCTTTTCATGTCTCGCTTGCTCTTCCCTGCCACCGGCCCGTCCTCACCTCTCGCTCCCTCTCCGCCTGTCTCTCTCTAACCTGATGATTCCCGCTCCTTCCTCCCCTCCTCCCTCCCTTCCTTCTTCCTCCCTCCTTTTTGGCTCTTTGCCCTGCGGCTCTTCTCCACCAGGCGACTGGCCTACAGGATGAAAATGGGCACACTCCCGAATCCAAAATCCCCTAAAAAGCCCGCCTGTAAGTTTCTGCTTCCCAGGATTCCATTGCACCTCTTTCTCTCTCTCTCTCTGTCTCTGTCTCTCTCTCTGTGCATCATTTCGTAACCACCGACTGACTGACTGACTGACTGACTACTCCACCTGCAGCGTCTCTTGCCGTCAGCTCCACTCTCCTCATCAACGTGCTCCATCACTGTCATCACAGGACAATAGCAATCCCACCGGATGAGCGCAGCAGCATTTTCATTGACATTTATTGACCTTTTTTTGCCGGGTAATTGGCATTCTCCGAAGCATTAGCATTCACTCTGCGTCTGTGGTGCTGCGTGGACATGTTTTTAACGGGGATGAGAGAGAGGGAGGGAGGGATGGAGGGAGGGAGTGGGGTGGGGGGGGATCACAGATATGAATTAATCTCTTTCATGTTTGGTCCATCTGGCCGGAGAGCTTTTCAGCTTAAGAAGATCCAGACAGCGTTACAAGCTGCGCCCGCTGAGAAACAAAGCCTCGGGCTGCGCCCTCCGCTTCTCACTTTCCTCACCCCGATACGATAGCAGCGGCGTGTAAACAGCCAGGTGAGCGGGTGAGGCTAGCGCTGGCTCTTCGTGGTGCGTAAGCCGCATGCGATCCGATTAGGCCTGAGCCACGGGGAGACAACAAGAGCTTAGCTGCTACGCTACGTCACGCAGCCACGAGTCCGAGGGGACTCTCCTCTGTCTGACTCCCTCCATCCATTCACACACTGAAGGGGACTCTCCTCTGTCTGACTCCCTCCATCCATCCACTCACTGAAGGGGACGAGAATGAAAAACTACTGTAATGTGGGCGTTTTTGAATAAAGACTAGTCTATTCACAGGCAAACAACATGATTAAAAGCATCAGGACATCCTCATTCAGACATAAATTTCAGATGACAATGGCAGCTGAACAAACAGGTGAAGCTGTAAAATAATTTGCATATACTCGCATCCCTTCAGGTATGGGATTATATGCAGGCACACGACTGAGTTTTATTTCCAGTTTCTGGTAAAATGTCAGTTTCTCTGCTCAGTCTCTGATTCTGGCCACAGCATATAAGGCTGCATTGCTCCCGTTATCACTCAAGTTAAGGAAAGTGTTGCTAAACTTTGTTGTTTTGCAAGGACCGTAAAGTTATGTGATCATTTGTCTGAGTGGCAGTAAAGACCGCCATTCAGAATTTACATACATCTGGAAAAGGGCTGTAAAATTACATGTGATGCATTTCCAGTGAAACTAGTGTTTCATAGCTTCTGTGTTAGCACTGAAGACAAGAATAAATACTCCATTCAACCATTCTAGGCCCCCTTTAATTCCCTTAAATCCTTTCAGTTTTTTTTTTAAGACGGACCCTTCCTCCATCCCTCCCTGCAGCGCCGTCTCATCATCCGTGACGTCAACAAAAACGTTTTCAGATTTTCTCCAAATCCTCATTTTCATAAGTTTCCAAATCTCACTCTGCTTTGCTCTGCTCTGCTGTCCACGCCAGATTCCTCACGCACTAACGTCTCACACTCTGCTCTGCCCTCTCCCTTGGTGCGCTCTGCGTCAGATGACCAAGGATGTGACAAAGGTGGGTAACGTGTGCCGCAACAGACGTCCGCACAACACGCAAAACACATGTGGAAATGGTCACGGATGCTGGATGCCTCAGTGTGTGTGTGTGAGAGAGTGAAGGGGCGCTGTACATTCAGGATTCCTACTGCTTCCATCCTAATTCCCTCCTGCTGTTAGTGCACCAGACCAGAATAGAAATTCTTTGCTGTGCTCTGTTAGCGTGTTTGTGTGTGTGTGTGTGTGTTGCACCAGGTGATGCGCAGGCAGAACTGCATCCCTGGAGACTTAAGAGCCCGACCAAGCAGAGGTTGTTAAAGATAACAATAGCTCTCGTCTTTTTTTCATTTTGCGTCATCCTCAGTCGCTGGAATCCTTTGTTCTGTTCTCGTCACTCTGCTACCGCTGCTGCTGCTGCTGCACCTTCAGCTGCTGTCTGTTTTCTCCGTGTGTGTGCGTACGTAATTTCTAAAATTAGTGCCGTTAGCCGTTAGATTCGATTAGCGGGACAGATGAGAAGCTATCAGCATTTTTTCCCTCTCTTTGTTGTGAAGCTTTGCAGATTCCTGTATGCGGAGCTCAGCTGTGCAGTGTGAGGGATGTCAGGCTTGTTTATGTGTGTGTGTGTGTGTGTGTGTGTGTGTGTGTGGGGTTGGGGGGACCACAGTCAACTGCTCTCCAGATGGGGGAGAGCCTCCTTTCTCCTGTCCTTTCTTCTCCTCCTCTCTCGTCGTAAATCTCTCCATCAAGCCATCGTTAGCGGCCGTCTCCATCGTTATCTCTGGGCTGCTCTGCCTCTCTGGCCTCCTGCTGTCTGCCTGCCTGCTGCTTGTCGCCCGCCCTCTCCAGGCCGGCCCCCCCCACAACCCCACCCTCCCCACCCCCCAACTATTCCAGGTCTCTTACCCTGTGCTTACCCCATCTTTTCCCTGCTTGCCTCCCTACAGAGGACTGTGACTGTGAGGGCTATTTCAATGGACAGTACATAGGTGAGAGCGTGCACACCTTTCTCCACCTCCTTCTCCCTATCTGCTCTTTGCCTGGCTGTGCGCTGGTTCCTACAAGGAGGGAAGGGGGGGCGTTTGGTCTGGAGAGGGAGGAGGGGTCAAAATGCCTGACTCCACCCACCTGGGGGCTGAGGGTTGAGGGGTAAAAGAGAGAGAGAGAGAGAGAGAGAGAGAGAGAGAGAGAGAGAGAGAGAGGGAGGGTGCCAGAGGAGGAAGGTGGATGATGGTGTATCTGCAGGTGGAGCAGGGAGACAAAACCGAAGCTGTGACAAGTGTTGAGAAGTGTTACCAAACAAGGAAGTGGAGTAGAGAAACTGTGTAGGAAGCGTCGTCTCACACTTGTGCAGGTGCCAGTAACAGATTTGCCTCTTCAGAGACACCGCGGCTCCATTAGAGCCAACACACAGTTCACGGTGTCACACACACCGTCGTAAACCGTCGTAAACAGACTTTTACTGGCAAAACAAAGCAACCGTGCTGCTACTTCTCACCAGTCCGTCATCAACTAATCATCAATTTAAACAGTTTGTAGAAATCAGGTCAAAATTCCCTGATCTCAGCTTGTTAAATGCAAATATTTTCTGTTTTCGAAAATTCAGAAAAGTGACTGCGAGGGCAAAAAAAGCCGTCTCATCTTGTCCTCTGTGAAACAGACTAATGATTTTCACAGTTTTTGAATTTTGCGCTCTGCATTTTATAAACAAAACAGCAAATTGTTGAGCTGAGAAAGACAGATCAACGACAGTAAACAGTGTTTTTTCTGCAGCTAAGGAGAGCTGCAGCAATGAGCAGCTTCGATCTTTGATCCTTGTGATGTGAAAAAGAAGGCGTTGGCTCAGTTTCACACAGCTGTGTCTGTTCGGTCCATCCACCCTCCTTTTTTTCACCTCACCTGACATCCTCTGTTCTTTCTGTCGTATTCGCTGCAGCCACTAGAGGTCGATGCAGCACGACAACCAGGTTTCTCCAGTTATAACTTATTACTTAGGACCTGCCCGATAGTGTACAGTTACATGTACATGTTACTTCAGTAATGCTGCCTGTTGTGTTGGAATAGACAGATGTTAACCACCAGGTTGAGCTCAGATTGGTCCGGAGAGAGGACATCGTTCCCCTTTATCCTCAACCCCCATCAAGCTTTCTTCTGACCTCCCCTCCCTCAAACCTTCTACAGCCCAACCCCAACCCCCCGGTTTACCCCCCACCCCCCACTCCCCCCTCACACCCTGAGAGCTGCTGGAATGATGATGATGGTGCTGCAGGAGTCAGACCTGAGCGACACAGCTTCTCCCTGGAACAGCGAGCACGTTATTTAAAACCGTCTTTGTGCTTCCTGTCATGCTGTAAAAACAATACAAAAAAAAGAAAAGAACCCTCCCCATCCCTTCGCCCCTCCCCTCCTACACTTTGCAGTGTTTGGATCTTACTGACCCACCCCCACCACCCCCCCGTCTACCTCCCATCCTGCATCTAACAATCTGCCCCTGCTGCCGCTGCTGCTGTGGCCAGTGCACTGCTTCATTTCCTCTCCCCAAAAACTTCCTCCTCCTCTTCCTCCTCCTCCTCCTCCCCCCCGCTACCCCCCCCCCCCCCCCCCCCCCCCCCCCACCCCACCCCACAAGGGCCCTGCTGCGTTGGACGCATTGCACACTCACCCACCAGGCACGTTTGCTGCTCGTTTCACCCTGTGTGGAGGTGTGAGGCTGGGTTGTGTGTGATGCTCTAACGCCAGTTATAGTCTCTCCTAAGTGTAAAGCAGTGGCGCCCTCCTGTGGCCAGGTGTTTTCCTGGGAATTTTATTCAGGTACAGTGCCCCCGGCTCATTCCCTCAAGGTACAAAAAAAAGAAAAATGCTGACAGAGGGGACAGAGACAGTCGTGGCCATGCGAGACTCCGCCCTGCACTTTATTTCTTTATTTATTTACCTTGTGTATCCTGCGGCGGTGGGCGGAGTCTCCCAGGGCCAGGCTGTCCTGTCTGCGCTGCAGCCGCAGTTCAGAGCCGCATGCCTTTGTGTCTGGAGACTGATGTGCATATCACCGCGGGTCACTGGAAGAGTCTGCAAAGTGAATTCAGAGAGTGTGTCAGAGTCTCAGGCTTCACGTTTGTCACCTGTCGTGTTTACCGGCAGCTGCATGTCGAGCCAGTTTTTATTTTGAAGCATGACTGACCTCAGAGTTCAGCTGTCACTTTACACTATGAAGTATTTCCAGCTCAAATAGGAGCAGCCTATTTTTGTCTGTGTGCACTATGTACCCAGGTTGTTTTTAATGCATGGTTATTATCAGTGGGTTGGTCTTGAACTGACTGGGTGCTTGCTCACTGCACTTACCGGATCAGTTTGTTTAAACAAACAGAGGCTTTATCTGCATCATGGAAGTGAACTAGTATTCTTGTGAAGTCTGTGAAGAACTGTTCTACAGTTCGCGAGAGCCTGACGACATCCTGCCCTGTCTGTTTGTTTTTGTTGTGTTTTCCGTTCCTCCTTCCTCCTCCTTCTACCTCCAGCTGGGTTACGGAGGAGCTTCCGCCTGAGTCGGAAGGACAGGCAGGGATCGTCAGGAGAAGGATCCGACCTCGGAGACCCCGACTTCCTGACCTACGAGGAGGTGACCCGGTACCAGCAGAGGTCCCACGAGAGACCCCGCCTGGTGGTCCTCATAGGTGAGAGGGGTCGGCGTTGTCCTCCGATGGTGGCGACATCTAGTGGCCCGCAATGAGTGTTGCAACAAACTACTGACCCTGTTTAAATTTAGATCTAGATTTAGACACAGCTTTATTTATAACTTGTACATAATACAGTTTGTTAAGAAAATGCTTATTTTGATTTATTAATACTGAATTCTTCCCCTGAAGCAAAGTTCAATCTTCAGGTTGCACATGAAGAACCACACTTTCACTAATTCATAGTATTATAAATAAACCTCAAACCGACAACACTAAGACTTAACAAATAAGTTTAAAAGTGCATACGCAGAACCTAAGATAAAATGAATATTAAAATCCAAATTGCTCAGGCAAAGAGTGCAGAGTACTATGAACATGAGGATAAGCTAAACAATGAAAAGAACTAAATAGAATATAACCTGCGCTTATCTTGTATAGTGGAGTTTTTATTATACCTCAGAGCTTGTGTTCCTGCCTGTTTAAACATATGTGCAACGTATGTGGGATATGTTGGGCTCTCTTTGCTTATTTGTATTGACTTGAGAGTTTGGCTTAAATGTGACATTAAAAGAGCAACTCAATTTATTGTGTTTTTATGGTCTTTCTTCTTAAATATTGATGTTGTTGTAGTTTAGACTGTAGCACTATCAAGTGCTTGATAATTCATATGTCTAATAAGAACTCCACGACTTCTACTATTACTCTGTCGACTAATATCAATAATAACCATCACTGTTAATGTTAAATCTAAAGCGTCTTGAACATTGTTATGAACTGGAATGACCTGAATTCGATCGACTGTCTGCTCTCCTGTCCCACAGGGTCTCTGGGAGCACGGATCAACGAGCTCAAGCAGCGCGTTATCTCAGAAAACCCACATCGCTTCGCCGTGGCCGTTCCACGTGAGTCACAGAGGCGTTTCTGCATGCACACACACACACACACACACACGCACACACACACACACACACACACACAGACGCACACACACACAGCCCTTCACCACCATCCAGTAGCACACATGCCGCTCTCTGCCTCCTCCTCTGCCCCTGCAGACACCACCAGGCCCAAGAAGCCTCACGAGAAGGAGGGCGTGGAGTATCACTTCGTCACCAAGCAGCAGTTTGATGCAGACGCTTTAAACAACAAGTACGTACGAGTCGGAGAAAGACACTGACATATCCCAGTAATCTGCCAGAAATTTATGAAATTTTGACAAATAATTTACAAAAATCTGCAAAAGCTTCAGAAATGTATTGACTGTAAGTTCTCATCCATTGTTTTGGACCAGAAATTGAGAAACATTTTCCCAGAAGTTTGCATTAAATTTGACACAAAATATTGGCAAAAATCTACAAAAGTTCCACAAAACCTGACAACTAAGTGGAACAAAAATTAAGAGAATGTCTCCAGCAAATCCCCATGCAATACCCGAGACATAAAGCAACTAGGATGACAGACGCAGGGTTCCCACGTGTCCTGAAAAAAGTGATTGTCAATTTTCCAGTTATAGAAAACATATAGAAAATGATAAAAAAAAAGGTCAAATTCCCTGGAAATTTTTAAGTTGTCCTGGAAAATTGTTTATCTGCCCTCTTCCCTGTGAGTGAATCCAACACTGGCTGAAAATGCCCCAAAAAAGTCCTGGAAAAGTCCTGGAAAATAATTTCTAGTGAGGAGTGGGAACCCTGCAGACGGAGTCATGCTCATGCTGCCTCTTAACTCCGTCCCACCCTGGTTCACACGTTCGATTTGCCCGCTCCAGAAGTCGAGACGTCCTCTCGTTTCTGCTCCAGGTTCATCGAGCATGGCGAGTACAAGGAGAACCAGTACGGCACCAGTATAGAGGCCATCCGCTCCGTCCAGGCCAAGAAGATGTGTGTGGTGGACGTGCAGCCCGAGGTATTGGCGTCACGTCACATCTTATGTCCTGTGTGTTTAAACATGTGAGAGAGAGGGTTGAGATGCTGCAGGCCTCTGCTGCCACATCTGCTGACTGCGTGTGTGTGTGTGTGTGTGTGTGTGTCTCACTGTCGTCCTCTCTCCATCGTGTCTCATCTAATTTCCCTGTGCATCCTGCAGGCGCTGAAGAGGCTGCGGACGGCAGAGTTCAAGCCCTACGTAATATTCGTCAAACCTCGCGTCCCCGAGAGCAGACGCCGGCGCAGCGCCGCCACCTCGCCAGGAGGGGGCGAGCACGGCCGCGTCACCGTGAGTGTGTCCCAGCACAGAGAGGAGGGCTGCGACAGACCAGTCGGGTCATGGGGTCAACCAGTCTGTCCATTAGTTGGTTTCAAAAGAAGCGAAACGGCCAGTTTCACAAAACAATGTGTTAATGGCGGTGGGTCTGAACTTCACTGACTGGGTGTGTCAGGGATTCAACAAACAGACAAGTTAAATGCAAAGATCGGATGAGAGAAACTTTATTGCCACTGAAAATCATCTTTGGCGAAAATGTGTTTATTCATCAGAGGATTTCTTTGGATCATCACAAACTCCGTATCAGTATTCTGGAGCCCGCTCACCAATGTGCCCGCTGTTTGTAAGCAGCAAAGCAACAAATTAATTTGAATTTAATTTGGTACTTTATTAATTCCGCTCGAGGAAATTCAATTTTTACCCTGCGCATGTTCTTGTTTTTTAATTAATCACAAAACACACACACGCACATACACACACACACGCAGGCAGAATTGTTAATGGATGTTTGCTGCTTCCTGCCGCAGGACGAGGAGCTGCAGGAGATGCGTCAGTCTGCGATCCAGATCGACCAGCAGTACGGACACCTGGTGGACCGCGTCCTGATCAAGGAGGACTCGGCCAGCGCGTGTGCCGAGCTGCGCGGCATCCTGGAGCGGCTGGAGCGCGAGTCTTTCTGGGTGCCTGTCAGCTGGGTGCGGACCTAGACCCCCACCCCTCTGACCCCTCCAGGAGAACTCTGAACACCCGACCCCCACCCCTCCACCCACCCGGACCCTGCACTGGCCCCTCCCCTTTCCCCGCCCTCCCTCCCTGGTCCCCCACCCCCACCCCCACACCGACACAGGCCCAGGACTTTGCTCCGGAGCCGCCCAGGCACCAAAGGGAGAGGATGGAGTCGGAGGACGTGACCTCAGTCTGGGGTTTCTCTCCCGTCACTTCCTCGAGTTGCATTTATTCAGGTTTGCTCTCTGATTCATTGAAGGACTGCAGGCGGGAGGAAGGTTTCTTTTTTATTTCACGGGGTCAGCTTTAACGTGACTCTCGTTGGGAGTTCCTTCAGTAGCATGGGTTTTTTAATTTGACTTTTTTTCAGTCTCACAGTTTCATTCATCGCAGAATGCTTCCTGTTAGCTACCGCGGTTCATGCATCCTGTTCAGCTTCGGACGCTGATGTTAGAGTCCAAACAGGAGTAAAAAAGTCTTCTTATACCAGTGAATGCCATCTGAAGCTAGCCTGTTTGCTTTTTATTTCTTTTCTAATCTCTGCACCAACAGAAACAAAATCTCTTCAATGGAATGTGAGACTTTTTGTTTTCTATGAAACTCTGTTTTTAGGAAACGAGCATGACAACGGATTATTTAATCTCAGATGTACATACTGTAAAGTGTGACTCCTCGTGTGCCAACGAATGATCTCGTAGCACTTCAATGCAACCTGTTTACCGTCGACTCCCCGGGAACCCTCATCTGTGTGTGTGTGGATGGATGTCACAGTGTGCATTCACATTCACCAACCTGACAGGCTCTGGTACCTACAGGGAGGGGTTTGTACAGCTTCCTTGCACATATCTGTATTTTTTTGACTGTGGAAGAGGGGAAAAAAGAAGTGGAAGAAGTGGGTACTGAGATGAGAAAATATTTCAGTTTCAGTTTTGTCAATAAATGGATCAGAGAATGGAAGATTTAATAGGACAGAAAATTAACTTTCAGGAAATTGCTCATCAAGCAAATGAGTCAAATGTCTGTCTGTGTTGTATTATGGTAAATGGAAAGTTTTGGACACATTTCACAAAAGAAATCAGCATTTTCATATTCCTGAAAATTGTTATAGTCACAGTCCAGAGACATACATCAGAGACTCGACCTCATCCTGGTTATCAGCAGTGGAACAATGTGTTTGTCTGAGGTTGTTTTAGGACAGGTTTGCATTTATTTTACAAATCCTCACACGGACGGTGGAGGAGTTCTTGGTCAATCTATTGAACTGGGGACACACTACAAGTTTTTTTTGCCAGATATTACCCGAACTTTAGCCGAATCTGCACCCTGGCATGTGAGGGGAACAGGCCTGACATTGATATATTCAGTTCCTCAGAGCAGCCGTTTCTTGTCCATGTTTGTGTATCTGTAACCTGTCGCTCTTTGATGATGTCAGTCAGTCGGTGTGAACTCCAACAGACTGGGAAACTGTAGTGTGTCCCCAGCTTGGCTTTCTATCACCTTGCTTATGAGCAGTGTTCAAATCTGACGGTCAGAAGAAGTTTGAGTTCACCAAGTTGCTGTAATTTAATACCAAATGGTGTGTTTCTGTTCAAAGACAGAGGTTTGCACTAAAAAGGCTGAGTCTCCTCCAAAGATTGAAGCCACTTTAGATAAGACGTCCACGTGTCCCCAGGGACCAGGAGCTCCTCTGAGGTCCGTGGGAGCATCAAACCAACAGTGTGAACCCGTCCTGAAATGTTGTCCTCATGTGCTGTTTGAACCAAGGAGCCCTGAATGTTGAGTTTGTAACGTGACATGTACAAAGTGCCATAATAAAGTTAGCTGAATTGCATGCGTGCTATTTCGCTGGAACGACGCCTGCTGTGTTAGCAGCGAAGCTGTGAGGTGAGCTCAGCTCTTCTCGGGTTAAGTGCATCAGAAACGTGTATTTACCCTGGAATCCTGAGAGCGCGAAACTGCTGCACCGCTGTGTGGAGAGATTGTTGTCAGCGGGAGACAAAAGGTGAAAACACTTCCTGGAATTTTAAATGCACTTAAGAGGAGCCACAGAGCGTGAACTTTTAAGTTCATCCTTCGCTTCGCAGGTGGAGGAAACTTATCAGCAGCTACTTAGGAAGTGGAGTGAGGTTGCGTTCCTGCACTTCAGTTAATAGTTTTTTATAGAATGAGCAATTTTAGTCGTAGTAAACAGGGACAAAGGCCCTTTGCAAATGTCAATCTATTGAGTTCTGGAGAAGTGAGAGACAGCACAAGTAAAGCCAACATCAGTCAAACATTGTGAAGTATTCAACATGACAACTGCAACGAACTCAAATACGTATTCTAATAATGTGATGCTCTGTATTCAGTTCTAAGACAAAATACATTTTCCTGCTAAAATGATTGAAGACATTTAAGGTTAAAAAAAGATCTTTTGAAAGAACTATTTTTTACATGATTTAGTTTAAAATAACTTTTAAAAGCATTTGCTCATAATGTAACATTACAGCTTTCAGATTTCTATAGATGCTGAAAAAACTGAGGTATTATTATTGCAGAGACGTGCACTGATAATCTGTTAATCCTAATTCCTTAAGCAGGAATGTTTCTCTGCCTCAGTGAGATTTTCCTGTCATGATGCAGGAAGAGATTTTGCATTCAGGGACGATTAATTAGCCAGAACTGTCAGATGCGAGGCTAATACCCATTTAGCATTTTATAATGGACTGTGGGATTAGAAATAAAATGAAGAAATACCTCAGAATTTGTTTGTAATAGGGGATATACAGTATACTCAGTTACCTTCATCAGGTTTTAACCTGGGAGAAATAGGAAAAAACAAGTTACAAGTGACAGTTAAAGCTCAGCATAAGCCTGTTTGGTTTCTCAGCTCAGCATCGCTGAGATCCTCTCGCCTGCATCTCTGCTGCTTTTACAAACAACTTCGCTTTTATTGGATTATGTCGCAGATTTGTCCTTGAGATAAATCAAAATCTCTGAAATTGCAAAATGCTAATAAACATGCATCCATAGCTTTCATGATATAAACTTCCCCCTGCGGAGAGTGAAAACTTTTTCCCTCTTTATGACTTTGCAGCAGTAAACACCTTCTTGGACTTTGCACTAATTCTTCATTACTGTCTACAGTCTCTGTAATTGAAAAAAGATAGGAAGCCCATTATTCTGCCGGGGTAGCATAGGTTTTTCACTACGTTTTGTGTGGGTTCATCATCGACTCGCGTTCTCATATGCAATTACCTCTGCGAACATCCCTCGACTCCCGAGACCGATGCTGACAGAGCCAATTAAATTGGGTAACAATCAAGATAATTAGTGAAGCTGCTCCACAGAGAAAATGGAACCATGTTAGTATGAAGGTGTGCCGAGGCTGCACACGGATCCAGTTTCATTAAGAGCAAAACAAAACACGCAGCGATTCAGCAGCTTAGCCGGTAGACTGGAGGCCAAATGTGCCTCATAAGAGAAACATTCACTCATCTGGTGTAGAAGACAAGCTGAACATGTTTAAACCTCTAAAAGTTTATAGGAAGAACTGTTCCAAAGTCAACAAAGAAATCAGTCAAAACCAAAACAAAAAGGAGTAATGACATTACTCATTCATAAGATTAATTCAACAATCCATTTGCAAGTCAAACATTAGCTTCTAAATTTCAGACTAAAGAGGTCATGAATCCATTTACTTTTATGATTTTGTAGGATTCATGTTTCCAATAGCAGCATTAGTTTGTCTCGGTAAACTTAAAACTAATGCTCGTTTGTTACAATGAATGGATGAATGATTGAATGAGCAGTTTGTTTGTTTTCTTTGTTTTGTTTACATCCAACAGTGACACCAGTTGCCAGACTCTATTAAAAGCCTCTTCTCACTGGGTGTCTATTCCTCTTGAAATAACATTTCACACCTTGGGAAACAGATATTTACTCTTTCCAAGACAAGATTTATTTTTCTTAGCTAAGCATGAAGACCAGCTTTCATATGAAAACCACTAAACATCTCACACATTCTTACTCATTAAGTGAACAAATAGAATCGCATCCAGGATGAAAAGCCACAGACGTGCTAACAAGTTTCTTCAGGCATCTTTGACCTAAATGCTAACATTAGCCTGCTGTTAGCATGCTAGTGTTAGCTGAGATTTTAAACCTGCTCATGTTGTGTCTGTTAGTCTTATATTAACACAGTAAGTAAACACAAGTCAGTGTTTTCATTTTGTGCATTAGAATGAGGTGTTGACATGTGTAAGCGTGATTTGAAAACAGTAGTTTCGAGGTGAAATGTAGCATTTGTTTCTGTACATGTTATAGCATGAGTGAGGTTGAGAAGTCACTGAGATGAATCCATTAATTCATCATTATTAATCCATTCCCAGAGTTATAGAGGACAACACAGCTTTATGCTGTAAAGAGATAATTTGAGGTTTCTGCACAAATGTCTCTTAAAATGTCATTCACAGCACGTCAACTCATCACACAGCCGGAAACTGTTTCTACAAAACCTCACTTGACTCTCCTCCTGTGAGCTCTGCAGTATTTCCATTCAGTGAAATCAGAGAAGATAAAAGGTCCATTTGTAAGATCCAGAGCCATAATTAGGTTTTTTTTATTGAGGTTTTAGCTGAAAGACGTTGGAGTAATGTACTCGATTCATATTTCTTCAAGGACAAAAGAAAACATACACAAACAATGGCTTAGGCAGAAAGTGGAACCAAGCAGCAAAATCATCATTAATCATGTTTATTTTTACCGCATGATTAATGATATTTTCTAATAGCTCCAAATGAGGATTAAATTCTCTCCCTCTTTGCACATAATACGGCTTTTTAGGAGGTTTTCCACAATGTAAATCTAATTCAGAGGGAAAGAGGTGAAATCAAAGGGTAGTTTAGGAGATCAGATGTTATATTAAATACTGAGAGCAAAGTGGTCATGTCTTTTGAGGCACAGATGGTGCAAAAATAATGAAAAAAAGAAAGGAGGAGAGTGAGGCGGGCTTTTGAACTCAGTGGAGCCTCGGAGGGAGCAATAATGATGAAGATATATTTGAGCTATGATTGAATCTGAATTCGATTACAGGTATATGGTGTTTGTTAGAGCAGCACCTCTGCAGGAGCCGGCATGGATGTGATTCTGCCTCACAGCCTCAAACTGAGCCTCAAACCCATGAAGGAGTTTAGAGAACATGGTCCTCGTCTGAGAGTTTGTTTTCTGTGTGGAGACAGATGATAGCTCAGAGAGAGTGAACCTCCAGCTTCACGCTGATGCAAATCACTCTCAAATTCGTGAAAGCGATCGGAGAAAATAACTTTAATTTCAAACACAGTGAACATCAATATCTACTAGCAATTGCAGGGGGATCCATATTATATATAAATATGCTTGATCAGAAACAGAAGAACTTAAAAAGTTTATTTTTCTCTGAAGTCTAACGAGAAAACAGGACTTCTCTCACCTGTTGTGTTTCCTCAGCGGGGTTTTTTACTTTCTTGTGTACACTGAGCTAATTTGTCGCAGATCAAGCCATTAACCATCTGCTCCTGTGTGCGTTCGCTGTCTGTGATCACACACAACCACGTGCTACCACTGAGCTGACGAATTCAGCCGCACATGAAAGGAAAGTTCGTCCGGGGACGGCGAGCGTCTGCTGTGGAAACCGCACGAGACGCACACAGACGAGTTAAATTCGCATTAAAAAGTTAGAATGTGTGGGTTTTCAAGACGTCAGGGGAAGGTTATTACCATCAGCTCATCATCATCAGTTATCATCATCAGTACAACCAACCGTATGGAGACAGAGATGCCACTGAGCAACAGTTAAATAAGGCTATTAATATTAACAAGTCATTAAACTTGAATATGAAAATCTGTGCAGATTTTAAATGGGAGCTGTGTCACGCAACTGAGCTATTGGATGAGCATTGTGTTGTACAGTGTTAAAAAACAGTGTCAAAAAACAACAAAAAAAACAAGTTAAATCAAAATAAGCTTTTATGAAGACATTTCTCATTTTTAAGTTTTCAAACCAAATAATCGCTTCTTTTTCTTTTTCCTCTAATAAAACTGAAGCATGAGTTGAACACACTTCCTGAGGTTTTTATAATAATGTCTACATTGTTATATTATTGTGCATACTTCAGGTTAGTTTTAGATTTAGAGATCAGCTGCTTTCCCACCACTAGATGGCAGAAGCAGAGCATGCAGAGCTGCTCAGTGTGGGACAGAGGATTTTTTCTTTCTTCTTTTGGCAGGAGCTGGTGTTGAAGATGTTTTCGGTCTCAAATTGTTCTGTGATGATCATGTCAACATCCTAATTCTGACTTTCCTCCGGGCGCCCGAGGCCACACTTTTGTTTACTCACTCGTGAGTGCGAGATACGGGATGAAATAAAAAGCCGGTAAATACATATTTCTCAGGAGCGAGGCTGATAAAGGCCACACATTATTGAATCAGAGCTCAACATCTGGACACGATAAGACACTGCAGCCTTGTCCTGCCCGCCATCGGGCCATCTAATCTCATCTGCACTGCTGTAAAGCATGAGGGCCTGCCGGTAATCTCCCCAGGTGACTTTTCTCATAATCTAAGTTGTAGAAAGTGGATTTCTCAGTGATGGATGAGGAGCAGAACAAATGATAACAATTGTCTTCGAGGGTTTTCTGCCCCCTCTTGTCCTTGCTTTTTCATTGCTTTCACCCAGATTTCCCCCTGCAGGCTGGGTTATCTGTCACTGCTCTGCACAATACAGTTTATTGTGAAACACGTACACACACACACACTGAGACACACACACACACACACCTGGACTCCTCCCTCAGTCTGCCCTGCCATCGGGAGAGTGATTACTTAGGGATTTGCAGTTTTGTTTATTATTCATTCGTCAATTTTAATTCTAATAGATTTCTTTTTACTTGCATTGCTGAGACTGAGATGACAGAGTTGATGAATAACGCGGAAGCTCCACAACTGTTTCTGCAGAGCGAGAAACACGCGGATGATGTTGCACCTTGTGGAAACTGCAGGGAGGGAAAGTTTGAGCAGAGGTGACGTCGTCCTCAGATTCTTCTCTGCTTTGAGGAACGTGGTCGAGCGCAAAGGAAACATAAAAGACGGTGAAGATGGAATCTCTATCGTCGTCTTCTTTTGGCAGTACATACATCTAACAAAGCTATTACCCAGCAGGCATTGTGCTCCGCTCTGCTCTATCAACATAAACTCAGTGATTGCACAGCGGGGTCTGCTGCTCAGTAATGAGGTGTTAGAGGTTACTGAGATGTGTGTGTGTGTGTGTGTGTGTGTGTGTGTGTGTGTGTGTAAATCACACACTGAGGGAAAGAGTAGTCAACGTAGCGGGGAGTCAGATCAGCAACATGTGTTAATGCAAATCGGGTGTTTCTATTGGTCCACCTCTGACTACAAGATGATCTAGGAAACAAGAAAAAAGATAAATAAAATTTCTCCCAGAGAACTTCATACATCTAACGTTTTCCCATCAGAAGTTGTTGTTCTGAAGCGTGATTACATCTGTTAATTCTGCAGAATCTCTACGTCTCAGTTTGATCTCAGACTGTTTTTCATCTGTCCACGTACATGAGAGACGAGCTTCTTCTTCTCTCCTCGCTCTTTGTCTTTGGTGTTTTAATTGGCATCATTAACATCCTCTGACAGCTGAGCTAAAGTTCTCTTACAGCTTGACATTAGTTCAGCATTTTTTTTTCTTTGACTATTTGCATTTACTGTACCTGGTACATTACCCCTTTTCTTTACATAAAAGTGTGTAACAAGCTTAATTAAAAGCCTTGTTAAAAATGTTCAAAAGTCTAAATGTTGATCAATGATAAAGGCTGGAGTTTGAGGGTTTACTCTTGTCTCAGATGTGAAGTCATTTGCTCACAGACTTTTAGGGAATAGTTGTGAAACAAAGACACAAATGGGACGACTCACAGTAAAACTGACCTTTCTGCTGCACGTTCTTCCCATGTCTACATGGATATTTAGGTTGACTAGAGACTGTCAATGGCCACTAGGTGTAAGCCTGTGTGGAGACACATTTCCTGCTTTCACTCTATATCTGCCAGTATACATAGCACCAGAAGACCCCTGTGACACCAATTACGTAGAAAGTAGATGTGATAATGGATGAAAAGAAGGTTAACGATTTAAAGAGAGAGCAATTCTTCTTCTCAAGTTGATTCTAATCTTTCCAGACCTGGACTTGTGTGCAGACGAGTTCTTGCAGCGCACACAAACTCATCTCTGCACACGAGTCTATCCGTGACTTTGAGACTTCCTGTGAGACGTTCCCTCCGAGAGACCGTTTCAGGGCGTCATCGGGCCGTGACGACCACAGATGTAACGTGGGACGTAGAGACCTTGTATCAGTAATTATCCAGACACACACACACACACACACACACACACATGCAGATCCTTCCTGGGTTTTGGGGATGTTGATGTGAGACAGGCGGTCAGCTCATTGTTTCATTGGTTGAATGGATTACTCGCAGGACTTAACTTGTTCAGGAAGCTCCTGATTTCCCAGAGGCTCCTTACTAGCGCTGGATGCGTCTGTGCCTTGAGATTAAACTAATAATCAAGTCGCTTAAGCAATAAACAGAGTCAACCGGTAATTAAATAAAGTTTGTCCTCGGGGTACGGCGAAGAGAGCGAGCTAAACTCAACCAAACTCACTCGACGCTCGACTCAGGTAAAGTCAACAGCTCTTCACCTTCGCCGCCTGTTTTCAGGGGAAAAACCAATTACGCAGCAAATTTCGCTTTCCAAGTGTCATATTTGTGCTGACATGAAAAATGGATGCGAAGGTCGAGGGCAGTGTCCTCTCAGCGGCTGAGCCGAGCTGAACTCTTCAGAAATGAGTCTGAAACCAAACACGATGGCGTGACTACGAGAAGAGGAAGCTTCGAGTTTCAGCGCAGATTCATAAAGTTCTCTGGCGCTGTCAGTTGACTTTGTCTCATTGTTGGAGCTCTAATTATCTCTCATTTTCCCTCTAATCTGCGCCACTCTGCACAAACCGCCTCTCTGTCTCCAGCTCGAATGCAGAGCACAGACGCGCGATGCCCGATTAACTGTGAACACTGAGAAGATTAAATCAAACTGGATTTAAAAGCCGGCTTGGCTGCGCGTGTGAACTCAATCGTCTATGGTATTTAACCATAAAAAAATGGCTCTGAAGTCTTGTTTGTGGGAACTCATCATCTAGAAACTGTGCCTCATGAACAAAATGTGATTTCAAGCAGACAGCAGAACAATAACTGGAGGAAGAAGACTGTTTTTCATCTGTATTCTGGTACTTACAGAGACACTTGTGTTGATTTTCTGTGAGTCGTTTCGTACAGAAGCCAAAGCATCACACTCGGCTAGCACTTCAGAAGAGATACGATTTCACGGGGGTTTTTGCTTTTGTGACGACAGAAATATGTTGGAGGTGCCAGACGTCCGTGAAGGCAGCAGTGATTGATGAGCTGCAGTGATATCTGTGACCGGGCTGAAGGAGCACCTGCGGCTCAGGTAAACTCATGCTAATCTGACGAGTTTCCACATTTAATCTGTAAACAAACAACGATCGTTTCCACTGAAACGACAACAACCTGCTAAATGTGCAATGGAATGAGATACTGATGTAAAACACAATTAAACTTTTGATGATAAAATTCACAGTTTCTGCCTCTTCTGGCTTCTGAATCTTGATATCAAAACACATCCAAGAACTGAGAAATTGTCTGAGGTAATTGAGAATGATTTTTTTTACATTTCTTATGTAGATGCTGAATATTATATACAGACATATTGTAATTTCAGGAGTCAGAGTTTGTGTGTGTTGTTAGAGTCTGTTGTGTTTGGATGGTTTCACTGATACTGAAAATAAGAGATTGATAACTCTGAGGAGAAAGACTCAGAGAAGTTTCTCACTGTGTCCTCTTCAGCAGTGGTAACCTGAGGGCTGAGTCTTTTTAATTCGTCACACACCTGCTCTTCATCTTTATCACAAAGAAGACTTCAAAAGACCACGAGATCTGAGGGTGCATTCAGACAAATGACAGTTGTTCCGAAACAGGGATTTCATGATGCTGATGTGTTTAACCCCAAAGATCTTTTCATCTGGGCCTAATGTGAGAACACAATCCTCCATGCAGAGCGTAGAAGAAAAGAACTGGCTGAAACCACCAAGAAGAGTTGACTTGAAATGGATTGTTTATAGTGATAATCACTGACTGAACAACTTCTATGCAAATCGTAACCTGTGTAATCAATCATCGGCCACAACTGATCACAACCATGTGTGAGTTCATGTGTAATCTGGGGGGCGTGGTAACCAACTGTCAATCATGGCTACCAAAGCATCATGTGTGATTCTAGTGTCTTTTGTGAATATTTTGTTAAGATAGTAAGTACGATTTCTAACCAATGAGAGCTGTGCTGGTTCACCGATGGCATTTGTTTACAACTGAAGATGCACAGGACCAAAAGTGAAAAATAATAATTACATTAAAATGATTTTAAGAAAGTGTAACAAATGGATCTTTTCAACCTCTGAATGAGAACAAAGCAGCCACGGGTCTCAGCACAGCCTCCATGATTTGTGAGATGAAGCATCTCAGAAGAGCCTCATTGAAACTGAAGTGACAAATCGATCGAGACATCATCTCTCCTTGATCTAAGAGAGCGATCAGAGGCACGAACGAACAAAGCTTCAACTCCTGTCACAACAAACAGAAAAGATGTTTAATTGCTTAATTTATGCTCATAGAGAAGCAAAGTTTTATGTTGAAGAGCAACAGCTGAAATATCGTCTAAATCGTCTCCAAACAGCGAGAGAAAAACGACTGAGAGGAGAAACCTGATGGATGCTGGTGTGGAAACTCCTTTGGGACGTGGTGGATTTTGACAAGATTTACACACTCTGGCGCCGCTTCCTGTCTTCGGCTGAGCCGCCGTTTTCCTCTTCCTCCATTCATCACATGGATCTGATGCATGAGACGGCATTTCTTTTAAAGTCCTTTTGTTTCTACAAAGCTTCTCTTTCCATGCCTGCTGTGTGCGAGTCTCCGGCCTGGTGTGTTTACAGCCACTCACTGATGCACTGCGTTTGACCTGCAGGCAATTTCCACTGCTTAAATATCTGCTAATTGAACTGAGGCTGAAACCCAGCTCCCAGATAAGAGGCCGTGGCAGCGTTAGGAATGTTAATGGAAGGAAACCTGAAGCAGGGATCGTTTTCTACGAGCGCCGGGATCCTTCGCTTCGGCTGCTTGCTCTCTGAGGTTGAACTAAACCCTCGGCCCACAGCGCTGGACGTCCATTAACCAGGACAATCAGAGGTAATTGTTAGACTGGATTAACAGGACAATAGAGAGGGCAAACGGAGAGCACAGACGCCGGCTGCTCTGAGCTTCTTCACAGCAGCTTCACGTCGGGCGGACAGTGAATCAGGTTTCTTCCTTTGTCCGAGCGGCTGTAACCGTGTGTGAGGGTGAATGTGACAGACGCCGGAGTGAAATCTGCACCTGGTCTTCACCTCTTTTCACAAGTGTCCCCATGTCCCAGCTCACATGTTCAACAAGACATTTACTGTCTCATCACTCAGCTCAGCTTCCACTTCACAAGATCAAAAATGGGGCAATTGACCCCTTTTCGTTGCAGAGTTGTCAGTGTGAAACACTTAACCTGAAGTTTGCTAAATTGTTCGTAGTCCCCCGGGAGATGGATCATCGCTGGCAGACACGTTTGGTGCCAATTACAGCTGCAGCAACTAATGAATTCATTTATTCAAAAACATGCGTGACGGTTGATTGAAGACTCCAAAATTGCTCCTTGGTGTGAGTGTGGAGCTGGATAGTGTGTGTGTGTGTGTGTGTGTGTGTGTGTGTGTGTGTGTGTGTGTGTGTGTGTGTGTGTGCTGTGATAGACTGGAGACCAGTTCAGTCTGCCTTCCTCCTACGTGAGCTGGACCAGTGGGTATGAAGTGGGTAGGATGATGGATGGATTAATCAGCATTAATCACGTGCTGCATCCCTGATATAAGATGGTGAAAGTGGAGAACATTTAATTAATTAATTAATTGATTAATGTGAGTTGTTTTTTTTCACCCTCTGACCTCTAACCTTTCACCCTCTGATTCAGCTCCATGTTGGAAGTTGCCACGACAGGACACCGGGAGTGCAAAACAACTGTTTTAATTTAATCGTTTCACATTAAAAACACACACTTAATGCTGCATCACAGAATGACAGAAAGAGAGAGAGAGAGAGAGAGAGAGAGAGAGAGAGAGAGAGAGAGAGAGAGAAAGAGAGAGAGAGAGAAAGAGAGAGCGCTGTCCTGCAACAACAATCGAAGCCAGAGAAAGAGAAGAAGAAACATGGTCCTCGGCGAGGCTCACGCCTCGTCGCAGCCCGGCTGAGGACTGTGCTCGTCTGAAGCCACGACATGAGAGCAAATACACAGAGATGGCAGGTCGAGCCACAGATGGGAAATCATAACTCAAACAGTCTCACGAAGCACTTGAATTCATTCCTACCTGTTAATGTACATGGTTCAGGATGACAGAGACCGAGCGTGGATCAAAACCTCCAAAAAACCTCCCAAAAAAACCTCCCAGATGCAGGTAAATCGTCCTCGCGCTCTCACACGAGTCACAAACGGCAGAACCTGCACCCGGTGGCGCTCGCTCCCAAGCACGTCCTTCATCTTTATCACGACATTCAATTACCTCAAGACTGCGTTCTGGTGACGCTCGCACCTTCAGGGAGCTGCAGATGAAAAACATGAAAAAATGTGACAAATATAGTGTCCTGCTCCTCCTGCCCCGGAGGTGACGGTTCCTTCACCAAACCCCTCTTTAAATTAGATGTGCTTCAGGCATGTCTGCGTGGTACCCGTTTCATGAGAGAAAAAACTAAAAAAACAGAAAAAAAAACAAAACACTGATATTTACACCACAGCACAGCAGACCCTGCGTCCTGACAACAGAAGAAAAATGTCGGTCAAGTCTTTATAATCATGAGATTTGTTTGTTTTTTGTTTGTCTTCTTTTTCTCAGAATGCCAGACCTAATGAAGTGGCAATCGCTGTCTGAAGTATCATCCTGACACTCTCCTAATGAAATAATGGCTCGTTTGCTGCTGCGGTCCGAACGCGGCTTTCTGTCAGGCGGGAAAAAATAAATAAACAAAAACAAACTCTATACCGTACGTCACTCTGCGGCGGAGGTGCTGCAAGCCAGGAGCCGCTCATTAATTCACAGAAATTAACTGTACGAGCGCGACATCGCTTCAGAGACAGCTCGACGCCCCGGGAGCCACGCAGCAAACACGCCTTTTAGTAAACCGATTAAACTCAAACCGACAGGTGCAAAAACAAAAAAGAAAAAACGGAAAGAAAAGAAGCAAAATGCAGGCTGTGAAATGTTTTCTTTTTTTTTCAGATTTCAGCCAGTTTTCAGTAAACCAAGTAAGATAACCCCCCCCCTCCCTCCCTCCTTCCATCCCCACAGTGAGAGCTAAACAAACCGCAATTCGCTCACGTCTGGGCTATGACTTGAAGCAAGCACCCGTCCTGGCTGTACATTCGGTCGTGTTGGGTGTGTGAGCGGAGCGTGTCCGGCCCTGCAGACACGGAGACGCACGGCACACGCACGTAGAAAGCGGCGCTGCATCAGCAGAGCGAGCGGAGACAGGGCGACGCATGCAGGTTCAGGTCGTCTGGCAGTGACTGTGTCTGTTTGCTGCACAGGGACGAGTCCCCCGGGCGGGGTTAAGAGGGTGGAGGAGGAGGGAGGAGGGAGGGGGAGGAGGGGAGTGGGGGTGGGTGGGGTGCTGCTCTGCCTAATGTCTGCAGGTCTGCTCCCGCCCCCCCAGCACAGAGCAGCCTGACGGAGAGGCCCGGCGAGTCCGTCCGACAGCTCCTTAATCTCCATCAGTGGCTCGGGCAGAGTAGGAGAGACCTCGACCCCCCCCCCCAAGGACCCCTCCCCCTCCTCCCAAGCCTCCCCAGGTTCGACTCCTCCCTGCCCTCCTGTTTACGTCCTGCAGGAGGAGGGCGGAGGAGGGAGGCGCTGGGGGGGAGGCTCAGCAGGCGATCTCCTCCAGCGTGCCCAGCGTGGTCTGCAGGGGGACGGTCACAGTGTGGCTGATGGACTCGGAGTGGTTGGCCACCGGGTCACAGGAACTCTGGAGAGGAACAATCAGATCAGTTCAGACCAGTTTAGACCAGTTCAGACCAGTTTAGATCAGTTCAGACCAGTTCAGGTCAGTTCAGTTCAGATCAGCTTCATCTGAACAACCACATGAGCTGCAAAGCATCTGGTAAGATAATACAACTTGTTTAAAGTATTCAGCTTCGCCTTCTTCCTATAATTTGTTGTCAAGTGAAATTATCTTGCCACAAAGACGGATAACTTCACTTACTTTGAATATGTTTTTCCTCAAATTTTGTCTTTTTACCTTATTAGACACTGATTTCCAGTGTGGATGCGATCCAGGACTTTCTGAATGGAGACTGGAGTTTCTGCTGCTGTCCTCTCTGCTCTACTCCTCTGTTTCTGACCATTCACGGCCATTTTTCCTCTTCACTGTCACTGCTTTGTTTTTTTTTTGTGTTGTCTGTTGCTTTTAGATAACATTATGAACTGGCACTAATATGAAGTTAATTCAAACTGAATTGCCATTACAGTTTCTTTTTTCTTTGCTAAATAAAACATATTTCTAGAATTTTGACAAATTGCATGCATAATGTGTCATTTTCAATGACATTTACCCAGACATTTACCCATGGATTTTACTCTCTCATCCCCATAAGTTTGATTTAAAAGATGTGCAGTACAAGTCCGTCTCCTCTATCCATACATACCACTCCATCTTGTCTAAAGTGAACTGGCTATCTGAGATTATGATGTGAAAATGCCTAAAAAAGTGTCTCCACGGCATGTTTGAAAAACTTCACATAGACGTAAAAAATGTTTTAACGATATTTAAGAGGATGTTTGCTCAAATGAGGAGTTTCCATTACCAGTATTTTTATTGTGCATTTTTGAGGGTGATAGAAGCGTCCTTAATGTTATCTCAAGATACATCACATTTACAGCTGCTCTGCACCAAAAAACTTTATTAAACATAAATAATCAAACAGGGCCCAACAAATCCCATAAAGGAGCGAGCACTCTTTTTAACAGGCCTGGAGCTGAACCAAGCTGAGAGTGGGCGTCCATCTGCCTGCAGCTTGAGAGGAGTCTTAGTGCTGGTTCACATGAGCGATGTGCTTTTATTTTCTTATTTATTTATTCATTCAGTTTTTCAATCCAAACGATGTCATGGGGGTCTTGGCTGCAGACCATTTACTCACTCTCACATTCAGAGTCTCAAGTTGGCTCAAACATCCATGTTTTATTCACTGGCTCGTCCCACCGCTGAGATTGTTAGAGAAGCTCCAATAAGTGTCACACACAAGGTCACTGAGACGCTCCAGCCAGAGAGACTCGGTCTGTCCTTCAGACAGCTCACACATCATGTCAGAAAAGTGAGCCACTGCGATCACGTTCTTGATGATGTTTACATGGAGACAGTGGACACGACTGTGGTCTAAGGTTGAAGAACGTTGAGTTTATGTACTGGACGCGTCTACTTGTTTCCATGTAGTCCAATATGTCCTGTTTGGATTACTATGAGACGAAACTCAGAGGCACATGAGGGGAGCAAAACATGTGCAGCAGAGCTGCACATGTTTGGTTATTCGTTCAATTCTACTGGGCCGAGCATCAATAAAGATTTTCATCATGAGACTTCTTGGACTCCAACGAACAGACTGGCATCACAAACACAATCTCAAATAGAAACAACCTGTCCCTGACAGGGTTTTATTCAGGTCAGTCAGATTGGAAATGATCTATTCAGCATTAGTTTTTTTATATTCAGAGAGTTTGTTCGACCTCGTCGCTCCCTGCAGGTGAGACGTCACTGAGAGATCAGAAACTTTGCAGCTTATAAATAGACCGTCTACGTGATTGAGAGGGCGAGAGTGAGAGGAGAGAGTGAGGCGTGTCACACGGGCAGAGCAGTGCAGCTGGAGCTGTCTGCCCGAACTAGCTTGCAGGCTTCGATCCATTTATTTATTCATTCATTCATTTCCTTGACCCAGTTTGCAACCATACGATGTGCTCATCATTTGAGAGGAAGAATATACAATCTGGACACACACTCACACACACACACACACACACACACACACACTCATTAATGGTAGAGAGAGAGGAAATAACGACTTCTTGAAAATTAATCAGGTAAGAAAACTGTGTTTGTGAGACTGTGCACTCCACAAAGACTTTGCATAAATAAATACATAAATACTGATGAGCTGATGCTTCCTGGACTGATTTTATGATTCAAGACCTGCATATCTGTGGCTCCACGCCTCATCTCTGCTGTCTTCACGTCACAATGTCTTCTCTGCTTTCTCCAAAGGTTGCTAGTGGTGCACGAGCACCTTCAGACTATTTCAGATCAGATCAGACGTTGCTCTTACCACGTCCTCTCCATGACTCTCCTCCTCTTCTTCTCTGCTCAGCAGGTCCAGGAGTCTGTCTTTCACCACCTGAAGGTCACAAAATTAAAGTGAGACAGAGAGAGACAGAGAGAGACAGAGAGAGAGAGAGAGACCGTCTGCTGAGGAGATCTGCTCTGTTGCAAATTATCTCACTGTACAGGAACATTTATCTTCAGTACGACGTAATTAGGTGACACTATCGCCTCCATTTCAGCACAAAACCTGCATAAAGTCAGATCTGTCGTGTCAGCAGAGCGAGTACATCTCACAGCCTCCACTGCATTATGGCCATTACGGAGGGGAGAAAAAAAAATCTGTTTTTCTGCATGTTTGTGGAGCTGGAGAAGAGGCCGAGGCTGTTATGTGTTTGTCAGAACCCCGAGCGGCACCAGAAGCTCTAATGACGAAGCACCATCATCACACGTTCTTTCATCTCCGGCGGCTGTGAAGTAAATCCTGCTCTTATCTGCTTTTTGTCTCCGTGCCGTTGTTTCTGTTGTCAGCTTTCATGGCCTCGGCTGTAAAACTCCTCGCTGCGACGCAGCACGCACAAAACTTTACTGCGCTGACAGCAGCTGCTGGCGGTGGCTGCGGGGGGGCCGTGGGGGGGGGGGTGCTGATGTGTGGGTGTCATCAGGCGTTGTGACGGGTATACGACAGCAGAAAATGTGAGAGCTGACCTCATAAGCGTAGTCGAAGAGCTCGAGGATGGTGAGGATGCTGGCACCGATGAAGAGACCCATCTGGCCGCCGATGTCACCTGCAGAACGGGGACGGGGTCAAACCATCAGAATATCTCACAGTTCTGTTCTCCTCTCCGCTCCTATTACCTGGTGGTGCAGGACTAACATATTGGGCCTGGGTGAGTCTCTGTGCCTTGTCCCCTCCCAGACCCCATAGATGATGAGTTGCCTCAGCCCGGCTCTTCCTGCTGCATGCTCTGCTTCTACTATGGACTCATCTGACCTCGAGACTAAAATCTAAATTGTTAGCCATCAATCCGTGTTTCTCCGTACACTGTCTTGCTTTTATCAGGGTTTTTCTTGGGAGTCATTCCTCAGTCCTTGTGAGAGTATAAGGGGCAAGGGGTGTTCACTATGTCACTTCTCTATACATATCGTTGCTCATTTTTGTAAAGTGCCTTGAGATAATGTCTGTTATGACCTGTCACTTCAAATAAAGTTGAGTTGAGTTCTGCTTGTACACTGTGTATGACCTGTGTCCATATTTTGTCTAAATCTCTTCTTTGTCCTGTCTGAGGCGACTGAGGCGTCCACGGATCAGGGGGGTCGATGGTTTGATTCCAGCCTCACCATCCAGCCCATGTCAGTGCATCTTTAGGCAACACTGTTATCAATGGGTGCATTTCTATAATCTAAATAAATGATACTGGAAACACCAACATTCTGAATTCAGAGACTGAACTTTCTGTAAATGTAATTACACATTTTTAGAATAAAAGCTCCGCTTTTAATGTCAATCTTCTTCAAAGTGGAGCCTTGCAAGAAAAGATTTTACAAAAACTATGAGATGTGGTGCGACTCTACGTCCATTAAGGCTCAAATGCAAAACACCCTGCGGTTGAGAGACATTGCTTTTAGTTTGCAAAAAACTGTATTAGAAAAACAACTAGTGTCTGCTATGTAGGACAGTTTGTATAAAAGCGTCTGTTGAAAGACTAAAAATGTAAATGTATACTTTTATCTTTTTAAAATGGCTTTCACGACTCTGAAATGTGCTGCATAAGCATCATGTCCTATTATCATCATCATTTTACTGTTTATTCGTACCTATGCAGATTTTAGGCTTTGTCTTTTTTTTCTTTTGCATTTACCACTGAAGCAAACCTGTTAGAACTAGACAATAATAATCTTGTTTTGGCTTCCATAGCATTAGTACTCGAGTATGTCCATGTCTCTTATAGAGAATCATCTACTCTAACGTCTTTGCATCTAAATCTCTTGTTGTGGCAAAGAAGACGAATTAAAAGATGAACGTACCGAGCAGACCTGCCACCTCGTAGGCTTTCTTCTGCTCGATGGTCTCGTAGTTCAGAGCCTCGAAGAACACGTCCAGTACCAGGATGTTGTCTCTGCAGAGGAAGAGGAGACCGTGAAGCAGAGTGTTTGTCCTAATGAGCCCCACACACACACACACACACACACACACACACAGGCATGGGGCTTGGAAAAAAGCAACACGTTCAGCAACAGGAAGCACAACTGCTGAGTGGGAGGAAGAACACGCTTGTGCATAGAGAAACAGAGATTTCAGCTCCCTGAGACCTTTCGTTTAAGGACGGCAGGAAACAACGTGGGCAGCGGAGAGGCTCGGTATTTATTCTGATTCTTCGCTGAACTGAACACGTTTCCTCTGGTTCCTGAGCTGCTCCCACCCAGCATCACATCTAATTATTCACAGTCTCACAAAGCAAACATGCCGAAAAAGCTACACGAGATTGATGGGATGTGACAGCTGTGGTAAACAGTAACTTGTGGATTATTTCCTAACTTGAGCAAAGAGTTCTCTAAGTTCACCATACTATGAACATGTGTGTGTTGGTTTTCTCAGTTCTACAAAAACATTGGAAAAGTGTCTTACAGAACACCCCTGCATGTGAAAATGAGTAGCTCGATCATCCAGTGTTACATCAATTACATCTGTTCTCTGCATGTCAATTTATCTGCATCAGTTCTGTATATTTTCAGCTTCGCAGGTTTATAGATTTTACTCCTACATACAGCGAGCTGCTGCTCGTTGTCAAAGTCAACTTTACTCGTCTCCTTGTGGGAAACATTACTGCAGAGAAACCAAAACTGTTGCATATACTTACAGTACAGTATCGATTCTCTCAAAAAATATTTTAAAAGTGCATCTTAAAGCCTATTAACACACAGACAGACAGCTCTATCTTCCATCTACTCACAAACTTACTGTACATACACACTACAAGACCTTCTACCGCTCTTTGGTTTAGCTTGGAGTCGACTTACGAGATGTACTTCTCCGACTTGTTGAACTTCTTCTGCAGGTATCGGGCCGAGGTCTTGCTGGGGATCTTGACCATGGAGAGCTCCTTGTTGTAGCGCGTCATGTTGCACGGCGTCCGACACATGCAGCTGCTGCTCTCCACCGCCGACAGTTTCGCTTCGAGGTGGAAATGATGATGGAGCGAGAGAGAGAATCGGGGAGAGGAGAGGATAGGTGTGGGTGGATGGGATAAGGAAGAGCAACACAAGGGAGTTTTTTAGAAAGAAACTTTTTTTTTTATACAATTCATTCACGTAGAAGGCAGAAAATAAACCCAATAGGCAGATTCCCAGAATAGATTCCCACTTATTCTAGCTCCGCTGTGGGTGCGAAGCTCCTGATGGAATTCAGGGAATTCTGCTGACAATACTGCATAAAAGTTTGAGACCTTTTGTCCCTGCGAGGAGTCATATTCAACTGGAAAACAAGTCTGGCCTTTAATGTGGAGAACCTCTGCCCAGACTGAGCGAGGGATAATAATAAAACACAATAAAAAGGGCCAGGAGGGGACTCATCTGCACAAAGCAAACACACTCTTTATTATTCTATTACCTCAGGAGGAGCTTGAGTCAGACACTGCAAAATATACACTTTATCTTTGTGAAAGTACAAAGAAAGTTTAAGTTAAAAAACTGCGGCACGCAAATGCAACTGCATGTTTTGGTTCGTTAAAAACTCTTTTGAACGTGAGTTTTCATGTTTTTGTCTCTTTGAAACATATAAATTAGTCAGTTTTATCCACAAGAAGAGAATACATGTTACATTTTTAAGCAGGATTTTTAAGCAAAAATATGAAATCTAATGTGAGAATTTGTCAGTTCTCTGTAATCACACGCTGAGCACCAAAAAAGAACAGAAATAAAGACATTAGCCTGTAGTCGGGGACATTTTACTGAGCTCTAATTCTGACCGTCTGTGCACTTAATGACCAGGTTCATTTTCCACAGGAAAAAAAATAAAAAGATCAAAACATTAACCGATGATTTCACCACCAGCAGAGCTTCATTTATTTATCAGGGCCGTAAAAAATTAACCAGTTTAAAGACTAAGAATAATCTTGAAGGAACATTTTAAATATTCCTTATTTATGCCTCCTCAGACGGCGCTGAACTCAAACCCTGGGCGCTCTGTGATCTCGCCGCGTGAAGCTGTGCAAGCGGCTCGGCTCGCCTCCACAGCTGATGGAGTAGAACGCACAGTGACGTTCGTTGGAGCCGATTACGTGTCGGAGCCTGGGTGCCGCGGGCGGAGAGTTAAGCTCGCAGGAGATGCTTGTGCATCAAGCGTCTCCTCCCTTTTAATCTGACGGAAAACACGAATCTGGAGTCACAGCGTGCAGAGAGCGCTCGGGTCGCACGAGTTTAAGATTCATCAAGAGGTCACGCTCTTTTCTTCAGTTCATTTTCCGACATGTTTTTCAGTCGATACAGCCTGACAGGCGAGTAGCTACGCCATAGATTAATGCATCCTTCCCATGCTTTGGAGATGTGTCATTTTCAGCATTTAATCCAAATCGCTTTCATGTTTTCTTTTCACTCTCCTGCCCCCATAAGTCTGATGTGAAAGATGTGAAGTCTATAGTTGCATGTCCAATACAGTTTTGTCAGAAATTAAAAACAATATTTAGAAAAATTGTTTCCTGTAGATGATTTTATTTATCTTTTCTGTCTATTCTTGCAACATCCCATGCAAAATTTTGTAAAATCTCATCTAGTAAGACTTTTCTTTTTGATGATTTGATGATTCAGAAAAAGTTCAGTCTTAAACCATACTGCGCCGTCTTGTCTTAAGCAAACTGGTCATGTGACCCCTGAAAAAAGGTGCTTCCTTTCCATTTTCATACTTTTACAACACACTTCTATATGGACACCAAGTAAGACCAACTATTGAGAGCATAAGAATATTTCGTTTCTATCACCCATTCTTTAGTGTGATATATTTGGGGATTCCTAGCTGTAAAGAAACGACACCTTACCTATGGCACATTCTCTCACATGCTTATAAACAATGACAAGTATGCAGACTATGAAAACTCATAGGATACAAAGCAGCAGTGAGAGGAGAAATTATTTTCCAGGACATTTCACTTTTACTGTTTTTCTTGATTGGGATATCGGTCAGTGATTTTCAAGGTTTTCCAGGGCATGAGAAGTCTATCATCTGTTTCTGCTGCTCTCGAGGCTTTGAGAACCAGTAATTTTTTGTCTGCTGATTGGTGCCATGAATAAATTACTGCCGGCGGTGCAACAAATTGCCCTGAGGGATAATAAAGAGTACGATGGTGTGGAAAGAGAGAGGTCACTTACACCGTACCTTCACACACACATACACACACACACACACACACACACACACACACATTGGTCCCATTTATTCTGCATCTTGAGTCGCATGGATGTTTACTGCATTAAAGGCCTAATGAGAATATAAGTCAGTGTCATTGTCAAAGTCAGAGAGGAGACAATGGCCGAGGTAGGCGCTCCGTCCTGAAGCGGAAACCGTGACACAAACGCCTCCATCCACAGCTCCACCACGAACAAAAGCAACCAAACACCACTAATCTGAACTGTAGCGGATGATTTCATGTTAGGCAAATGTGCTCTATTTTTGTATATTCTCTCTATGAGACAGATTTCATTGTTTATTTTTTTATGAGTCATAAAAATTTGAATTGAATAGTTCATCATAGTATTTGTGAATAAGCGGAAAACGATAAATGAGAGACTAAAAGGGATTTTTTTTCATTTCCAATTTCCCATAAGAAATAAATGGGCCAAAATGAAAAAAACTGAAAAAATTTTTCAAACATTCAAACAGCTTGGGCCAAACTTCACCCAGAGATGCCATTCAACCTCTAAATCAGAGACACGAGTCTGCTGTGTTGACTATGTGTCAAACCATTTGATAATCTCTATTTGTTTTTGATCAGTCATGTAATAATCATGATCCACCCTCCTCCCACTCTGCTGCCATCACCATGGCAACCTGGGTTAGAGGTTCCATCACCACGGCAACCTGGGTTACAGGTTCCATCACCACGGCAACCTGGGTTGGAGGTTCTGTACAGCTGGTGGAGCAGTTGTAGACAGAGAGATAGATAGATAGATGGATAGATAGATAGATGGATAGATAGATAGATAGATAGATAGATAGATAGATAGATAGATAGATAGATAGATAGATAGATAGATAGATAGATAGATAGATAGATAGATAGATAGATAGATAGATAGATAGATAGATAGATAGATAGATAGATAGATAGATAGATAGATAGATAGATAGATAGATAGATATTACCTTCAGAAATGGCAACATATACACATATGGAAGTGGAACAACTAAAGGTGCTAGGCTGTCTGTGCTTCGTTCTACAGACATTCCCATACTTTATATTCTGGTCTCTACGAAGCAGATGAAATATTATCCACAGCTAGAAATCCAATACTTTTAAACAAAGGCTTCAAGATTAAGTATGAGCTCTCTCATCTGAAACCGCAGCCGCGACACAGCTTCTTCCAGTCCGACAGGAACAAAATCCTCCATCCGCGGCTCCACGACAAACAAAAGCAAACAAACAAAAAAAGAGAATCTAAAGTGCATGGCAAGATTTTGTGTTAAGCCCACAGCCTCCAACATGACACCAGCTCCCGGCTCTCTCTCAGTGATGCTAATGCTAAGCGACGCAGACTTTTAATGCAGCTCCATCAGAAGTTTCTCTGAGGCTCAGTCCATGCTCACTCCCTCCATAAATCACTTTCTTAAGCCCGAGACCGATTTTTTTTTCTCCAAGACGTCGCAAAGTTGAAATACATCTCATTCATTTTCTCTGAGTCCTTTCTCACGACCCAAGGAGAAAAAAAAAAAAACCCTCTTCTCTCTGGACCCGAGAAGCTTCTTCTTTCTTTCTTCAGCTCTAAAATCTCCCTGGCAGGTCGGCAGAACAGAGCAGAGGAGAGGGAGGAGAAGTTATCAGGCTTATTTCTCAGAGAGGCAGCTCGCTCTGTGTCGCAGCCCACAGATCACTGAGGCAGCTCTCCCTCACGGTGAACTAATAGCCGGCGAGGCCACACAGTCACGTAATTGAGGAAATTCAATATGGCTTCTGAGCGTCTCTCATTTTATTCAAATGAGACGTTAGCGGATGCGGCCTCGTGCATTCAGATGATTGATTTCTTTTTCTAAGTCTCTCTGCTTTGTCCATTGCCCGCCCTGTTTCCCCTGTCGCACATCTGAAATTACCACGACACGCTTCTATTTGGTCACTTTTATTTAAATGTTAATCTGTAACTAGCTGTGTACAACAGTAGGTGGAGAGGATAAACGAGAGTCTTTGTGACAGGAAGAAGTGAGATAAAACGATGTGTTTTAACACAGCGTTGGCAGGTGCTGGTTGTTCTGTTTGGAAGCCATTATAAATATTGGAAATAATGGTGTTATTTTTGCTTTTTTTTGTGGAGTGCAGATGCGAGTCGACTGACTGTTTGATCAAAAGAAAGTGGATGAGCAGGTTGTTCTCAGACAATGATGCAGATAAAACAGAAAGTGTCTTCTGTGAGCGTCAAAAACTCGCAGCTGAAAAACCCAATCAAACCTGCTCCTCTGTTCTCCGAGCGTAAAACGAGGATTCATCTGCATTCAGTTATTCAAGCTCTGCATGCATGTGCATGTGCGTAAAGTGTTTTGATTGCGATTGTAAAAAAAAAAAAAAAAAGTGCCTCCTTCCCTAACATGAAGCCAATTACGGGAGAGAGCTGTGTGGTAAACGTGTTCCCTCCACATTCAGGCTGGAGACACAAACGTGTCTGGCTGAGTGCTCCTGTGCTGTGGGAGCTCGGTGCCTCCACGCTGATTGCCTGAAAGTTTTGTTGCCTCCGGCTTTTTTCTTTTTTTTTCTTTTAACAAATTTGATTTTTCAGCTTTTTGACTTTCCAGAAATAGTTTTCCTCGAGGCGGAGGCTGAGCAGATAGACCGGTGTGTGGAGCGAGAGAGAGAGAGAGAGAGAAAGTTTCTCTGCTGCAGCAGCCACAGGTCAGGTCCACGATAGCATCACACATTAGGGAGGAGAGAAACTCACAAAATGGCTTTGCAAAAATATGAATGACATTTACAAACAAACTGTGTGTTTAGAGACAATGCTTTTTACTAAACGCTGCAGCATTAAAGCTGGAAAACTTGTTTCCTGCTCCAATGGGAGCAGAGGTGGGGCTGTATTTAGAAAACAAAGTGACTAATATTTATTTATAGATATGATATTAATATATATTAACTTGTGAATAATGCATATGTAATGGATGAAAATGTAAATAATGCTTGTTCCATATTTACTTATCTATATTATATTAATGTTTTACTGACTGGTCTTGCAGTCGGGTAATTGCATTGCCTAAAAGTGATCATCATTGCCCTCTCTGTCCTAAATGAACCTGTGTTTCTGGAGTGTTAAAGGAATCTCAGTTTGTTGTGAAGTTGAAACGTGTTACTGGAGAGGATTCGCACCAAGATGATGCTTTTAAGTCAGTGAAACCCATGAGATTCATCATCAAATGACAGATGCAGCCTTGGTGGTCTTTGCCTGAGTTTTGCGATATTTTGTCAGGATTTTTCATCCTCCTCCTCAGTGCCTGACTCACAACGGACGTCACTGCCGGTCAGACTCATTTACACTCTTTCACTTCTTGTGTGACACACACACTCACTCTCACACACACACACACCCCTCTAACCTCTAACGTTTCATTATTACAGAGCGGGAGCTGCCCGCTGCGCACTCACTCAGTTTATGTTGATATGATTCATAGAGAGCAGAGCACAAAGCCTGCTGGGTAATGGCTCTGTTAGATGTCTGTTAGTGAAAAAGAAGAAATCGCCTGGGAGTCAGTCCTCGCCTCCTTTCATGTTCTCCTCGCTCTTCAGGCATCACAGAGGAGAAAACACAGACCACAGGTCGTGCAGAATGCATATATATATATATATATATGTATGTGTTTTTCTGCTGACCCAGGATCTATATAATAGCCCTTCTTATGGTGAGCTGAAGGCTTTTAAGAGCTCAGAGAAACGTATGGTATAAGGAAGGTGATCACACCTTTCAAGAAAAGGTGAGAAAACATCTCTTTTACGATCCTGCTGCTTCAGAAAACACTTTAATTCATCCAGGGGGAATTCAATTTAGATGAAATCACAAAAAAGAAAAGAAAAAAAAAAGCCTTGTCTGACTTTCATCTCCCCATGTGGAGCTTTAGTAAATGGTGGAACATTTGCCAAGCCACAGAAAAGAAACAAGGAACATCTGATCAATACCTTCAACCATCTGGACGAGGCAGCAGTTAATAAAACTGACAAAGTTGATATTAAATCTTGAATATGAGTGTCCGGATGGTGGCTGTCTAAAACCTCTTAACTGGCTGTAGACTTTAGCTTAATGCAGGGAATATGAGCCATTATCTATACGACCGTCCATCCATTAAATTGGACGATGCTGCAGTGCCCACCCCACCCCATCCCCCACCCTCCCACCTCAATGTCGGCTCTGATGTTGCTTACAGATTTGATGAGCCCTTGGCACACAAGAGGAGACACTGAGACGAATTTGGTTCTCTTGATAAATCAGAAAGTTACAGAGCGTCACGTCCGCTTTGAATCTCTGCAGCTCAATCAGCCTGCACGCTCAGCTACGGTTTGACGCTGCAATTTCCTTTTTAAACGAGAGGCTGGACATGTGTGACGCTGGATAACACCTCCTCCTGAAGTTTACTGTTCTTTTTTCGTTTTTTTTTCACATTTTTGGTGCTTTTGCCAGTCAGAATGAAGCACAAGCTGAGCCGTCTCAAGCTTAACGTTGCCACTGCTGTTGCTCGTCTTTAAAGCTGGTTTAACATTAAAGCTCTGTATCAACAGCAAGAAAAAGTTAATCCTAATCCTCGCCCAGGAAAATAATGATATGTAAACCAGAAATTACATTATGTGTGTGTGTTTGTGTGTTTGTGTGTGTGTGTGGGTGTGTGCAGTTCTGACACATGTTCTCTGAGGCTGTGTGAAGGTGTGTCAGAAGGTGTGTGTGTGTGTGTGCAGGCTCACCCAGGGCTGGCTCAGCACAGTCTTTGTACTGCTCAGGTGTGCAGTAAGAAGCGTCACCTGCAAACAGAGTCAGTGAGGGAAGAGTTCAGCCTCAACAAAAACAACGCGGGCATAAACAAGGTGCGAGGCACTGCAACTTCTGCACACCCCGATATCATGAATAATCCCAGGATTTTATTCAACTAATCCAGCACTGACATCATCACACTGACACGACGGCTCACGTTGCAGTTTAATCTTAAAATGCTGCAAAGCGAGAGGCGGTGGTTCCTCTCACCGGGCATGTGCACCATCCTGCAGTTGCAGTTCTCCACGATGTAGCGCGTCTCACAGTCAATCCTGCAGGCGGTCACGCTGTAGACCTGGAAAAATCCCGACTCCAGGGCCTTGGATTCACACTCCCCCCAGGGAGGAGGCAGGTAGGTCAGCTGCAGGGGGGGAGAGAGGAGGCGCAAGGTCATTCGGAGCCTCGAAGGTCTAAGAGGCTTTTTAATTTCACACAGTATAAGGTTTAATACAATGGGAGCTGATAAATAACAGAAAAGCTGAAAAAAATAGTCATTCATAGACGACTTTCTTTCAAAAGAAAGTGTATTTGAATAAAAAAAGGAATGAACAAGGCTGTTTATGTAAAAGTTATACAGTATCAACCAAGGAACAGGTGCGAACACTTATCCTTCATCGACAAGTGTCCTTCTCATCATGAGTTTTAACAACTGTTTGAGTTTTAACCATGTTTGAAAGTTCAGTTGCTGGTGGTTTTGAAGGGTGGAAGAGGCATATGTTATCACTATCTACATCTGTCTATCCATCCATCCAGGCTGGTCTCATCATTACCAATGTGATAGCTATACTTTGTACAAAACCTCAATGTGCAAAAAAAAGAGAAATAAAAAAAGGCTAAACCACCTCAAATAAATATGGAAACAAATGGGAAAGAAAGTGTGAAAAAGGACTAAAAAGGCATATTTTCATATCTATCTTTCTGACAGTTACATGAATACTGTATTATGGCATTCTTACTTTCTAGTGTCTCTCTGCTGACAACAAAATAAACAAAACACACAATTATCCCACATTTCATTTCATTGTATAGAAATATAGAAATCCGTAGTATTGATATTTCATCATCAATCTGTGCATCACATTTACTGTAGCTGCTACATTTAGTCCCCAGAACTACTTTCCAGGTGGTGTGAAAGATGCTACTGCCTGATGATGACAAGTGAGACGAAATGGTTGTGATGACTTCTAGAGACCTGCAGAGTCCCTCTACACACACAGACATCCACACAGAATCCACTGAGAAGCGGTCAGATCCTGACAGCAGCTCCACATATTCCTCAGTCCTTGAAACGAGGCCAGAGGAGAGCACAGCAGAGCCACACCGAGGACCAGGTGGTGTGGAATACAATTCAACAGATAGCCAGACGCTGTCCCACCACACCTGACGATGGGGCACACAGACAAAAAAAAAACCCCTCCAAATGTTCTCCTCCTGCTCCGGCGGCTCCAGAGGACCGGGGCGGCGGACGAGGAGCAGCGTGGAAGCCCATCTGCTCCACAGCTCTCCAACCGGGCATCCATCACCCTCCACCCTCCGCTCCCCAACATCCCCGCTCTGTCAACACAATGCGTCCCAGGCGAGGATGCTTCTTCTGCCAAGAGGCAGAAGCAAAAATTTTTTTTGTTTATTTTTCTTTCTGAATGAGGCAAAGCACAACACTGTGCCAGATTAAATTTGGCCACGGTTTTCTTGTTAGCGCCGACAGAAACTGAAGCCACGCTGTCGCTCTGCTTCCAGAGCGCTGCAGCTCTCAGGTCCACAGATCACCATGTGCAAAACTGAATCCTAGAATGGGACAGATCGATGAGTTCATGAGATGGAATTTGAATTGTGTTTGCCGTTCTCAGAGACTGTCGAATTGGAGAGGCAAAAAGAGGTATTACACTCAGAGAAATTACCCTCAGATGCATGGAACAAAGTATTAAATTCAGCTCGTGTCACAGGGGATTTGCTGGAGCCAGTCTTCCAGTGCATGTAGTGAAGACAGGTAACACACCTTGGACAGGTCAGCAAACCACATACAAAGGACACGCACAGACCATTCACATCCATACAGGATCGATCTAGAGTCTCCAATTGACCTAAACATACATGAACATGCAAAACTCCACATAGAAACATCACGACTGGGGGGATTGGGGTCCTTCACTGAGCTGGAGTTGCTATCAGGGTCAACAAAATCAGAATTGATTCAATTTTTCATTTTAGATTTTAACCAAATTTGTAGACTGAACTAAAGTGAAGTTTCACACCCAAACAAACCAGAGTACAGGACACTTCCTCCGGCCACCTCAGGACTCTGTCTGCTTTGCTGATTAGACCTGCCCTCCTACTGTGAGCAATGAACAACGACACATTCATTTTATTAAGGGACTTAAGAAAGGTGCTCCTCAGCAATCCTTAACCTTTAGAGTCACTTCTGGCCTAATTAGACTCAGCTGTGGCTGATTCCAGATCTGATTATTCCTCTGCTATCAGATAATCCGAGGTGCTCAATATCACTTTTCACTGCATTGAGACCTGCCGACCTGATTACCGTCTATCTAATAAGAGCCGAGGCCTGTGCACCCCTCACTGTGTTATTAATCAATGTTCCCCCTGTTGCACCCGAGCACGCTTTAATTAGGCTTTACAACGAGGTCGGCCAGGGACACTGTTACAAAGCTGGATAAGGGAACAGGCGTGGGTTTAATAAGGTCGTTGTCTTAGTACTGGTCGGCTAAACCGAGAAGGAGATGGGGGAGAGCGAATCTGAGCTGGACCTCGACAACAACTCGTTACCAGGAAATCGCTCTGATGTCGGTCTTTCCTCTTCTTTGATTCGTCATCAGACGAGCTAAACCTAAAAACAAAATCCCCTAGCTCGAATCTGGAGGCAACAAAGGGATGAAAGTCTGACACAACTTCAAACTCCAGTGCCATAAACTTGATACCGCAGCAAGTCCAAGACACAGAAAACATCAACATTCATTTAATTCTATCTATCCATTGTATTATAGTTGTGTTTCCTAGTAAGTTATTATACATGTTTATACTGTTGTGCAGCTTTGGGTGTCTGGAAAGCTGCCTTGCAGAGTTATGACTGTTTTGTGTAGATGTTTCCATTATAATTTAAATGCGACTCTAATGTGAAAAGTCGAGGCTGACGTGAATGTTCCACACATTCGTTTTGTTGTGCAATCTAGGACAACAAAATAATGATCAAGTGATAAAGGGAAGAAGATAACAGAACAGAAACTGGAGACTAAGGCCACTTTGAAAATGTATCAGACTGTATCAGATTTAGGACCACATATGAAAATGGTCTGGGTCTGATTTGAAAATAAGTGATTTGTGTTGATCAGACTGTCATAAAAGATCAGATATTGGTCAAATATGGGCAGAAAAGTTGGCCGCTTTTGGCTGCAGTGTGAACCTGGTTTTAGAGTGTTTTGGACAATGGGATGAAACCCTCACAAGGAGTTTCTAGGTCCAAGCTAAGTCCGAACAGAGAATCATTGGGTCTTACTTGCGAGTCCACCAAGCAACTGTGCTGCCCATACCATAATATAATTTTCTGTAATATTTATAGTGACGTGAAGGACTCTTCATTGTTGTCAGGAATGGAAAGTGTTTGACTCTCTCTATCCAAACTCAATTCTAATCAAAACCCAACAAAAGGGGCAATTTCCATGTTTGGAGAGCTCAGATTCAGAACTGGCTGCTTATATGGGGAGGACTAATCCTGTATACTTTGTGCCTTCAGCTCACTTGATTGAGTGGCTTTGATTTAGGCCCATTATTATTAACCAAAATGAGTTTATTTAAAGCCTTTGTTGAAGTCATTTTCACAGGCAGACAGATTGGAATCCATTATAAAGCTCCATTAATCACCAGGTTTTTTTTCCTTTTTTTTCTCAGCACACTCCACAAGACCCCATTCCAAATCTTCACCCAAGATCCTCTACCCAATCATCATTAACGTGATTGTTTTTTTGGACATATTTGAAAGAGCCCTCTGGGCGACCATGGAAGATGGAGTCTGAGGAGGCAGGTGGGAACTTGTCGCAGCAGGTGGGTTTTTCTCAGGCTCCTGATACAAAGTGCAGCTCCGCATTAATTAGCTTGAGCTAAATTTGCTTAGTTTCCTGCTGCGCCGGCTTGTGGAGCGGGTGTGGTGTTTTCACAGCAGGGAGAGACAGATAGAGTGAGCGAGCGAGAGAGAGAGAGAGAGAGAGAGAGAGAGAGAGAGAGAGAGAGAGCTGACAGGACAGACGGGGAGACTGGGAGCACGGAGGTTCATTACCCAGGAGGCCTCAGCCTCTCTGGAGAGGTCTGCTGCTCCACTTCCTGCCAGCGCTGAGGTGATGCAGCTCCACACTGAGCTGCGATGCATCCACTGTGCAATAGGATATTCTGGGTCTACACACTGCATTATAAAATATCAAGCTGGAGACTTCAGACCTCTCTAGGCATGTTTTTGTTTGTTTGTTGAGCTGACTTTGGTGGGATTCACTGTTGAATTACTCCAATTGCACACACAACCCCGCACACAGCACATTCGGCCTCTGCTGTGTAAAAACTTGATGAGAAACCTGGCGACACATTTACGAGGCCCACAAATCTTTCTTTGTCCAGCAGGAATCTCGCTCTCTTCCGACCTGTCAGCTGTAACCTGATTAATTTAAGTGCCTATAATCAATATTGTTATATTGCCAAAGGATCTCGAGGATGGGGTTCCTAGTAATGATGAACCTTGAGAGAATTATTATCCCACTCCCAAGCTTTACAGTGACTTCCTGCTCTTCAGACTTTACTTTTACGTAACGTTTTGGATCGCACCTGAAGTTTTGCTATTTACTGTTCAGAGTTAACACCTTCTGCCCGTCAACAAAGTTATAAAATAGCTGGAATAGATAAAATAACCTTTATTATTGGCTAAAGAAGCAGATATTTTATTGTACTTCCCATGCACCCATCATCTTCCCATCTGCTGGAAAACAAGCTAGAATAGATAGATAGAAAAATGCTGTTATCACAAATATATGTGCCTCTATTTTCTGACAGCCTGTACATGCCAAAGAAGAACATTTATTGAAATGTAGAGTGCTTCATTTTGAAAACAAGAAAGTAAAGAATTTATCCTGGTAGGAATCTCTGAAGGAATCTCAGTTTGATAAAAAAGTGTGAACGTGAGGCAAAAACAGATTATAAATGACAAGAAAAACCTGCTCTCGTCTCCTTGACACTTTGGCTGCATCTTTGTTTGAAATGTTGTCGGTTAAGTGAGTTTTTCTAAGCTGCTTAGACCTTTTCAGTAAGTTTGCATGGAACTGAAATCACTCTGCTCCGAGTCTACAACAGTGTGTTCATGCAGGAGTTGGTCCTGCATTAACAGGTGCTTTTAAATCCCAGTGCTTCCCCCGTACGCAGCTCAGGCAGCAGCCGGGTATCTGTATCTCTGCAACAGCTCCGGATTAGCTTTCTTCACACCTGTCAGAGCGAACTATCTCAGTGACAGTTCATTACTTTGTCCCATCAGCTGAACCCGTTCTGTGGCGTTCCCCTCGGCTCTATCTTGGGACTCATACGGTTTGTATGGTATACACCGCCTCTCAGAGAACTAATGAAAAGGTGCAACTCCTTTTGATTGTTTGCAAATTCAATTCTCATTTTGTTTTAGACTATGTTGTTCTGCACCCAAAACCTGAATTTATAAACATCTGCATTTCCAGAGCCAGATTTTGCTCCCATTTCATTCTATTTTTGTAAAGTATTCATTTGCTGTTTTTTATGCTGACTTTTTTAAAAATGTTTTTATTAAGGCTGACAAACATGTACATTTCCCCACAGTGGGATTGTTAAAGCTGTTCTACTTTCTGGCTCCTTATCCTGTTCTGTTCCTTAACTTCTCACTCTGCTGCTGATGACAAAGCTTTCACTAAGTCCCGCACAAGAAAAGGCTCCTGTAACACCAGCTCGGCTGTTGTTTTAATTAAACTGTTCTCCCATCACAATCAAACTCAGATTCCATTGTGCCCTTGCGGTTGTTGTTGTGTTTGTGCTAAGAGCCTCGTTTGGAGCGTTGCACCTGCCTGCATCAAAAAGCTCCTGCAGCCACAAGCAGCAGTCGCATCTAAGCTCCTCTGATCAGGGTTTGTTGGCCGCTCATCGCTGCAGGCTCTAAACAAAGGGAGACTCTGCTTTTGAACTCTCTCCCTTTGGACACCTTTTAAAAAGCTGCACAAGACCCATTTGCCTGGTCTTGTTTTTGTTTAGTTTTCTTCTGCTTTGTGTTTTGTTTTCTTTTATGGCTGAGTTCCTGCGTTTTTATGTCTGCTTCTCTCTAATTACCGTTTTTTTTTTTTCAGGTGCACGTTGTCAGCTGCTGTTGAACTGTGCCACATAAATGAAAGTTTCTCACGGGACTAATAACCTTGGTGAGATGGATTCCTAAGTGACGCGGCTCAGACGAGTCGCAGTATGAAGACGTGCGGCTCGGCGGTGTAGATACACACTCTGACGCTTGTTGGGGCTTAAGTCAACAGGATGGAGAAGAGAGGAGGAAACGGCCCTGTGAAGTGAGAGCCTCCGGCGACAGAGAAAAGGTTATTTACACATCAAATACCTTCGGTTGTATATAGTGTCTGTGAGACCCACAGCCTTTAATACCCACCCCGTGTGATGGAACAAAGCTTCAGCATGATTGAGTGGACCTGACTTCACTTCTCCAGCAGCAAGGTCAAAGCCACTGGAAATTATCATTTGTCAGTCTACAATTACTGTTGGACCTCGGGGCCCAACTGGTGGTCTGGAGGGGACCGGGGACGATCACAGTGACACATACACACACACACACACCCACACACACACGGTTACATCACGTCTGTTAAGGCAAGTTATTTATCACAGCGTTTTTTTAATCTTAAAGGTTAGAAGGCACCTAGGATGGAAAACCACTTTAATCCTGACTAACGACGGCCTACTCCCGGTCAAGGATGTAATGCCATGTCCTAAACCATCCCGTCCTCATTCATGGATGAATTTAAGATAATGAAATGGGTGAATCTGGACAGAGACATACTGTGCCGTAAAATAATATATAATATAATAACATAGCCCGTACAGCCCTCCAGCTCCGAGACAGTCTGCACGGTCCTGCCTCCAATCAAATAAAGATTCAGATTCAGACTCAGGAATAAGCGGAAAAAATCATACCTGGATCATAGCTCCTATTACCATTTAGTTTTGCTGTTTAGCAAGGAATGTAAAGTCACATGATTACTGCCAAGACATCCAATGAGATTAATGGCTATATATGGTTGCCAGATATGGATGAAAGGGTGACAGATCGTTGCAGAAATGGACCATAGGAGGATGATAAAATGTCTTGTGAAAAAGCATCTGAGGCAAAAAAGAATAAATACTCCGTTCAACCATCCTTGGCCACCTTTGAGAGGACAGCAGCACAGAAGAAGTGAAACAGAAAAGCTATTAAGTGTGCATCAGTGGGGGTTGGAGGCACCTACCCTCTGCTCCTGTGTGGCTACAAACGTCTGGAAGCCGGGCGCCACGCCGAAGCCCAGCTCGTGAACGAAGGGCGGCTCAGCCTGGCTGTGGATCTGCACTCGCACGCCCGCCTCGAAGGCCGTATCCTCTGCAAGGTGGAGAAAAAGCATTTAGCTGTCTCATTCAGACTGTAAACAAACAGAAATGTAGATTAAAAAAAGAAGAAGAAGAAACAAGCAGTCTTTTTGACTGGCGGACACAAAGTGAGAGCAGCAACAAAAGCTGTTGACAACAAAACCGATGTCACCGCAAAGAAAGAGGGAGAAAAGCAGCTTTCAGACAACCTCCCCGCAAAGTAATTTGATGTTTCAGACTCAAACCAACAAGCCTTTAAGGCCGTTAATTACAACAAGTTCTCTCAGAGACCTGTCGTTCCACACGTCTTAACTCAGGTAGTGAAGAAAAGACAGCATGGAGTAGAAGTGTGGTCTACCTGCCACTCACAGCCCTCTCTCTCACACACACACACACACAGACACACACACACAGACACACACACAGCAGGACAGCGACAACCATAACATTTACGGGAATAGGGAGTGTCACCTTTGTAGAAATCGATAAAGGTTTTCTTTCCGTGTCGTCACATCGGCTGCTGTGCTCCTGGACATTCAATCAAGGTTGTCCCTCTGCCAGCATCTCAGCTGGACACCTCCACACACCTCCATACACACACACACACACACACACACACACACACACACACACACAGACAGGAGCATCGCCCCACTGTGACACACTCATCAATCAAGCATCAGCTGCCACTGATATTGCGACAGCTTGGTTGTGTTCACGGTAAGGAACAGATGAAGAGAACAAACCTGTTTAAAAACCACAGTAAATATGTGTGTGTGTGTGAGTGTGTGTGTTTTTGTGTGTGTGTGTTTGTGTGTAAACGTATATGGAGGCAATACTGCCCATTTGCTTGAGAAGATTCGAAGTGCTGAATGTGAGTGTGTGCGTGTATAAAAATGATGACAGAATGCTGACTCAGTGGTGTGTGTGTGTGTGTGTGTGTGTGTGTGCGCGTGCACGCGGTATAATTTGTCCTATCCATGCAGTTCTGTCTTGTAAAATACAGCACTGCTGCTGTGTAGCAAAGGTCTGACTACGATGTTTTCTGTGCTGTGGATCGCCCCCCCCCCTCTCTCCCTCTCTTCTCTCTCCCTCTTTCTCTCTCTCTCTTTCCCACTTTGCAATTTGCCCTTTTTTAATGTGTTTGCCTTGATTAAGGAGCTGTGTATTTAGCACAAACAAAAAAAAAGCACACAGAAGAAAAGACGACCACAACACAACAATCTGAACGAGGAACTAATTAAACAATCAATCTGTTGCGATTACAACCTCCACTCCTGCAGTTTCAGGCTTTTTTCTTCGATCAGTGTGGCAGTTACACGAGAGTCACAAGAACACCATAAACCCTGGGCGATAAGGCTCTGCACTCTGTAGCCACACACACACACACACACAGTGTTACACTGTGTCTAGTCATCCCATGCAGTGGCTTCAGGCTAAATCCAGATCAGACAGCGTCATAAATGTGCCAGTTTGGTCCAGTTCAAGCAAAGCAATCCAAACCCGGTCAAGTCGTCCAAACATGAGGTGATTAAAGCAGTCATGTCAACTCCTTACCATGCTAGAGGATTTACACCTCGACACTGTGTGCCTCTGGCAAACAGTCCAGACGCTATGAAGTCACAGAGACTTCTGACCTGTCAGAGTCTGATCAGCTTAAGTCATCTTGAGTAAACGTCTGTGGCAAATTTGCATAAAAGCACCTGAGATATTTGTGTTTAGCACGATCATTCGTTTCGCAGGCGTGGTGTTTAGACATAAAACCGTCAAGTCTGCAACATGTTTGTGTGCAGAAAGCAGTAAATGTTCCACCGCACCGTGAAAAACAACTGTCAAACAAAAGCATAAAAGCTTCATTTCATGATTAAATTCCAGCGACTGCAACCTGTTGTGTGTTTCACTGGGTGCTAATGTGTCCTGTTAAAGGACAACATGTCACACACAAATACTGCAGGTTCTCATAATAGCTCCTGGATCGAAGCCCCATTAGCAGCTGTAGCTACATCTTATGTAATTATCCATCACTGTCTCGAAACGAATAAAACAGATGTACTGTTACATTACTATGTGCAATTAACAGGGGGAAAATAAAGAGACCCTCTCTCTATGTCTGAACAGTGACATCTACCATCAACCATCAACCATGTCAGCTGCTCCCTGAGATCAATGTGTTTTCATAGTTATTATAGTATATATAGAATTATCATTATCATCACCAGGGAGATGGGGGATTAAATAAACTTCGGCTTCTTCCCACTCCTTTGGAACTCTTTTGTTCTTTTTAATTTGTTTTATATTGTTATTTTATAATTATAGTTGTTTGTTTTTAGTTTTGTTCTTTTATCCTGTGTTTGAACAAACCTTTTTTTGTAATGCAGTGGATCTAACAGCAGAGGGTTGACAGGCTGGAGTGGCTTCATTTCCATTTCTACTCAGATAAAATGTACTTTAATCTCTGTTATTATGCTGGTTTTCTGCTGTTATATCTGCTATAAATGGCTTTGATAAAGTATAAGCATGGTTCATAGTTTTAACGGCCTCAGACTTCGCTATATGGAGCGTTAGAAGGAAAGAGTTAAAGATATAACAATCTATGTACAGTAGCTGCTTCTTGAATATTTCATGGACTGGCGCTAACAATAGGGAAGAGGAGGCATCAAAAGATCAGAAAAGCTCAAAACAGGAGAAGATGAGGATGATGGAGAGTTCCATTTGACTCGCAACATCAAGACTCAAGCTGAGACAAATTAGACTTATTAACAGTGTCAGTTTGAGAAATGATGAGCGGGTAATGTGTTTTTGAGCAGCGTCCATTTCTCATGTTGTCGACAGTTGTTTTAACTGTGTCTCTGTCAAAATCAGGACAAAAGGAAAGTGACAGAAGTCCTCCTGTAGAGACGTTTAAATGCTTTTATATTAGTAATATCCATTAGTCCAAAACCCCAATCGTCTTTGCTGGAAGGGTTTTCTTTTGATAAACTGCCAAAAGTCTGACAGTTTAACTTGAAAAACGACTCCATCGTCTCCATCTGCAGCCCCATTCACTCAGCACTGCAGGTGACCAGCAGTAACGACCCAACCCGCTCCGTCCTACAAGGCACAACAAGAAAAGACGATCACGTCTTTTAGGGGCGGAAATGAGATGTTTGTATTTGCACGCTGCATGCGTGAGTCAGAAGAGAGAGTGACAGAGTGTGTTTGTCTACGAGGGATCAGAGGAAACAGGGTCGGGCCGTGTCGGCACGCGCGCCTGTCATCTTCGCTTTCCTCGTCGGGAGAAGATCAAGAGCATCACGTCCGACGACACCGCCCGTATCCGACTGCGGCTTCAGCAGAATCAAAGCCGGCTCGGTGGATGTGTGTCGTTACTGTGGGTTTCATCACCCCCATCAAGCTCATCGGGCTTAAGATGACCGAGCAAAGGAAGTGCAAAGCTGTCTGAATTATGTCGATCAGCACTTAGAATTTGCTGAACTGCGCTCAGACTTAACCTTTCCAGCAGCGGTGAAAGTCACTCTCACTGTGGGAAAACACAGGGAGCTAATCAAGCTGCACGAACGGCAAAAACGATGCGTGTGTGTGCGTGTGTGTGTGTGTGTGCGAATGTTGATGGACGGGGTGCAAGTTAAAGCTCAGCATGAGACTATGACAACACCAACAAGGCTCCACTTAGGAGCCTTGTTGGTGTTGTCATAGTCTTTTTACTACATAAAAAAAAAAGTTTAATCCATTCCAGTCCATGTTTGTCAGTGACACCTCTTCTCTTTCCTCCTCCTCTCACCTTCCTTCAGGACCGAACACGTCAGGCCTCTGTTATATGTGAAGATGTTGTATGTTATATAAAAATCTACTTCTTCAGTTGTTCTCTTTAAGCCTGTGTTTGTCTGTGTGAAAACTGAGGACCTGCTGTCTGTGCTGCATGAAATCATCACAAAACTTCTACCAAAAATATGCAGAAAGTGTTTTCTAAACGGCAGCGAACGTGCGTGGCGCCCTCAGACCGCTTGTGCCAGTCGTAACGGTGCAGCCGAGGCCTCGGCAACATCAGCGAGAATTAAAAATGCATCATTTTTGGGACAATGCTGAAATATTAAACACTTGCTTCTCGCAGCCATTTGTCATCGCCAAAGGAATAAATTGTCTGCAGTAAAGGACGAGCGGCTTCGGTTTCTAAGCAAACACGCCAGTTTGCACACACACACACACACACACACACACACACACACACACACACACACACACACACACACACACACACAGAGGGGGCATTACACTGACCAAGCACCACAAATGGAAGCAAAGTAAGTGAAACACATAAAGAAGGAATCAAGGACTTCCCACTTCCACGCTGCACTTAGTTGTTCAACCTGTTGTTGAACAAACAACCTGCCTCTCTGTGGAGCTTCTCTCAGAAGCTTTTTACCATGCGCTTTGATTTAGCACCAGCCGACACAAAGGGCTCCGACGCACAGAGTTTAGCGGAGCACTCAAAGCCGTGTCGGGCCTTTCTCGCTTCCTTCTTCTTTTTCATTCATTCTTTCTTTCTTTCTCTTTTTTTTTTTTACCACATGAAATGGGAGCCAAGATCTGAGAGTGATGGATGGCACATTGACGGAAAAAAAACAGCAGAAGCAGAAGGATTTATCAGAGTCAGGCGACGCAAAGAGGGCAGAGAAAAGGAGGGTTGATTGAACATGTCACTTCCCCTCTCTCATTTTCAGAGAGGTCAGTAACTCAATAAGCCTTTGCATTTTTTTTTATTCCCCCCTCTCGCACTCAGATTTGCTCCATTGCAGACTCTGTTTAAAATAGACAAAGCATGCTGGTTGCCTAGGAATCCAGAAACATCAGATTTTTGGGTCGAGTTTCTGCTCCTGATTTGATCCAAACTGAAACTCTGTGATGTGTGTGATTAAAATAAAATATCGCGTTTTGTGTGTATTCATGAGAAGAAATGGAAGTTTGAGTGTCATCACACTTCCACGGGCTGTGTGAATCTGTGGAGTGAGCAAACCCGAAACTTTGATCTCTGACCGTCTGACGAATGTGATGTCAAAACTTCAGACGAGTGGAAAAAAAGAAAAAAGGTCAACAAGGACCAAGAGTTAAAGTAATGAAGCGCCTTTACATAACAAAAACAGTGCGTCTGAGATGCCGGGTTGCTCCGAGCTACTTTTAATTACTTTTAAATTAATACTGGAAGCATTTGTGGAATTAGCAAACGGGAAAACAGGCAGCTTGTGTTTGGGATCCAAGAACAGAGCGAGATATAACATTTTCACAGAGATGCAGGCGAGTGTGCATCAAGGTCGAACTCTTTATCTGGCTTCTGGAGACTTCTGACAAATTCCTTGGTGCACATATAGAAAGAGGACCCAAAATGGTTCAGTACTTATCAGTGCTGTTAAAATGAAAGCTATGTCAAATCAAATCAAATCAAACATTATTTGTGTGGCACTTTTCATGCATAAAAGCAACACAAAGTGCCTCAGAGAGGCAAAAAACAACAAAGGAGAAGACCGATCCTTCCCACCCCCAGAAACACACACAGAAGCACAGATACCCGCACACACTCGTGCTGTCATTAGAGAGGCATGGCCAGGCTGGAGAAAGCTTGAAGGCTGGAGGAGAAAGCCCAAGGCTATGGAACACTGGTTTCATCAGAAATGGCTCAGATGCTATTTTAAAGCCCTTTTACAGTCCCAGTTTGCCGTGTTATTTCGGCCTGTTTCTGCACATATCTGGAGCCCTTTCATGTAAATATGGCAACCACATGGTGCTAGCTGTCTTGTCTGCCTCTAAAATGAAAGATCCTGAGACTTTACATTCCTTGCTAAACTGCATAGCTCATCAGCTTTCTCCTTCACTAAGTGGTAACTGGAGCTCTGCTGCAGTTATGGAGCGAAGTGTCCATATCGAGCCTGATATGATGGAGCCAGAACCAGAGGAGGAACCTGAGACCGAGGAGGATGGTTTGTCACATTATATTCGGATTTGTCCGTTTTTGGGTTTTTTTTTTACTTAACTTCGATTTCAATATCTGAATTTTTTGTAAGAACGAGGACAGGACGATGTTTGGATACATCTTTGACCATCATTATTCTATGAAGCAAAAGTAAAAGTGTTTTTTCATACAAGGTCACCTTAAAGGTCTCTTTTAGAACGTATGTTGACAACTTTGTAAAATCCATTTGTGGCTTGGTCGGAGCTGCGTATCCAGGCAACGAGACATCTGTTTTCTTGTGTCAATCAAACTTCGATCGAGTCTGGTCATTTTTCAGACGGTGAAACATGCTGGTCTTTAAGGACTGTCTGTCACATAGAAGAAGTGGAGGAAGAGAAGGAAGAGAAGGAGGAGGAGGAGGAGGAGGAGGAGGAGGAGGAGGAGAAGGAGGTGAAGTCATGGCGTAGCAGAGCCTGAGGGAGTGACTGGACGCCTCTGGATGATGGTCGATAACAGGAGACACGGGGGGTGGGGGGTGGGATGGAGAGACAGGTAATTGGTGGGAGGAGATAGAGGAGGAGTGGAGCAGGCGAGGCGCCCCCTGCCGAGGCTGACTCAGCTGATCTGGCCTCAATAAACCTCGCAGGGATAAACAAGGACACTGGGAGCTGAAGAGCTGGGTCTGGAGAGGAGCCAGACTCCAGCCCAAGAAACCCCAGAAGTAATTGAAGGACCTGCTGTCCACAAACGAACACAAGGAGGGTTGATGGGAGGCGTTTTTACACCGCTGATGCCCAGAGTAAATCACAAACGTCTGCTCTCAGCTCAGCAGCCTTGGGAACTCCCTCCCATCTGCACTTCAGACGTGAACCGCTCTATTTAATCACTCCTGAAAACCCTCGATCTCAGGCGCTAACAAGATGGCAAACAGCCTCATGGGGCTGTATGGAAATGTGCAAGATAAGGCAATAAGATAAGGTAAAGACTATGGAAGAGGAGAGGCTCTGATGCTCGTCCTTGAATAGCTCTCTCTATGTTTTAGGATTAATAAGTGTAAAGCAAAGCATAAAGTTATTTTGAAACTGATTAAGGCTCCTACTACATTCAGTATAATCAGAGTAATAGACTGATTTGAAGATTAGAAGACCTCATTTACAGGGCAATGTTTTTAGCATTTTCAGGCAACACTTTTTTAATTATTTTGTGCAGATAAAACCAACGGAAGCATCAGAAATTTTGCAGTACACACTCCAGGCCAATAGCTGGTGCTGTAATTTTGTGATGCACATGCATTTCTGTGCACTTATTTTGGCTAATTTTGATTTGACCATTATCATGTATTTGCTGTTAGAGTGAGCATTGATACCATTGCTACTTGACAACCCAAAGTTCTTCTCCTCCAGCCTCTCTGTGTAGTCATCCCACATTGGTGTTGTTTGTCCCTTGCCAGCAGCTGTAATTTCAAGTTATGGCAGCACTTCCCTACTGGCTGAACCGTCAAATGAATAGACAAATCTAGAATTTTTTGCTCATGCGAATTCAGATTCTGTCATAATACATTAGTATGTTATATATACACACACACACACACACACACACACACACACACACACACACACACACACACACACACACACACACACACAGTATATATAGATGCAGACATTGGTTGTGGCCAGTAAGCAACAGATAATGTTCCACAATGTCCCTACAATGACCCATGGAGATGGAGACAGGGGCATTCTTCAGAGGCTTTATACTCCAGTTTTCGCACTGTTTCAAGCTGTTTTCAGGCCATGCAAATGCCGCTTATCCTTTTGCATTCTCACTGTCAACATCCTGTTGATGAGTAGGCTGAAGAGGCACAGGAATTATCAAAAGAGCATGACAGTATATCTGAAATAACAAGCGATAACTGTAGCAGTAATGAGACGATTTCCCCCACGAGGGCCACTGCAAACAAATAAAGAAACGCTGACAAAGATCATTTCACATGCGTGTTGTGATAGTTAACTTCTCTGGTGCGTTATTTGATTTAAAATTCAATGAGGGGAGTGTGAGTGTGAGGCCGTCCCTGAGGTGATTTCATCAGGAGGACACAGAATCTATGCTACGTTAATTACAGCTAAATTTAATAAAACGGAATGGGAAAAAAAAAACACACTTGAGGCCTGAAGGATCAGTGAGTGACACAATTTGAGAAATAACATTTGAGGTGCTATCATTTCATTTCTCACTTCGAGGCTGCGGCATTAATGTCCTTCAGTTTGAAGACGTCTGAAACTGGAAAGGAGGAATAAAGAACTACTTTTACCTTGGCTTTGTTGAATAATGATAATCTATTCCCAGCTAATGATGTACTGCAGGTCCCTAAAACAACATTTCATGTATAAATTTTGGTCTGAAATCCAGCCAAAAAAAAAAGAAAGGTGAATAAAAACAGAAGTAAAATACGAGTAGGGTGTAAAACATACAGAAACAGAGTGCTTATATCTGCCTGTGTTCAGGTAGGTGAGTTAATGAAGGTACATGATTACAAGGCAGGAAACTAAAGTCAGTCAGGTGAGTGGCAGGCAAGACAGCCAATCAGAGTACAGCCTAGTAGTAGTAGCTGTAGAAGTACTGGTTTTACTGCAATAGTAGTGTAATTGTGTATAATAGTAGTAGCATGAGTAGTAGTGATAATGGTAGTTATAATAGTAATAGTATAGTACTAATTGTAGTAGTAATAGAAGTAGTAGTAGTATCAGCACTAATTGTAGTGGTATAATAGCAACTAACTGTAACGGTAACTGTACAAGTAGCACTAATGATAATAGTAGAATTAATGTTAAGCATAGTAGAAGTAATAGTAGTAGGAATAGTAGTAGTAAAGTCTTAAGTTTTAAGTCTTAAGTCTTAATAGTAGAAGTAGTAATAATCGCAATAGTAGTAGTGGTAATAGTATTGGTAAGAGAGACAGCCAATCAGCATAACGCTATGGTTGCCATATAAACATATAGATCCATGCAGAGACAGACCAGACCAGTGTTCCATAGCTTCTACACTAGCACCAGAGGAAAAGGTGAAACCGTGCAGTCACCCACCTGTGTCCCCCCACACTGGCAGGTACTCGTCCTGCTGGATGTCCAGCATGATCTCCAGGCCGTTTCCCGTCCCGCCCTTCAGCGTGGTGCGCAGCGTCTTCCCCTCCTCCGCCGCGTTGAACATGTAGCACTTCCCGTACCTGGTGAACACCTGGGAGGAGAGAGAGAGAGAGAGAGAGAGAGAGAGAGAGAGAGAGAGAGAGAGAGAGAGAGAGAGGAGGGACTGATGAGTGATGGCTCACTCACACCCTCTGACACATAAACTCAGTCACTCACTGCTGCTGCTGGTCTATCAGTATGCGGCAGATCGTTTTGGAGCCGTGGGCATAAATTTGGAAATCAAATGTACTTCTCTGATGATGAGCTTCAGTATGTGTTCTCACGTTAACACAGTTTGATGAAACACTCAGAGAGAGAGCAGCGCTCCAGCAGCACAACCACATTATCCATCTGTCGACTGAGAAACAACTTTGTTTCTCAGTTGACGTTTGTTTCCTTTGTTTTCTTCTCACAAACACATGTTGGTGTCACAGCGTGCATGTTTACCATACATACAGCACTAGTAGTAGCAGTAGTAGTAGTAATACTGGTAGAAGTAGTAGTAGCAGTAGTAGTATAAGAAGTACTTGCAATATTAGAATCAACCAGAAACTTTAACAGAGGTTGATATAGTCAAAGGAATATCAGTATAGTAAGTAAGTAGTAGTAGCAATAATGATAATGGTAGTAGTAGGAGTAGTAGTAGAAAGTAATGGTGGTAGCACTAGATATAGTAATAGTGGTAATAGTAGTGGTATTAATAGTAAGTAAGTAGTATTAATGGCAATAGAAGCAGCAGAGCTGTAGAAGGAATAATGTGTAGCGTGTATTTATTCATTTTCCATTTTCTTGGTATGTCAATGAAAATAGACTGTGTATGCACACACACACACACACACACACACACACACACACACACACACACACAGCTAATAGCCTCACATTTATACATAGCACTGACAACCACAAATTGTTCAGTGAAGTGTCTGAGTGATGAACAGTTCTGGCAATAAGTGAAGGCTGTGAGAGAGGAACACTCTCTCTCACTCTCACATTCTCTACCTCTCTCTGTCTGCTGGAGCCGTCAGCCCCTGAACCGAGCGCCACTCTTTTCAGGTAAAGCCAAGAAACCAAGGAGAACACTAAATGCAACAGGTCAAAAACACTGGAGGCAATTTCCCGTGTAATCACTTAAAAGCAGAGAGCGCCCTCCATTACCAGAGCCAGATGCAAGCAGAGCTGCAGCAAACATTAAAGAAACTCTCATTCTCTCTCTCTCTCTCTCTCTGCCTCCTCCTCTCTCACTCTCTCACCCATTCCCTTTGTATTTATGTGTGTTTAAGGACGCGGCCATTTCTAATGTTTCTCTTTATGTCTCTTTACATCACCAACGCTTCGCAAAAGTCACCAAACGGCCTTCAGGCATTTATGAATTATAGATTGTGTTAAAATTGCTGTGTGTGTGTGTGTGTGTGTGTAAAGACAAGCAAACATGTAAATGAGACTATAGTCTCATCGCTGAAGTCTCCACTCATGAATAGTAATCACCACAACAAGCCTCCACTTCGATCCCGACCGCTGACCGGCTGAGAGCAGGCAAGCAGCCGATGGCCTCTGGATCCCAGTCATACAAATTAACATTTAAACATCGATACTGCGCTCTCATATCACAAATTACACACGCCCAGAGAATCCGCTCTGTGGTTAGATAGCAGTAGATGTGCTACCAAGAGTTTGGTTGCAATGAATTCACAACTGAAACAGAGTCACAGGCATTACAGCCTCAGCTGCATCGATGGACCGTCTGAATCAGGATTTTTCTCTTTTTCGAAAGTAAGGAGGAGAAAACGAGTCGATGCAAGCATGCAAATTTTAATGTGTGTATGTAAATGCCAGCATATCCCTGGAGTCTGCCTCCATACCGTTATCTCAAGCTGTGCAACAAATAGCTGCAGACAAATCTTTTAGTGCCTCGTTTGGAAAAGGAAAAAAAAAGAAAGAACCTTCTACGGGGTTCATATGCTGTTAACGGCTTGTACGTCCAAGCAGATGCTTAGAGATGAATCGTCAGCTTCCATGTGTGTCAAGACCATCACGCAAGCTATTACACTGATGTGTCAAACAGCTCCAACCTCTAATAGTTCCTCCAACAATTCCAGTGTTCCTAATGGAGATGTCATCTTTTATACCTTTACCTTCAACATGTTTTTGCTATTGCTCGACAAATTGTGCAATGTGTTTTCATTCTAGCTGGTACCACCATTTGTCACCTATCTGACCTCTCTTCTTTTACCAGTTACCATTATGTCTTTATAATTTTCCATAATATCAGCTGATCGTGTGATTGTTCTCCACTTCGCTATCCCCTTTCATCCGTACGTGAAGATTGTGATGCAGCTGCAGACGTGTTGGACCCAGCTGTTTGTCTCCTTCCTCCTCCTCCTCCTCTTCCTCCAGTGCCGAGAGACAGACGTGCTGATTGGGATGATTATGATTATGTGTTCATAAAGGTCAAGAGGCACTCAGAGGGTTTTGTCTACCATTACGTGACTTAGGAGCAGCACTTTGGCTGAGTGAGAGTGGAGAGGATTAAAAGACAAAACACTTTTAACAGATGTTTCTTGGGTCTCCCGGTGCCTTTAAAAGCCGGATTTGTCTTTAAAGATTTGAGGAATTTTCTTATCTTGTCCCTACTTTCTCTGCACAGATGTGCGGACGGATAATGCCTCTCAAATGATCTGAAATGGGATTGTTAAAGAAAACTGTTAAAGCTCCTCACACCGTAGAATTGCAGCAGATGATTCGTGCCACATAGCGTCTTGAAATCTGCTGCCTTAATCGCCAGCGACCGGTTAAAAACGTCTAGGCCGAGAACAAGAGACTTCGCATTAAAATTTTAAGGCGCTGGAATCAGAGCTGACGTTTCCCACCGCTTCTGAAGGAGACAAGGAAATGGAAGGTGCAAGAGCGCCGCCGATAACTGTTAGTTAATCGGCCTCGGCGCCGGATTGGATGGATTTTTCATTTCATGCTCCTCCTCCTTTATTGACACCGGCCCCTCTCACGGATGGTTTACCGAGGTGATTGATCGACTAGTTAATGCCATCCTGCCCCGAGAGTGGTGTGGAGCGGAAGAATATGAAGTACCACATTACAGGTTCATTCACCTATGCTAAACAGTGGCGCTCCCGACAGATACGCATCTGCACAAAATAAATGACAGACTGGGAGTGCCGGGGCGTGTGGGGAGGAGGGCAGCAGATAAATATTCATGGTGCCATCGCTCCTCGTTTGCAAGGGTGAGACGTGGCAGGTTCCTGCACCCGGAGGTCTCGCCATGGTGGAGGTCTAAACTCTCTGCTGGAGCCAGGAAATACAACCACTGCTCCACTGCACAAAAAAATTCAAGATTTCAGAATTGGCCTCTGCTGGAGGAGGAATTGAAGTCAGAGCGAGAATAACTTTGTTGGCTCAGATGGGAAATGTTACTTCCTCATCCATTTTTCACAGTCCCCTAAATTCCATATTGAAATGGGTTACAGTACAAAGCCTCACTTCGCTAGAATAATATTTCCTCTCTTAATATGTTTAGATCAAAATTGTTTCCCCATTGTCTCTGTTTCAATAATATTTCAGCATACTTGTATACAGGTAATGCCATTGACTAATTGATCTTGGATTCTTTCTTTGTTATTACTTCAACACTTCTAACTTCAACTGAGCTTGTGACGGGGTTGTGTAAGAGGGAAAGATGAATGTATTGTGTGTCTGTTTTGTACCAATGTAAAACAGGAAGCTGGAGCTCAAGGCTATGCTACATATATTGAGATTAGATTATTGCACATTCTCACGCGTGCGACATAATGAAACCATAAAAACCCAATAAGAATGAAAATATGACCATGGAAATACAATAACAATGAAAAAGAAATACGTAATACTATGTAAGTAGTAGTAGTAGTAGTATAATCCATGACAATTCAATTTCATAAGTAGAAACTTGTTGACATGAGCGAGACTAAAACCTAACGATATGTCATATTAACGTTGTTTTCCCAGCAGTGAAACCACAGGCTGCAGACTTTCAATTAAGCCTGACTGGCTAATTGGCTGAGGTAGAATTACCATCATTTGCTTTTCCTCTCTGTATGAATAGAAACAGATATGCATGTGTATCTAAGTGTGTGATGAAAGCACAGATTGGACTCGATATTCCTCCTCTGATTGCTTTCTTTTCCTCTCTCGCTGCTAAGAAATTGGCTCCAAAGCATCTTTCCTCCACGGCTGTCTCACCCCTGGTCCTATCGTCATGTCGGAGAGGAATTGCTTCCTCAGGGAGGTGTTGGGTGGAGGGGGGGAGTGGTGTTTGGGGACTCTGTTCACCCCTCTTTTGTCAGGACTGATGATGTTTGACGGACAGGTCCAGGTTTGGGTCAACATCCCATTAGACGCAGACCAGACACTAAAGCTCCACCTCCGCCACTGGAGGACAGGGATGCTAACAAAGCCCTGACAGCAGGGCTCTGCTATTTTGAAACTCCTCACCCCTCTGTCTCTCCCCTCCCTCTTCTTCCTCTCCTCCTTCTCCTTCCTCCCCCCTCCTCCCCCCTCAGATCTGCCGCCTCAGGTGGAGCTGTCATCTGGGAGGAGGTAATGAGTTCTCAAACCTGTCCAGCAACGTAGAGAGGCGCAGGAAACACTGCCGCGCCCGAAAAAAAATTATAACGCTACAGAAACTTCATCAATTAAGATTTAACAAATAAATTGCACCAGTGGATAGGGGGAACAGACATTATTGACTATGTCTGTCTGTGTTTGGGAGTTTGTCCTGGGTGTCATCTCAGTCGATGAGAGAGAAGGTTGCAATAAACGCGGCCATGATAACCTGTGCTCGGTGGCACCGGGTCGATGCCAGTCAAGCCAATACAGACTCACAGCCGTTAGCTAGCGATTTTCTCCTTTGTAAAACCTGCTCAAAAATGAGCTGTGATCGCTTCTTTTTTTTTAAAAAGCTGCACAAATCCATACTTTTCTGTGAACGTTGACAAAGGTCTGACTCAAACCATTATCACAGACTCTGCAGTTTTGACACCTGCATGTGGCTGTGCAACAGGGTCGGAGTTGCCACAGACTGTAAGGGATATACTGTATGTGGTAATTAACATGTTTATTATTACATTAAATCCTAGTTTTACTTTTCACCTGGCATCTGCTTCCACACTTCATATGTGAAATTGTTGATGTGTGAAAACCGTTCCAAGGCCAAATCCGACTTCTTTACCAATGGTATACGTGACACATATGTGATTTTTTTACAAGTCTGACCTGCACAAATTCAACTTTTTCAAGCTCAGGCTACTTTCATGTGTGATTCATGTCACATTTCATCCAAGTTTGTCAGGGCTCAGAGACATCAAACGAGGCCAGATTAAAAGTTGCCGACTTTTCGTCAAGTTTTCATGGAATTCATCACCTGTTCCGTTCATCATAACCACAAGACAGGTCTGAGTTTGTGCTGCACAACGCAGACAATTTAGGAGAATATTATGCGTTACACGGGGAAACAAACAGAAGTCCTAGGGAACTCATAGACTGGAGGAGTTCACAGACTGAGGTCGAGAGGAGACAGCTCGATGGATTTACAAACGCAAAACAGGCTCATGGGAGCGCGAGGCAGAGGCAAAGGTCAAAACCAGAAAAAAGGGCATCGCAGAACAGGCAAACAAATCCAACCAGCTGGAGGGGAGAATCGATAAGACCCAGGTCCAGGTAAAACTGAGGTAAAATCAAAAATTGCTTCAACTAATCACTGGGAGGATGCTGAGAGAGGGAGAACCTGAACTGAGTGAAATAAGGAGGATGATGACGGACAGTCACTCAGGAGGGAAAACAAGAAGAAAGAAGACGAGCAGAGTAAACTCACAATGCAAACTTGGAAACAACTGAAACTAAAACTCAGAACCGGTGTAAACTTTAGGGAAAGCCCTCCGAGGCGGCTGAGGAAAAGTTAAAAAGAGAGTGAACATCGGACTCGCATCCGTCTGGTGGGAAGAAATACGACCCTGAACAGTTTTTTAATGTTTCTTTGTGTCTGCCGGATGTGTCAATAGGCAAACAGCCCGGCTGCACATTAGCATGAATCTATAATGTGATAATTTATCACCACTGTGTTTTCAGCTCTTTCAGCCTCCGCTGCACCTCAATAAAAGAGACAGAGAGAGAAACAAAAGTAAACAAACGCTGTGTGAACCTTCCAGGCCGTGCGACAACAGTGAGACTAAAAAGTTTTTTCCAGCTCGTCTTTGGTTAGTTCAACTTTTCCACTTCCTGTTGGTAAATTCCAAACACGCCATTGCTCAAAATGTCAGACAAGTCAAACCGAGTCACTGCCGATATCACATTAATTTCCCCCTCTTTTTTTTTTTTCTTTTTCCTCAAGCCAGAGACCGGAGAGCGAAACCCACGGGTGAGTGTGCCCACGAAGCTCTGCTGCCAATTAAAATCCCGTTTGACCGGCCAAACGCGCCTCATTAGTATTCACAGCTGTGAGTGTGAACGTCTGGAAGCGCGGAGCTGCAAACATGGCTCGACCTCGCCCGCGCTCCTTGTTTCGCCTCCCTGTATATTCCTGTCATGATGAAAGGTCAGCCGTTAGCGCCAACCGCCCACAAACCAGAGCATTAAACCTGCCCCGGGGAAACGCACGGGCCTCGACGTATACGCGAGCAATAACGGAGAGAAGAGACGGTCAGTAAAACGCTTTATATCTTTAAATATCTGACGAGGTCTGAGGGAGTCGCTGAGCTCCTCGCTCTCACAGACCCCTGTCGCTCTGAATCCGTCCTGCTTCCTCGCCTTCACTGCTCTTCCGTTATCAGTCGTTTGCAAAACGCCTCGCTGACATGACGCCAAACAACTGGCAGCTTGCTGCTCCAGAAAAAAAAAAAGAGAGCGAGAGAGAGAGCGTTATCTGTTCTTCATTTTGTGCTCCCATTCCCACTAGTTACTTTACTTATCTCCTTCTTTCCCAGCCATCGAAATCCGCCAAAGTGCGCCTCCGTATTTCCAAATCCGACCCTTAATGTAGGGGCCGTATCTGCCACGCTGGCCCCCGCTCAGACGTTTCTTTTTCTCTATTGTCTGCGCTGATTCAATGATGCGGCGAGGCCATCTTCCCGTATAAATCGATAAACAGAAGGACCAGATGATGAGCACATTGCATTTGTAATATTACCGCCCGGTTCGAGATTGGATGCACCTCCGGGAAAGACGTGGTGCTCTGGCACCGCATGCTGGCTTTGCCATTACGTCCTGTCGGATGTGTTGTTCGTGCACCGTCATAAAATGCAGATTTCTTTCCCCAAAAACTACAAGAAGTGTTATGCATTCATTCTTCTTTCACCGGATGAAAACCGCCTCCCTCTCTCCTAGCTTCCCATTACGGAAGGAGCGGGTAATAAGACACTTGTGCAGCTCGTCCCATTTACCTCGCTGGCAGGCGGGGCACAGAGTGAAAAAGGAGCGAGGAGTAAATTGAAACGTTAAAGCCAACGGGGGTTTATCACTCGTTATAAAGCGGCTCCGACTTTCAAGGTTGTGCCACTCTCGCATGAGCTGTCTGTTGTGATCTTCGGTTATTGTTTGACCAATCAATATCCATTATAGGGGAATTTAGGGAGCGTTTTACGGCACCAAAGAAAAAACTAAAACAGAGAGGCAGCTTGGGCATCCAGAGAGAGAGAGAGAGGGCCTTTTATTCGCTGGGCTTCACTGAGAAGACGAGAGAGAAGTAAAGTTTATGAAAAGGCCTTTGAGTTGCAAGGTGTGCACTTTCTGCGCTGCCGAGAAGTGGTTGAACAGCGCCGGGGATAAATAATGCAGAGGGCTGCTGCGTTAGCGACAGGCTTGGCACTGAGTAGAGGGGAGGAGGGCTCACACACACACACACACACACACACACACACACACACAGAGCAGCAGCAGCCTCACTCATCATTATGGTTTTATGCACGGTGCTCTGCTACCTGCGAGTCAAGCTCGCTTCCTGTGCAACTCAAACCCTACATCCCCCCCCCCCAAACATATCTCATGTCACATTAAACAAATTCAGCTGTTTGCGCGTCGGGAGTTTTATGGAGCATATTTACCGCTGCACCCTAATGTGACGTTACCGTCCCCAGTCAATAATGTTTTATTTTACGGGGAGGCACGTGCTGCGATAGGACACAAAGGATTGCAGTCGGAGCTGCCAGCTTGAGATTTATGCTCTCGGGGAGCAGAGGAAAGTGGAGGGTGAAAGACAGAGGAAAGAGAGAGGACGGACGGAAAGAGGAAGACTAATTGGGGATCTGAAGACAAACAGTCCTCCTGAGTGAAGGGGAGAAGTAAATCCCCATCTCTGAACTCTGACCGTAGCGCTCGACTTCCCCAGGGATTGTGTGTGTGTGTGTGTGTGTGTGTGTGTGTGTGTGTGTGTTTGTGTGCTTTCTTCCACTGATTCCACGTCCGATTCGCTCCTCATCATCGAGCTCCTTTCATCTCTCATCCTTAAAACATCCTTTGTAATGAGAGCGGCGTAAAAGTGAACACATCGGCAGAGTTTTCTGCTTTCAACTCTCAGCCTCGTGTCTCTGAAGCTCTAGGTAGAAGATAAGAGCTGGAGAAGCAGTGGAGGCTGCAGGATCTGGAGCAGATCTAATGTGGAGAGGCTCCTGGAGGCCATCTTATCAGCTCCAATAGTGCCTTAAAGGAGCAGGTCAACAAATGTGATTATTTACTTTTTTTTTTTTTTGCTGCAAAGGCGACATGAGAGCGTAGATAAAAAAAAATGAAAAAGGGGGAAAAGAAATCAGTGCAGAGCTGGAGTCAAGATGCGGTTAATCTGTCCCTGACTGGAGGCAGGAAAAAAACATGCAGCTCTGACTCTCCAGGTGATAACACGTCTACCAGCAACTCTGAAACTTGTTATTGTTAAAGGCCTTTCAGTGTCGGGTGTGAAGAGTTACTGGAGGGTCAGTCCTAACCTGACACAATAAGTCTGGGCTGAAACCGTTAATAGCAGGTGAGTCTCCATCAACCCTAGAAATGTGCAAAAACGATATATCAACACTTCAGTTTCTCAAAGAAACTCTCCAAAATCGATTTATGTGATTTGTGTGCTCTCATTAAGTTATGATAGATAGATAGATAGATAGATAGATAGATAGATAGATAGATAGATAGATAGATAGATAGATAGATAGATAGATAGATAGATAGATAGATAGATAGATAGATAGATAGATAGATAGATAGATAGATAGTGCCCTGTGTTTGGAAAAAAGAGATCTACTAAAAACATAATAAAATCTAATAAAACAAAAAAATAAAATAACAAATATTATGGGATGTCACTAGACTAGACTATATGGGAGTCGCAGCTCTTGCTTACATATTTTTGTGAAATTTTCAAATTCTAAATTTCATTTTGCTACCAACATTGACGCACCAATAAGAATTGCAGTGATTTCCCTAATTCAAAATCTGCATAACATGCTGTGGGTGTATGGAGCTCATGTGGATCAGGTTTATGCAAAATACAAAAAACATGAGGCTCGGGTCTTTTTCAGTGCGGCTCACTTGGCAGACAGACTTCATGAATGCAGCTGATGGCAGGAATGCTGAATTTTAGATTGTACTTTGAATATGGATCGGTCACGTCACAGCCAATCCCAGATCCACTTAATAACTGCAGCATTGGGGCCAGTACTGATCCAGAGCATTGAGGCTGGTTCATCCATAGTTATTAGCACTGATAAGACAGACTCAGGGAGAGAGGCCAGGAGAGCTCCTTTGCAATGAAATTACCCCAAAAACTTGTGAATCCGTTCTTCTCTACGCCTGCACATTTTTCACCCTCATATGAAACCTGAAGATGTTTCTATCGAAACGGCAGGAGATGGTCAAAGTCAGAGCTGCACGGTGGGAAGAAGTGAGAGCTACAAACACCTCAACCCTCAGAGGAAGATCACATCCCAGCTGATTTTAAAAAATCCTCCTCCTCAAAACTCTCTACCCCGGGCCTGGAAGGCATCGGACATCAAACCTGTGGTGGAAGTTTATCCGTGGAGCAGATTATGAATCCACTGCAGCATCTCTAGCTGTAATGAAAGGACTTCAGGACTGTGAAGTTGCTGCTGATATTTTCCTCCAAACAGGTTAATGAGGCCACTTTAGATGGTTCAAAAGTCTCCTCCGGTTTGAACTTCTTCAGTTTCAGTGAAACGCGTCAATATTCTTTCTATGAAGGAGAATCTCCATCACTTCTGAGCCACTTTCTACCGACAACAGAACAAAAGGGAGCATTTACACGTATTTAACTCCTGACTCCTTCCTGCCCCATGCCACTTGACTCCTCTCCTTATTAGAGCAGATTCTCATTGACCTCAGGAGGACATCAAACAAAGGCGACTGCTTCGGGTCAAACATCTTGCCCTTGGTGAATAATAATGATACTTCCTCTCCTTTCTCCCTCATCCTTTCTTCTCTTCAGGTGCAGAGGACTCTGAATATTAACGCGACATGTTCTCCCGCAGCTTGTCAGTCATGTCGGTGAGTGTGCAGGAGGTGTCCGGATATAGCAGAGGACTTACCAGCTGCCACCCCAAACTCATCAATCACATCACACGGCTGGCCATTATTTTTAATAAGTCGTCTCTGGGAGATGGCCGTCGGGGCTTGCTCTTACCTGTCACAGCGACCATGTCTGTGCTGATGCAAGGCTGAGTAATGGGCAGAGGGTTGAGGGACTCGTGGCAGCTTCTAATCTCACACAGGAACCCTGCCCCTCGGCCTGGATGAAGGCCCCGTCCTTCATTGTCGCCTCCATGAGGCCTCATAATGTACCTGCTGAGATTACAGCTGCTGTCATCCCTTCCAACAAGGAGCACGCAGACCTTCTGACGTCTGGAGAGGAGGAGCTCTGAGAGCGACTGGCACCATCGACGAGTAGGATCTGGGAACACGGTGGAGCTTCCTCATCCTTGTAATGATCAATAGTAGCAGCAAAGCCTCATTATCCCTTAATATCCAAAGATGCTTGCAGTGGAGTTTCCTCATGGAGACGGACGGATCGAAGACAAAGCGGCCATTAGCTGGGACAGACGCCCACGGGCGGGACGGTGCCAATACGGGCAGGAAATATAGACTCTGCAAAAAGTTGGTGGATGTGCAGAAAGTCTGGACCCAGTGTCCAGTCCCAGTTCTGAGATTAATGTGTTCGGTCTGTTAAAGCTGTAAAAGTATCAGATTTTAATGATCCTGACTTTTTCCTGTGGCAGCACATTCAGGTGGACGGCTGCAGTCTAGAAAAAGTGAAATGTAATCAATTTTATCTTATATCCCAACACAAAAAGTCTTACACTGATTCAACACTGCCCGGTGCAGTGTTAACAAGTTTCTTTGAAACTTGAAACTTTTTTTTTTATGGTTCCTTTTATACATAAAATGCAACACAAAGTGCTCTACAAGCCAGAAAACAAAATAACCCTTCAACACTAAACACTAAAACTAGTTGAAACGAGATTCATGAGAACGAATGAAAAAAAAACAATTAAAAGAACCACTGTACATAAGACTATACTACATAAGACCTAGTGTATTTACTATTTATGTAAGTAAGTGTCTCTGAGGTCCGAGTTCAGCATAACAAAATCTAAAAATCTAAAAATAAGTGCTGTTCACTCCAGTTCTTTGTTGGTGGAAACGGGAAGAATGGTTCGAAGCCTAACCCTTAACCAGCTGTATCGAGCTTCACCAAGGGCAACAAGAGCCTAGCAGATCTTATGCTGTCTGTGTGTGTGTGTGTGTGTGTGTGTGTGTGTTTGACTGTCTCTCTGCGTTAAGAGCAAGAGAGTGTCACTGGAGTGCAGGAAGAGTGCTTTACAGGTTGAGTATGGTCCATCTTCCACTTACAGGTAAACATGCCATAAACATGCAGCATGGAGGCAGTAACAGTCGAAGCCATAAGGGCTGAGTCGATTTACCTGCTCATTACGTTTCCTGATGGAAAGTGTGACTCCCTCCAGAAATATGAATTTCAACATGTACACACACACACACACAGGTGCAAAGTTGTGTGCAAATGTGAGAGGGAGTTGAGTTTTTCATTTTTAGGAAGCTTCAGTATCTCCCACATGGACAGAAAAACAAGCCGAACTGTCTTGACAAAGTGCAGATTTTTAATAAAACCAGGCCAAAGAGGATGAAGGAAAAAAGAAAACCTTTGGCGTGGGAGTTAAATCTCACAGCATCCACCACGTGTTTTTCTTTTCCTTGTAAGTGAGTCCTCCCTAATGAATTTGCAATACTGGCTTCATTCCTCTGAAAATGAGGAAGAGGAGCCCTGGGATAATAACTAGTACATACAGTGTGTAGGTACTGGTCTGACAGCGGCTCGCAGACGCGTTGGAGCCGCATTTCATCTCTGCTGTGCGGCGGAGCCACTGGGGCATGAAATAACACGGGCCGAGATGAAATAACCACTGATCACGGAGATCACTAATGATTCTGGAGCCACGGTTTAGAGGATGGTGCACGCGTACAACAATAATGAAGAGAGAGAGAGCGTGGCGGGAGACAATGTGTGTTTACGAGTCGTGCTCGGCTTTTGTCGAGCTAATAAATCAGACGCCTCCAAAAGTTAACTTCTCAGACGATGTTTGGTCTTTTTGCTTCAGGCACGTTTGATATAAACTGGGAAGGTCGGACTGGGAGGATTCCCAGAAGACGATGTTGCCCTTGTGTTCAGCTATAATTACCACTAACTAGTGATGTAATGATAACCTGGTGTCACGGTTAACCACGGTTAAGTTCCCAGCGGTGAAGGTTATCGTTAAGGCTTAGGTCGCCATGGTAACCGCAGCCAGCATCACGGGTCAGGAGCCTTCACACTCTTATGTTTATAATCAGGCATCTTGGAACGGAATAACGAAAATAAATCATTTTTCAAAATAAAGTATTTTTTTCACGATATTAATTCTGTCTGTGCAGCCCGGTTCATTGTGTACAGTCTTGATGCATCTCCCAGATGTGTCCATTGCAAAAACTGCTATGTTTTGTTTAATCTTTTATACAATGTATTTAGTGTTTATTTTGCTCAGTTTTGAATGTGCAGTCTCATGTTCAAGTCTGGCAATTGGCTTCTATTCAAATACATAATAAATCTATTGAAATGTTATTTATGACTGGACCATAACGAGTCTTTTCAACATTTTGAACATATTTTACCAGACCAATTTTGCAGCAATTTTGGTCACTTACTGTGTGAAATAAGCATATTGTTACAACCCAACAACCCTGAAAAATAGAAAGAAAGAAAAAAGAGGAAGAAGGAGAATCAGCTGCACAGCCGCACCATTTCAATGCGAGCCTGCAACACAAGCCGTTAATCAGTGGTGAATGAGCGGGAGTGCGAAGCTGTGAGAAGCGCAGGATGTTTACAGCCGGTTTCAGGAGACGTCGTGGGGTTTCTGTCACATCCAGTGCGATGGGGAGCCCACTGAACCACACCGAGCTTTAATTGTATTAATGATTCGCAGGGTTTGGCTCTGACTGCAGGCGTATAGCAGAGATGCTGCGGGCTGTTATTCCTGTTCCCTCTGGGTCAATCCTAACTTTGGAGGCGTTTTGTGAAGAATACAAAAAGTTTTTCTTTTTTTTTTTTGCCACAGACTCCACAATGTTCGGCAGATCTACAGCGGAGCTGGAAAATTCATGCAGCTCCATGGAAACAGACAGGCAGCCTCTGCTCCAGGTGCACACAGCTCATCGCTGCATCTCCCACAGTGGAGGAGCAAATCACCTCAAACAGCTCCTACCATAGGCTGTGATACGTATTCCTGGGCAGTCCGGAAAACTGTGCTGACCCAGAACTTGTGGGTGAAACCTGACTCAGTGATGTGCAGATAATGACTGACAGTCGAGTCTCCAGCTTGTGCTAGCTACTTGTGCTAGTTAAAATGGATATCGGAATAAAATAAAATAGATAGCTACAGATAAAATAGATTTAAATATTTTTTCCTATTTTTACAAGAAGGGAACCTACCAGAGGAGTTTATGTCTATCAGTGTATCTATGCATCTATATATCTGCATTTCTGTCCATGTCTATGTGTCTGTCTGTCTATATATATATAAATCTATCCATCTATTTTTCTTTCCATTGTGTTCTGCACAGTCATTCTTACCAGTCTCTTGTACGCTTGTGTTTTTAATGTGACAAAAAAAAGAAAAAAAAAACCTTGAAACTTTTGTATAAACTAACTGCCGGTGGAAAAGTGGATCATGATGCGGGAATAGTTTCATAAATATCCCCCAAAAAAAAGAAAAAAAGAAAAATCAACCAAAAATGACAAGATGAAGTTTCCCTCGTCAACATGTCTTCACAGTTGCTCTCAAACATCCACACTTGTATGTTTTTGTTTTTAAATATGGGAAACTATTTCCTCCCGGAAGATATTTATGTGCTGAAAAGCAAAATGAAAAAAATAACAAAAAAACTGCATTTGTTGACGTCTTTTTTTTTCTTTTTTTGCCACATTACAGTCAGATTCTCCGGCTCCTCGTTGTCACATGTCACGGCTGATAAAAACAGTCTGCATACAGGAGCGGGTGAGTGTTTCACTGAGGTCCTCTGGAAACGAGGCAGGATTGTCCCTCGGATAATAAGGTAATGAGATGCAAGCGACCTGACAGCTGCTTGGCACAGCCCTTCGTATGTCTGCCCCCAGCCAGTCACAGCGTGAGGTGGGAGCGGGCTTTGGTTTGGAAAGGTTACAGAAATGTCGGAACATCACTCGCAGCTAAAACATCTCAGTGGGAGCGAAGCGGTCCCTCCAGCTCCGGTCTCACACTGTTCCAGGATCGGTATAGAAACTTCACGTGTCATTTGAAGACAAGGCTGCTGCTTTATTGTCAGAGAGATCTTCTGTGCGTCAGGTCAGCCTTGGAGTAGTCGTATGGCATCTTGCTTAATATGAAAGTCCGTGAGAGACGTAACCACCCGTCTTTGAACTGAACTTCTTCTTCTCTGCGTGTTTGATGTCTATATATCATGTCTTTTTAACTGTAGCAGGTGCTCTCTCGCGCTCTCTGTTTTTTTTTGCAAGATCTCCCCCGCTGGTGGTGCTTTATTATCAGGGGTCTTTGAAGTCACAAAAAAATTTGAATTAAAAACAAAGCCTCTCCTCTGTTTGATTTCCATACAGAGGATGAAAGAAGGAAGGACACTCTGAACGTATATCTGAGCCCGTGGAGCGCTGGGTGCTCTTACTAATCCCCCGCGCTCGTATAAGTGGGGATCCGTGCACGCGGAGCATTAAGCGGCACATTTGTCTCGACTGTAGGCAGGAGGGAGGCTCCTGATTTGCATGGCAGTGAAATGAAATAACAATACGGGTCCTCGCTGTTCTACAGATAATATTACATCAGCGGCGAGATGACAAGTGACATGTGCAGCTAAATGTAATTGGGGAGCCATCTGCAGGAATGAATATGGCTGATCTGGCATTTCCAATATGTCAAAACTGCGTAATGTCTCCCTCTATTATGATCTGTCCTCTATCCCCGGGTTCTCACGACAGGGGCCTCTCTTCCCTCTGAAATTCATGGATGGGAGAATAAAAAAATAAAAAAAATCTGATAATGTCTGCATTGTCCCATTCAGCTGCATGAAATTGGATAAAGTGATGGGAAATAGAGGAACAGAAACTGTGGGAATCACCAGGAACAGATATGCCAAATATATAAAAAGGCATTTCCCTTACTTTGTCACATTTGTACACAGGGACAGAGCTACTGGTGGGTGGAGGGACAGACTGATGTGAAATCAGATTAACGTGTGTGTGTGTGTGTGTGTGTGTGTGTGTGTGTGTGTGTGTGTGTGCAGAGGATCCAGCCACGCACTGGTAGGCAGTGCATTGGCAGAACAAGACTCAAATTCCCTAAAAAGCCTCCAATCGATAGATCTACAGTCATCTCGGGAAGTAATAATAACAAAATCTCTTCATTGTTCGAGTGCGTGTGTGTGTGCATGTGTGTGTGTATCAGATCTCTATATTCACGGCCGTCCTCTCCAAACACAGAACACACTGAGGTTTGTGTTGCGCAATCTGAGACCTGCAAAGGACAACGAGTCGATACGAGGCAACAGAGCAACAGCAGCCGTTATCTAAGTCGCCACTACGACCGACCACGATCGACACCTGATCGATCACCAGTCAGAGGAGTCAACATCAGTCCAGAGCACTGAAGGGGAAAATAAAACAAAAAGAAGAACATTATTTTTTCAAACGAACGTGTAAAACACCCACCAAAACGTTTTACAGTTTTTCTGTTTTGTTGTGTGTACGTGTCTGCTTGGGGCCATAGGGCCATTATCATAGTCTGTCTGGAGTCATTGCTTAGCAAGATTGTTCCTGGGACCTGAATTGGGGTCTTTCTGAGTTTGCCATGACACCATAAAGGAAAATAATGAATGATAACTGAAGTTAATCAATGGAGGGAACCAGTGTGAATAGTTCCTGTATCTGCAAACTCAAACTTGCACGCTGTTAGGCACTCAATCTGATCCGGGAGTAGAGCTAAGGTCGTTCTAGCTCCGAGGGGACAGTGCTAACCACTCTCTCACCATATTCAAAAGACATTTTGCAGTTCCTAGGTGTTTATTTCTTGTCTGCTTTTGGGTTTAAAGCAGAAACTTGCCACTGCACTTGCATTTCACAGCCTCCGGTGAATATGACAAGTTGGGGTCAGACAGCTTTTCTGCTTTGTTATTTATGAAAGAATTTCAGATTGTGGAGGTCGGGAATATGCTGGAGGAGGTTTCTGCTGCTTTTCTGTCTCTTGCAAGATTTCCCTGAATCTTCCAGAAACTGATCCGAGGATTTGTGGTGCAGGAGCTCGGTTCTTCTCGCTCTATCAGGGTCAGAAACACCAGATAGTGGAGAGCACTTAACTTATCAGGTGATGATTCAAGGCTGATATAGAGATAATTGACCACTACAGAGTCAAGCAGCCTTGTATGGGCGAACATATTCATTCAACGTCTCAGTGATGTATCTGCTGAAGATAATCTTCACAAAACACAAATGTTATTTTGCCTTCGACAGGTTTGGTCTTTAGAGAGTTTGGTAACACTGGTCTGTCATGTCCTTACATCAAGAATACATCGATATATCTGACACTCTCCCATTACATTATCAGCTGTTGGACAGAAAAGGACAAGCCTCCATGTTCCCCCTGATTTATGAAAAAAATAAAAAAATCTGATCAGTGCCAGAAATGTCAACAACAGGGCAAGTGCTCCCCTGGCTTTCACCTCCCACACAGAGGAAACTGACAAATGTCAGACTTTCAATCAACCAACAACAGCTGGCATTTCCCAAGCTGAGGGAGCCAAACACACACACACACACACACACACAAACACACCTCACCTCTAGAAAGAGGATAAAACGGAGGCAAATGGAGAGAATGACCGGGACAAGGAGTCTTCAGTGAATCACCTTCACTAAATGAGGCAGTCATCATGCAGCATTACCTCATGCATATCAAGGCCTGAATCTGAGTGAAATCTCTCTGACTGCATCCAGGTATGGAAACTGATTCGCTATTCCAGATCCATCATCAATCCTCTTATGGATTCTCACTGGATGAGGCAATAAGTGAGTATAGAATTTTTTTTGCATCAACCTACTATCATATTGGCTTCTATAAAGATATAAAAAGATATTAATATGAAAGGAGGAGAAAGTAGATCCACACACACATACTTCTTCATTGTGTAATGATTAATTTCAGAGCTCATTTGCATTCAACTTACAAACAACATACAAACTTGAAAACGAGAAGAGTGTCATCTTTCCTGAGAAGTAAAGCCTGATCACTGTAAAGCTTCTACCTCGGCCATATCTGTATGTTTCTCCTGTATGTGCGTGTGATGTCAGTTCACATTTGGGACACAGTGAAACACATTAGCTGAATCATTGAAGACATGCAAACGGCCCCTAAAGAATCGATCCTGTGGGCACTCATTCTGAAAACGAACCAGCTCTTGAGTCCCACTTCTAATTATATCTCACTGACCCTCTCTCTCTCTCACACACACACAGATTGATGCATTGGTTCGACTTTTTTTTTTCTTAATGGCTGAACTTGAGTCCATGCGCCGGCAGCAGACAGTCATAAGGCTTCTCCCCAAAAGACACGCAGGCGCTCAGAGGTGGAGAGCAAGTCCATCTGTTCGTGTACACGTCCATCTGTTCCACAGACTCATCCTCTCCATCCCCATTACTGTCCATAGCAGCCTGCTCCTCTGACTGGCTGACTGCGTTTTATATCATACACTATAATTAACTTGTAATTAAACTAACAGAGGCAGCGTCTTTGCAAAGTCTGCTTGAGCAAACACCTGAAATTGTGTTTTTATTAGGATTTCACAGCTGGAGAGAAAACACTTTGAGGTAACAAATGGCTAAAGATCAGCGCAGTGTTTTGGTCTCAGCCATTATGTGAGAACTGGAAATAGCCTGCGATGATGGAGGCGTTCAAAGAGCTCCTGTTTTATATGGATGAGCTGGACCGACTGATTGAATATGGTTTTCAAGGCTGAAAAATAACTGTCTGAGTTATCAAAATGTCAACAAAGCGAAATATTATCTCTTCAATTTGTTTGTTTTGACCAGCTGTCAGTCAAAAAATTAATTTTAATTGTTTTTATCACAAAAACAAACAAAAAAATATAGAAAAATATAGAAAAATGTAAAAAAAAGTCATTACTATCCAAGAAATTGACTTAATTATCTGTCACTGACACATTGTAATTCAATCATCTCAAATGGATAAAAAAAAGATTATAATTATTGTATTTTGACATATTTGAATTAAAAACATCATTGTAGTAGTTGTACTTTCATCTTATCGTCTCCTCCCTCTTCCCGCTCTTCCGTCTACTTGTGGCTTCATTTTCCCCCAGCGATGAATAAAACGTTATCTTATCTCACCTGATTGTAAAAGCGGCATTAATCCACTGAAAGAGGACAATCAACAGAAATTATTGCATGTCTAACGAGGCTCTATAAATAACACTAAAGCGCAGCGTTTCGGCATCACAACACGAGATAAGTCTGCAGGGAATTAATCTGCCCAGACCGAGAGCTCTGTGTCATCAGTCCTGCCTCTTCTTCTTCTTCTTCTTTTTGTTTATTTATCTTTTTAAAGTTGTGTCAGGATTGAATTTGGAGGCTCTCAGTTTCGTGTAACCCAGATATTTGTTGATGCACGTGATGAATCAGCAGGCAGAGCATCTGTCATCAGCGCGGGGGCAACGCTCGACATATCTGCCCTCCGGTGAGCCTTTAATATCAGCAGCAGGTGTGCCAGTGGGACTCCTCACACCTACATTCATTATTCCTCCACTGAGCTCCGGCAAAGCAAGAGAAATGGTTGCCCGTGGCAAACAACAGAGCGCCTCCCCGCAGGGGAATAATAACAGCAAATAAATAAAGAAGCGGACCTGACAGCAGCTGGCTGATATTGACATATATATTGTTGGCTCATGCACGTGGGCAGACGACGGGCTGGGCCTGATGAATAATGATCTTTATTGGGAGGGAGGATGATTAATGAGCTCCTCGCCGCAGACACGCAGACCGTACGCGGCGCGGCGGACTGTGAAATCTAAAGGTTGCGGCGTGACGGCGGAGACGGGGTGAGATCGCAGACGGCGAAAACCAGACGTTTCGTTTGCTAATAACGCGTTAGGACGAGCCGACGGCGGACGCCGAACTTACAAACACAAGTGGAGTGGAGTCAAAATGCTAATTTGAACTTCTTCACAGATAATTCGAACTCATTATTCTTCCTTATTTTGTATTTGCATGCCACCTCCCGAGTCTCAGAGTCTTATCGTTACTTGATAAAACGGTTCTTATTTACACAGCAAACCTCCGCTGCAAATAACCCCTACATCCTCAGACACACACACACACACACACATACATGCACAGAGGGTCCATTTAATGTACCATTTTATCTCCTACATGTTCGCTAATAACTAATAGCAATTAGTTGATGGCACAGGAGAGGAAACAAGGGCGGGTGTTAGGTGATAACAAGGTGTTGACACACATTGTGGGTGTGTGTGTGTGTCTGTCTGTCACCTATTAAATGACCACTCCTACTGCCCTGGAAAGCCATCATGCATATTCCACTCATTTTATGAGACATTATAAAAGGAGGAGCGTGGACGTCGTTTGAACCTTGAGGACGAGGGCCGGGCGGCTGCTAACGAGAGTCGAACTCACCAAGCACAAACAGCCAGCTAGAGCTGACGATAGAAGGCGTTCACGTGAAGATCCTTTTTATAGAAATGTTACAGACTTGCTTTCGCCATCAACTCGCCATTTAAAGGAATAAATAGCATTGTGAACCTCCGCTTACAAGGTGCTTTAATCACCACTTGACGTGAGGCTGTGGAAGCTTTGTGGTTATGAATAGAACACCATGGAGACTTCTGCTCTGCTCCTCCTGCTGTTTCAGGTTTGGATAAAAAAACGCATAAAGAACTAAGTAAAAAGCTGAAGCATATTCACAGTAGTCATTTTGTTTTAAGTTTGCGATAATATTGTGCAATTTTCAGCTTTTACCGACCAAGACTGGAGCTTAATCCCCGCACAGAGAGAAAGATGGAAGCAATTTAGGAGGACGTACTCAGACCTGTGGGTCGTTTGTTCTGAGTCAGAGGATAAGATAAGAAGATAAAATCATTGCATCTTTCCTTTAAGGCCTCCAAAGTTGTAAACATATGTCATCTTCAAACCAACTTGTTCTCTCATTGGTCTGAATAATGTTCTTCAGAAGACGTAGGAACTTGCACAGACCATTGATTGATCATGACTTATGATTGATTAGATGATTCTTAACAATTGCAGCTGTATATCTTGCCAACACTCAAACCTCTTCCTGGTTCTTGCTTTATTCCATATCCTGTCTCGAACACTGTGTTCACAACGTCAGGTCTGAATATGTCACTAAACATTGCATAAGGGCTTTTGGTAATGTGACGTCGACCTGTAACTCGCGGCAACTTCATTTTCCTTTCTCACTTATCTGTTTGATAAAGTTTGATGTTAAATAGTCTGCTAATAACAGGTGTTCCTGCAGACAGGGCGAATAATTAATATTACAGCAAATATTAATAATGCATACGTAAAAATGTTTATCTCCTTGAAAACACCTTGTACATCACCACCTTCAGCCTCCCGGGCTGGAGCGTTATTAATAAATGATTTGCCTCCTCCGGTGTCGTCATTCGCAGCTCTCGCTGGCTTTCACACTGCTGCGGTAATTGCCTGAAGAGAGAGCACTTGATGAGGCATCCCAGCTCCGGCTGGAGAGCCGACACGTCCCCCGGTGGCCGGGTTGGGACAGAGGCTACACTGAAAGCCTTTTCACAGCCTCTTTAGAAGCTCCCCCTCCACTGTGTATTGAGCGTATTGAGACGTTCATCTTTATCTAAACGTGGGCCTGCAGGAAGAAGTTGTGCCACGGTCCGGTGCAGGCGTGATTAAGAAACACAGATCCTCTTCTCGCTTCTTCTGCGTGGAATCCACCAGGGAGCGTCCTGCAATTTGTCCAGCGGCTGGATCTCCACCGGGGAGCGTCCAGCATCCTGCTCTCAGCCTCTCATGGAAACGTGAAGGAAGCCTCAGAGTGGATCGCAGCTCACTCACAGTATGAGAGCAAAAAGACATGCGTAGCACTGTTCTTCAAATCTCATCAACATATATGTTTTATTCCGCATCACAATCACTCATTTGCATACTCTTGTGTAGCGCATATGGAGGCGTCTCATATTTCCGCCCTGTCAAACCTCATGAGGCAGTCGCTGTTTTTCAATCCCCGATTTTGCATATTCCTCATTCTATCTTTCATCATTCATCTATGGAGAGAAATTGCAAGTCTGACTCATGAACATCCATCTTTTAAAAACCTGCGACACAACTGACACCATAAACCAGGATATTCACCTGCTTACACAGCTTTAACCCTTCTTCAGCACAGCAGTTTGCCAGAAGTGAACCTCCGAAGCAGCAACATGTCAGTACTGGGCCAGAAGTAGGAACCACTGATGTCAGAGGCTTATTGAAACCGACGGACCCAAAAGAGAGAAGCCATGGATGTTACAAAGCAGCACCTAAAGGAGCTAAGGAAAAACTAAAGGATCTTTCTTTCAAAATCCACATTTTGATTGTCTGGACTCGTGGAGAGACTGTCAGGAGCGAAGCAGACGTAAAAAGAAATGTAAGACGCCTCTCAGTGAGTCATGGAAAAGCAAAGTGGTGGAGATTGTACCAACTGTGAAGCAGAAACAGACTCCAGGAAGAGAGACGTCTTTCCCTCGAAACCAGAGATCTTTCTGAGAAAACGGTAGTTGTTCTGATACTGTTGTTAATGGGGCTTCCCACTTTAGAGAAGCGTTTGAATGGACCCTGACCCTGTGGAAACACAGATCTGTATGACAGATTAAAATGAGACTGTTCCACGAAGATTATAATGACATAAACTGAACTGACTGGAACAGCTTTGGCCTTTCATTGTTTCTTATCTTTACATAGAACTGCTTTACATTATGTCGATACTTTCTATACCTTCATTTCAATTTCATTTCACTGTGAACGTGTTAACCTGGAGCAGAGAGAGGAAATCATATGGACAGTAGAGTAAGTGGTGCACAGAGCCTGTAGACGCCGTTCTCGTCGGTGGAACGTGATGATACTTGAAATGAAACAACAAGGTGGTTAAACCAATAATACGACATCTCTGGTCAATGTTTTCCAGGAAGCAAGTGACAAACACGCTTGTGAGGCGCAACATAAACACGTTCCGATCGGAGAGCTGCGCTGAGGATCGTTCGCTCCCAATTAACTGAGACCTTCTTCTCCCCGCTTCGATCCGCTCCCTCCGCAAATGAAACATGTTTTCGCTGAGACACAGTTCTCCTCGCCACATGTGACGGGAGAGAAGTGTAAAACTGGAAGTCTAAGCTGCCTCCTAGAGAGCAGCGAGCGAGCGCCGCTTCCCTGAGAAACATCCACTCCACTCCGCTGTTTGATCTCCTACTTCTTATCTCTTGTTATCTTTTAATAAAAGACATCGCGGAGCAGACAGGTTGGTAAACAAAAGCTTGCTCTGTTAAAAATGTGTCGATCTGTAAACTTTCCGACAAGGGATTTTTACCCTCTTTGCAGATCTGATAAAAACCCATTGTTATGCCTTTCTTTGAGGCCCGTTAGCACACGCTTCACCATCCCAGTCTTATTCTGATTTTAATGTGATTTGACATTTACCTGACACATTAGAAACCAGCTTTTTCATCATCCCAGGTCATTATTTGTATGAACAAGATCGTCTATGGTCATGATGTGAATCCAGGTGTTATTAGTTCTGGATCGACCTCCTGATCTGTTCTCGGAGCTGGACTTTCTAATAATCCCGCGGCACATTCCCTGGCTCATCTTCTCTGCTCGTCTGTCCTCGTTATGCACTCTTTGTTTTAATCATGTCTCACTTTGGCTCCATCTATCTCGGCCTTAATCACCAGCCGTGACGGAGAGGCTGCTATTGTTTTCACCTTGTGAGTCCGTAGGTGTGTCATTACAGCCGAACGGGTCCCCGCGGCCTGCGGGGAATAGTTTTGGGTAAATGGCAAATAGATTGGGTTAATAATCATCGTCGGCTGATGGACTCACAGTGAAAGGAGCAATCTGGGGTTCAACAATTTTCCAAGGGACGCTTCGACTTGTAATCTGGCAGGGATCGAACCCATCACCCATTTTACACCCACTACTGAATTCAGATTGGATTTATAGTTCGATGACCTGCCCTCGCCAGGCTGCAGAGGTGTTGTTGTTTCGCTTGCTAACAGGTGCTTCAGCTGAGCAACGTGAAACTTAAACACACAAAGTGTACTTATCAGCATCACAGATTAGCTTTCTGCTGGAAACATTGAAACATGGCTAAGGCGGTTACTATAACACCCAGAACATTTTCCTCAACCTCAAATAACACATGGAATAACCACAGGAAACAACCTTAATTTGACAGTAAGTATTGCTTACATATGTGTTTCTTGAGGCTCGGTTTGCTTCCACATCGCTTAAGAAGTGTAATTACAGCAGGTCAGCTGGGACCAGACTAGCACCACTCTCAGTCCAACTCATTACAGAGGAAGCAGATTCACTGATGACAGAGCTCCTCGACTGACTAGTATTTTCTCAGTACATACAATATCTATCTATATCTCCATCTGAGTATGATTTCTCAGACCCTAATGTGGAAACTAATGCACAGTGTCCACTATATCCTATCAGGAATCCCAGATAAAAACTGTAATATATGATATGACTTCTTTACATTGTGAGACTGTGCAGCTATTTCACCTCATGTAAACTCAGTTTTATACGTGCTATTTCATGTTTTTCTCTCCTCAGTGGAAACTGTGATATCCCTTCAATGTGAGTTCAGTATAAAATGGTATCTGCTGGGTTTACCTAAGATCCACTTAACTATCATCTAATCATCTGGATCCACAGTCTATATTGTCAACCTTGAACGCTGAGTGCTTTTTTCCATCTTATTGTAAACCAAGATAATCTCTTGGAGTGGGAAATCAGAAAATCAGTAAAAAACTTCGACTCGATAAATCCTCGTTTCTTCTTCTTTAAGATTTGATCGTCGACACAACTACGAACCCACATCGATCACCATAGAGGTGACATCAATGCTACCGACCCATCGCAGCCCTATGGCAACAGGAACACACATTCACGATTGATCAAGCTAAAACCTGTGCTTTACTTCAATCTACCAAATGGCTTCTTGTTGCTCATAGATGCTGTTTCTGGCCGTCTGAAGCATGATGTGGACTCCTCAAGCAGCGAGGACTGAAGTGGCTGCTTTATTCCAGGCCACCATTCGCAGCTTTCTGTTAATTACTGCCGGATTTTTCTTGTTGCTTTGGTTCCTGCGTGTGGTTGTGTTAGTGTTGAGGGCTTTTCTGTTGCTAGGAGAAGAGGCGTCCCGCTCTGCCCTGCCGTGTAGACATTATCTGTAGGTGGATGTACATGAATGAACTCAGACTGTCAGGCCTCTGATTCTGCAGCGGTTAATTACATAGCAGTAATGAATGGTGTTAGTGGCGGACAAAATGGACTATATTTAGAGTTTTAGCAAGTCTGCCTCCGTCAAACCCAAGCAGAGAGCATTGACTCAGTCAAGCCACCAGTTATTTGTTCCCCCATGAGAGGAAATACTGTGTTTTTAAAGGCGAGGAGAAAAAACAGCTTCCTCCAGTTAATGGCGATAAATGAAACGGTCCAAAACTCAAGAGAGTCACTTCTGTGCCTTATTTAGAGACGGACCGTCAGTGTCTGGAATATCCGTGTGGTGACAATCAGCGGCTCCAGAGTCGATTTCTCAGCTGTGATGATGTGTCGGCACGTGGCCGGGCGGTGGGAGCCGGCGGTAAATAGAGGGAGAAGGACGGTGTCACGGTAAATAATGAGCTCGGGGAGCTTTTCACGTCCCCGATCCTTCTTGTGTTTAGAGAGGTCAGTCACCCACTGGGCTGCAGGATAATTGCCTTTTAATTAGCGTCTGATCAAACACACACGCAGACATGCAGCGGCACACACACACACACACACAGACACGGCTGCACGCACAGCATGCTGGGAAGCTCGAGTGGAAGGCAATCACAAAATGTCCTTCACTGTCAAGTATGTAACGTTGGCATGGCAATTACAGTGATACAGTTATATGGCGCAACTGGAAAAAAAATAGAATAAACAATAATACACGGTCATGAGATAATAAAGCATGGAGACGAGATAATAGTACATGGAAATTAGATGATAATGCGTGGAAACAAGAAAGTTAAGGAGCTAGGAGCCTCATGAAGTCCCTCAACTAGGGTTCAGTGATCTCATGACTTCCTAGACTGGGTGGGGTGCTGTGTCTGTGTGAGTGAATGTGTGTGTGTGTGTGTGTGTGTGTGTGTGTGTGTGTGTGCGTGTGTATGCATGTACGTTCTGAAAAAAACACCTTTAAGTATGTTAACATACTCAACAAGATGTTAATGATAAAACATGATTGACTTCTCTATTCTAATCCAGTTTCAGCTTCTTCACTAATGTACTAAGATGTTTATTAGCTGAAGTTTTCAGAGAAATCTAAAAGGGAGAGTTCACTGAATAACATCCTTGAAGAAAACAAAGTGCTTAAGGCCAAACAAGATGCTTTCATATAATTCCAATAACCCAAACTTTTTATGCGCGCGAGGCCGTGATGATATTCATCCTAGGCCCTTTTTAAGGAAGGAGGTTAAGAGGCGGCAAAGCTGTGGAACTGCCATAATGGAAAATTCATTAAAGTCGTCACAATGGAGAGAGCTGCGGTGGTCTCAGCAGGACGATGGGGTCTGAGAAAAGCCTGTTGTACGTACTGTATTCTCGCTGCAGGTGAACCCTGTGTCCCGTGGTTTAGTGTGAGGAACGTGTGAAAAGTAATGAGACAAAAAAAAATAGATAAACAGGCGCGCGAAGAAATAAATCTGTGCCGTGCTGAGATCATTTTCTGCTAATTAGAAAACTAAACTAAGAACATTAAAAACACATCTTCATCCGTTAAATTTGCATCATCTCTCTGACATTCACGCCTCCGCCCTGGCTGTGTCTCTGCTTCTCTTTCTTGTCACCCTGCCATCTCTTTCTTCAGCCTTTTATCTTCCTGTCCTCCCCTCTACTTGCACCTGAGGTGGTGTGGACAGCAGGGGGTCTGCATAATGATGTTAGATGTGAGGATTATTGAGGCTTTTTGATCGCGGTAGAAAAAAAAAAGAAACTCGTCTGTCCTACATTTACTTACTCCAGCACATCAACAGCACCTCCAGCCTGAAGCTCGATGACCCGACAACTGAGGCCGAGTGTGGCAGACAAAACCAGAGGGAGGGAGGGAGAGGAGTACAGAGGAGAGAGAGAGAGAGGGAGAGAGAGAGAGAGAGAGAGAGAGAGAGAGAGAGAGAGAGAGAGAGAGAGAGAGAGGAGAGGACGAGATGTGTATCTCTTTTGAAATTAGGGACACAAGCCGCCCTGGAGAAGATGAAACCAAAACCAGTCACGTGCCAGAACTCTCCCATCCCCTCACGTGTCGTACACACACTGGTGTACGCAAGGGTCAGGCTCTGCCTTGAGGTCACTGTTTCCCCCTTTTTCTGGCAGAGGTGATACATAGATAGATAGAAAAATAGATAGATAGAAACTTTAAATCCACATTTTGACGTCCCCAACAGGGAGAGAGACCCTGTCTCTGCTTTGGACAACAGGTCCACATGTATGTGTCTTTCAGACCAAATGTGAGGCTTTCTGAAAATATTATAGCTGTGACTGTGTTAAGGAAGAGTTTGCTTTGAGACAGTAGAGAAAACCTGAGTTACTGTGGGAAAGAATCGAGCCCTTCAACTGTGCTTCAACTCAGACCTTGTACTTTCAGTTCCCTGAGGAACCTGATGCTGTTTTTATTCTTACATTATGTCGTTCTGGTGATGCGATTTGAATGGTTTTTTTTCTCTCTCTTCTGGATAAAAGCATCTGCTAAATCACTAAATGGGTTGGACTGTGGCTCAGGTGGAGTGTGCTCGTCTGTGGCTCAGAAGGTCGGTGCGGCTACATGTCAAAGTGCCGCTGGCCGAGATGCTGAACCCCAGATTGCCTCTGATGCTGTGTCATCAGGTGGAAGTGGGTAAAGCAAATGGACTGTGTAGGGTAGTGTGCGAATGTGTGAATGTGACTTCTGACACAGTCTGTGAAGAGATGTAAAGGACTGGTCCATTAACCATTAAAATGTAACTCAGAATCACAAGGTGCATCACTGCAGAGCGTACGCTGGCTCTTCCTTCAAATCTTCTCCCTCACACACCTTAGAGTCCAGCAGGAAGCCGATGCTGTTGTCGGGCTCTGTGGTTTGGACGAGGAAAATGATATCACCTCCTCCAGTGTCTCCTCCGGGTTTCTGCGTGGGCGTAGACGAATGGCCTGAGCGTGATGCGCTCTGATTGTGCTCTCCTGTGAGGTGAATGTCAATAGGCACAGTGGTGTCCCAGCGTGAGAGCTGCACCTCGGTGTCAGTGACATTTAGCTCTGACAGGGATAAAAACCCCGGCCTCTCCCCGCGCTTACGATTGATGACACAGGCCAGCCGTGGTGACTCAGCTTCACTGTGACGACGGGGGAGAAATCAGGCCGCCGCCATCGCACTGGTCGGACACGTCCCGAGAGACAGGACAGGACGGACAGGAGGAGGAGGAGGAGGAGGAGGCGCAGCAGGCAGATGTGAATCAACATGCGGCCGCAGATTAATATCCGCTGTGTCACCGTGTCGATGAATTAATGTGGCGTACACGACAGCAGCTCAGCGAGACAAAAAGACAGTCTGCATGAATAGCTAATATAGGACACGCATCACCCCCGACTGGGCGGACACTCGTCTGCTGGACAACACCGCCGCGCCAAAGGTCGAAATCAAACACATCACTTCTCAGCTCAGCGGAGGTCACGGCTTCCTCTCACACAGCTCTCGGTGTGTGTCGTCCTTCAGCTGCCGCATCCACAGGTCTGCAGAGGGATGAGTTATTTCAGGTGTCGGCCTGTTTTCATGCTCAGTGACAGTCGAAGCAGGAATCGGTACAATGAGAAAAATACCAGCCGCAGTGTGACAAATATGTGGCTCCGCTGATGAAAAGAAATAACGAAAGAAGAAGAAAACACAGCCGAACGGAGGGAGGAAACACTGTTTGCACCAGTAACTCTGCAGCAGACGCATCCCGCATAAGAAGCGAGTTTGTGCTTTAAATCTGGGAGAATTTTGAGTGAAATTGGAAGCTGTGAAGCAATATTTTGGTCCACATTGCAATGATGGAGCGTTATGTGTTTGCCAAAGCTCTAATTTGCGCTTCTGACTGCACAGCAGTGGTCCTGAAGTGCATCCCTCGTCTTGGAAATTAGATTGATACAGACGACTTAAAACCACGGCCACAAGTTAAACCTATTTTACTGTTTATTCCTTATTGTGTTTGCAGGCTCAAGGACATTGAGGATGTTGGGTACAAAAACTTGTGGCTCCCCTCCTCCTTCTCCTCCTCCTCCTCCTCCTTCTCGTCCCAGAATGAGTAACCTTTTCCCTGGGCTTCGTCTCACAGGCTCCATGCAGATTGTCATCATCACTCAAAGTTTGCAGTGCAGGAGTTGTCAGACAGCCGTCTGTTAGCATGCACGCTCTGCATTGCAGAAGAGCCCCACACGAGAGAGCCTACAGAGCCTGATACATAAACCCTGAGAACCTGAAACCAAAGCTGTGATGCAAGAGGTCTCCTTTGTGAGTCTACTTACTGAAATTGATCCGTGGTGCAGAGTAGAGATGTATGCATATATATATCTATCATAGTTGCAGTGGCGCAGAGTGTTAGCATTCCGGTTTTCTCGTCTCCTCCCACAGTCCAACAACATGCTTGTTAACATCCATTGAGACTCTAAATTGCCCCTAGGTGTAACTGAGAGACTGGTGGTGTGTGTGTGCTGGAACACCAGTGGGTAAGATAGTGAATAAATGAATATATATGAACCGACAGCTAGGCTGGTTCGATTACTGTCTGTGATTAACCAGTGTGATTCCTCATCTAAATTCCAGCTCGTTCACTGCCAGCGTCTTTGAGAATAATTACATTTCTCACAATGGCTGGTAATTTGTGGAGCAAGCCAACATTAGTTCATTCTGACTCAGTATGACTCAGGAAAATCCATTGCACTCTACCTTTAACTTATACAACTTTTCATCTTGTGTATTTTCCGAGGGGGAAATTGAAATGCTGAACCATAAACACCGCAGTTTGACTTCTAATATTGCTTATACAACTTTCCCCATTTCGGTGTGAGACTTTAGGAGAAACATTATCCAAAAACCTCACATTTAGCAGCCGGCGCAGGAACCCTGGAGTGTCTGCAGATTCAGCAGCGAAACGCAACCCTTTTCCAAATCTCCACATTTATGTGCAGAAGCAATTTTCCGGTATCAAACCATCTGCTATTCCACAAGGTGGGCTGGGGATTGAGATGGAGGACGAGACAAACTCAGGGAGGAGGAGGTGACACAGAAATTAAACAGCTCGTCTTTTTCTCCCTTTTCTTTCGAGGACGAGGAGGTGTGAGGTCTTTTAAATGGAGAGTAAAAAAAAAGAGGAAAAAATCCTCCGGGGAGGTGCTCAAAGTGTGCAACAAAGCCGGAGCGAGCTCAACTGAGCTGCACGCGGACTGGAAATGCGAAACGTTCAACATAAAACTCCCAGGCAAACGCAGCGTAAACACAGGTAGAGGCCAGGGTGGCAGAAGCCCCCTCTGAATCCCCACCAGCCGTAAAACGGCGGTCTCATATCTTCCAGATAGCCGGTGCAGCCCCCGGTGGAATGAATCCTTTGAATGGCCCATTAAATCATTAAAACTACCGCCCATTCTGAGACCCCTGCCGCATAAGTTATTAACTCCACACACCCGCACACAATGCAAAAGCTCTCTCGCTGGAACACTCCAAACCCAGAACGAACAGAAAAAAGAAAAATCTGAAGAGATAAAAGGGGGAGGAGGGCGCTCAAAACTTAATAAACACACTTAAAATTTAAAACAAAATTCAAACCTCCCCCGTAAATGCTATTGCCTCTTTCTTGCAGCATTTCTTTGCACGGCTGATAATGAAGCCGTCTTTTGATTTTTCACTGCAACAGGAGCCAGACTTCAGCTGCTCCGACAGACGAGACATCTGCATTTTTACAGCTGCTGTTTTTTTTTTTTTCTTTTTTTTAAATTTGATTATTTTTCACTTTTTTTACTTTCTCAGTGGTGTGACAGGACGCATCGATGTTCAGATGCAGATGACCTGACAACAGATGGCACAAAATAATAAGTAATTTCCTCTTCTCCTGTCTTGGGTTTATTTCTCTCCTTTGGTTTCACATCTGGACATTTTATCTGAACGCTTCATAAAAAAAAAAAAAAAAACAGAGAGAGAGCCGTGTTCACACAAAACCCGCCTCGGTAAATGTTAAATATACAATCCAAACGGGACTGAGCAGAATAACGGGAGCTGGTTTCAGCACAGCTGTGGTGGTTAGGAGACGTGTGCTTCTGAACAGAGCGTAATGCAGCCTGACTCTTTATTTTCTTATTCACGCAGCTTTCTCTATGTTTGGCACACGCTCGTCCTCCACCGCAGCCCCCCCCCCCCCCCCCCCCCACACACACACACACACACACACACACACCCCTCCCCCCTCACGCTTCACTGTCACTGCGGCTGTGTTAAAACCCGTACAGAAATAAAATATAAATAAAATATATCCTCTCCCTCCTCAAATATCTCTGGGTGTGTGTGTGTGTTGGTTTCTCCGGTGTCTGGGTGTCTGAAGCCATTCTGCACCTACAGCTCAGCCTGCCTCGCTGCATCGCCGCGCAGTCACAGATTGTTCCTCAAATCGTGGGTGACAGCAGACTGCTGGCTGCAGGCCACTGGCAGCAGTCTGAGGGAGCAAGCTGCAGTTACGCACATCTCTAACATTAAGATACACCAGGACCAAAAAAAAAGAAAAAAAAAGTCCTTGGATTAAAGAGCTAACAAAATCTTTCGGCGACTTTTAATCCTTGTGGAGCTTTACCACATGAAGCGAGAGACAGGAAGTTACTGAGCTCCTACAATTCTAGCAGATGACGTATGTTTTTATCCCACCGTGATATGATAATGACATGATTTACCCATCACAATCATCATCATCATCATCCAGATAGTTTATGATAAATACACAACCAAATACAAAGGCTTCCACTAATGTCACAGAAGCTTGGAACTTTTTGTTGTAAGACCTGATCCAATGAGAGGGCAGAGCTTGAAGGGCTCTCTTCTCTAAACCGTCCATGTAGAGGTTGGCCAGAGGTTGGGCAGTTACAAATGGCCATAGCAATCTTCTGCCTATTAGAATTTCCCGTTCTACTGAAAGATAAGATAAGATAAGATAACTTTAATTTGTACCCAGGGGTAGATTGGATGTACAGCACAATGAGGTCACGTTGTAGGAAAATTTCGAAGGTCAGACCTCATATCATGTATATGGCATCAGGATGATGGATACATGTTTCATGATGTTTATGTTTGCTGCTGACTATGAGAGTCAGAGGAGCACCATTTCCCCATTGTTAAGACAAATAAAGGCATGTTCTATACTATTCTATTCTACTCTCTCTCTTGCAGAGCTTGTATAAGCAGTAGGTTGGATCTCTCCAGGAGATGCTGTACAATGAAAACATTGTTCATCCTTGACCTTGTAGATGCTAATTCAGGTTTACAATATGGAGCCATCAAACCCAGTTGCAACATCTCACAATTTCTGTGGATTATACTGTAAGAAAGGCACAAGTAGCTACAGAAAATTACCATGTTTGCACAAGTTCCTATTCAGGCATGCTTCAGGGTCTTGGTAAGAAGTGAAAAAAGTCTGACTTCAAACATTTTTTAAGGTTTAAAAAACTTCTCCAAAGATTGACATGTTTCCCCCCAATGTTGATGTCAATAATGCAGGGGAAATAACTCAAGTGTGGCAGCGGGCTTGACTTCCGAATGCAGAACGTGATCAAAACATGACATTACCTCTTTGGACTGATGTGCAGTATTTCTTCCACATGTTCCCGTGCTGAACCCAGAGGCTCCGACTGACAGTTTGAACCGCAGCAGCGAGGACGCTGTCAGCCAGTCCGGGCCTTCTTGTAACGACAAAACTCTTAGTTTGATACCCAAGCTGCTCGGGGCGACTGTCAGCGCTGTCACACACTCCTCTACTGCCCCCCACCCCATCCTCTCCCTCAGTATCTGCCACATCTCTCCGCCTCTCTTTGTCTTGGAGGATTGAAATAAGACGGTTTGTCGGAGGGTTTGGAGCTCGGTCAGATTCGACTCGTGAGAAAGTGGAGAAAGTGTGAGACGCAGTCGATAAGAGGCCGTGAGAGCTGAGTGCGGCTCAGCATTAGGGTGTGTGTAAACACTTCATGCAGCGGTTTATGCTCAGAACGTTTCGCTATGGTGGCTGAGAGAGGACACATCTTTAAGTGGACCTGCTGAATGGAGGATCAGTCTTCGGTCTCACAGATCTATAAGCCTTTCATGCTTATCTGCACCCACATGCAGCCTTTAGAATCTCATGAATGATCGGGTCACTTTACCTACGAGGTCAGAGCTTCTGCTGTTACCTCAATATAACTCACTAAAACATAAATCAGATTCTTCCGTGAAATACTTGTATGTATGTACATGTTCACTAGATTCACAGCATCCTCCTTGAAATGTTTCTACTTTCCCAGCTTTGCTCCCTACTGCATGTTTCCTTGAGTCTGAAGCGTGGTTGTGGTGACGAATCCCATGAATCATCAGCTCAATCTGCAGCTTGGCTAAATCTTCGCTGAGCTCTGCGGCGACTCTCAGCTCACCACAACTTAACTGCTCTGCTTCGCTCACGCTGCTTCCAACAGGTCTTTTCTCAGCCGCAGAGTTCTCCGAGAATAAACCTCTGATAACAGCATTCGTTTCCCATCCGGAACCACACAGCGGACACGCTTAGCAAACAGCTTCTGGACAAAGTGCAGCATTTAGCTGCTGAGGTGAAACTGTCTGAAAACACTCGAGTCGACTTTGTCAATTGTGAGCTCGCTCGACTGGAAACAAACTGCAGCTGCTAAAAGAACGTATTTAGCTGCAGATCCAGGATGGGCAGAAATTACAGTGGGAACCTCTGAGGATCGGAGAGCAACGCGCTGCGGGAGAGCATTTCTGCCCGGAGCCGCGGGCCTGTGCTGTCAGCCTCTGAACAAATGCACGCCTGAACTCTTCTCCCTCTTTAGTAAGACTTTATGGGAACATCACAGCTTCTTATCATGGAGTTGGATAAAACGAGGCTTGAGGATGAGATCAGATCAGATCAGAGATCTGGCCATGGGAACTCGCCCGCAGTGAAGATGCCCCAAAAGAGGTCAGGCTTATTTTTTATTGAACTTCACCTCATAAAGTCGTCAAGAAAACCAGCATGTTGTCGTTTAGTTTCTGAGCAGGGGTTACAAAGTACATGCAAAATTTTGAGCAACGATTTTATAATTTCCCTCTTGACTGCAGCGCCTAAAAAGCATGTGTTATACTGGCTCTGCCTTGCGTGCTGATATGTAGAGTGCACAAGTTCACCTTCACTCACTTTCATGTTGATTTTGCTCTTCATCCTCCACTTTATCTGTTCCTCGCTCCCCTTAGATGCACTCAGGCCTTATCTTGCCCTCCACTCACACACACCCTCCCACATCTGTCAGGGCTCGTGTCCCTCCATGTAATCTCAATATTTGCTCCAACAACGGGAGAAACGCTCTCAGCGTGAGAGATGGCGTTCCGATACAAGTTCACGCTATCTAAATGAAATAATAAAAAGAAAAAGAAAAAAAAAAGCATGAATCTCGAGTGGCTGATGATGTCTTGGGCGTGTGGAGAGCGAAGCGAGAGGGAAGTCGATGGAAAACTCACATCGACGTCCTGAATCACGCACGCTGAAATGCAAGTAGAGGAGAGCTAAAAGTAGAGCGGCGGACGAGAGGAAGCCTGCGAAAAAGCATCAAATTAATAGCGCGAGAGGGAGAGGGAAGACGGTGGGAGGGAGATGAAGTGGCAGCGAGTCAGAGTGCATAAATAATTGCTTGACTTTCAGCACCAAACTGTGTTTAGACCATTCAATCCAGCCCTCATTAAGTCTATAATTGATTTTCTCTAAAGAGCAAAGACAAGACCTGACCTGTTCTCTTACTACAGAACCACTTTAACCTCGGCGATCTGCATGCGTTTAAACACTTGAGGTGATGCGGAGTCAGATGTGCGCGGGGTGAGGCAGACTCTGCAGAGAGACGCCGGCTCCCCGTCTGGAGGTCGATGCTTTCTAACAGCTTCGCCCGGCCTTGAGCTGGAGCAGCACAAATCAAATCCCAGCGAATCCCTCGTCTCCAGGTGACAGCTGATGAAAATAAAGGAGCAGAAATATGGAGCCGGAAACTTTTCTACACTATTTCTTCTCCTCTCTGTGGCTTCCTATCGCTCAGGAAAAAAAAAGGGTTTTGGAGACAGAAATGCTCATTACCCGACTGCTAATCGACTCCTGACTTGAATTGAAATGCATGTTGTGTCGTGCTTTACTTAAGCTGCAGCCTATTGCAAGACCAAAGAGAATTTATTTTTTCTTTTGTGCAAGGGAAAAACATTTAAGGTGTTTTTGGGGCATCATGTCTGCTTGAAGTCCTTTGAAAGAAGGGGAAAAGCATATATAGATTCATCTTCCTTTTTGACACCTTGGTTCAAGATAGGATGCAGAAAAAAAAGATGCGAAGGCAAGATTATTGTTTTAAGAAAGGAGCTGCAGGAGCAGATGGAAGAAGAGAGGGCCACATGAAGAGAGGTGCAGAGTGCAGTGTGTGACATACCAAGGCCAAAGCACAAAAATGCCCATGTTGATCTATATATATATATATATATATATATATAAGAACACCATTTTACTGTAACAAACAATTCAGAATTATCAAAACATTCCTCCCACAATCACAGATGTCAAGGAAAATCTTTATATTCTGACCTGTGAGATGCTGGAATATTTGAAAAAACGACAAGAGCTGTTTATTAGTTATGAAAACAGTGATTCATTTCCATGTACTTGAGGTCATTCTGCCGAGCAGAAATAACTTGTTTGGACTGCATGTCAAAGGGAATAAGGAGCGTCACGTCAGAGCGGCAACAGCTGCACAATCTTTTTATTGATGAAAATCTAATTATTACAGATAAAAGTCGGCATCTCCCTCCTTCCAGTTGCACCCGCTTATCTTCAAACGCAGGAATTACAGAGAGGGAGGGAACCCTGCTGCGCGTTCTCGCATCAGCCTTCAACGATTTCCCCATCTGAACCGTCACCCTGTCTCTTTGTTTCTGTCCAAAATGCTGCTTTAAAGACGCTTCATTTGCTCAATAATGATCCACCTGTCTTTACCACCAGGCTGAGTTCCAAGGTCCGTGCAAAACTAAGCTTATAAAGCCCAGCGACTTTATAAACTGGAGACTGATACCAAGCCTCTACCACCAATCAGCTGAAAATCAACTGGACAGTCTATTGGTCCATTGACTGATTGAGAATGATTTTGAGAGTTTAAGTCCTCAGTCTCAGCTTTTCAAATTGGGCTTTTTTTTCCATTTATTCAGTCCTGTTTGACAAAGATTGACTGTCCTTGAAGCGAGGGCAAAAAAAAACAACAGGCATTGTAGGACTTCATCTTGGCATTTGTAAAACAGGGACTGGCATTTTACATCGTTTTAGTGTCATTTTAATAACAGCACTATATTATAGCTCTAGTCTGCACAGAGAACGTCTTTACTTGGTACCTCAATTCTTATTCCACTGAAATTCAAGAATCAAGCATTTTGCACAGCCCTAATGTGATATAACGTACAGCACCTACGATCCTCATTAACCACCTGTTTATCTCTACTATAATTACTATAATCACGACCGGTCTCCATTTCACTGTGTGACTGTTTACTGTGTCCCTCCCTGACCTGGTGGGGAACATGGCCGCCCACCCGGGCTCTGCTGCTGCTGCTGCTGCCTCAAGGCTTCAGCCTGCAGCTTGTTGTGTGCTCTCTGAAACAACACTGCCTTGACCTGTTCTGCATGACAAGTGCCCGGAGAAACACATCTCAGAAAAAAATAGAAATAATAATAATTAAAAAAGAAAGCTAAATACAAGTGACTTTAACTTAAAATATGCACGCGGAACCGAGTGGCTGTCTTCACTGCCAAAACAGCCAGAGGAGAAAGAAAACACTTCAGACAATGAAGTGTGAGAGTTTGTCAGCTTAAAAACAAGCAGTGTCAACGCAGCGCATTTCTTAAGTGCTGCAACATGACACCAGATGCTGTCTGCGGCTTCCTGCGGTTGTTTGGCCTCCTTTTCCTTTTCAATTTACGTCTGGAGCAATTTAGGATAAGGAGTTCTACAAACTGTCGACGTCTTCTAACTCTTTCCTCCTCTCCTACACTTTCCGAGGAACTTCTCCAGATTAGAATCACAGCTCTGAAAAATGAGCAGAAAGTCAATTTTTCAGTGGTTTTGATGCCGATGAATGCGCCACTCGGGAAGGATTGGGTTTAGTTGTCCTGCTTAGGAAAAGTTAGCACTGAAGTTGAGAGCTTTGTTTTGGAAAAAGCATTTGTGGGCAAATGTTCTTGTATTACATCTATTTCTAAGTTTTTGATGCAAGTTTTGGATGAGAAAAGTTACAGAAGAGAGCAAGATGTTAAAAGTTTCACAGATAAAACGGGAACTACAATTCGGCCTTGACATAAGAAAAGTGGATGTTTGATATCATGGTCACATAGCAGCCCATGTTGTGTCCTCTTAGCATGCTAATAACATTAGCATTGGATTTAGTTAGCGCCAAGATTGAGGAATTTGTTCTTACAAAAAGTTATTTTTGATGCAGGTATTCTTGACTTATAACAATTATGTATATTTTTGTAATTCAGCTATTGACTCTTTAAGTGACAACGCAATTGCTGAGTGCAAAAAGTGCTGAGTCACTGTCGTCAGAGTTTAGGATGAGAAAAGTAATGCAAGAAAGTTAGAACAGGTAAAAGTAGAGTAAAGAAGGAGCTACGACTTTGCCTTGAGATTAGAGGAGTGAACATTTGATACCCAAGGAGGTAGCAGTGACATTTGTCATGCTAACGACTTTAGCAACCAATAAAATAATATTGGAATAAAAAAAATAATAAAATAATAATAAAAAAAAGTTTCCTAGAGACCCTGGGGCACTGTTAAAATCAGTTGGGATAGTTTTGAAGGGGCTGAGATTTATCGGAGAGCTTGTGGAGGTTGTGCTGTGAGCCAGGTACCATGCTGAGCGATGTTGGCTATTGGCTGTTGAGCTGGGAGGCTCGTGTGCGTTTTGAAGGCAGTTTCCTCTCTTCTCCCTTTTGCCGGACGTGCTTTTTGCCCAGAAGTGGACCTCACCCTGGGAGTTGTTGTGGTTGCCTGATGTTGCACTTCCCCAGATATCAGAGTGTCTGGAGCGTCCCGCTGTTACCTTCCTCACATCTCCAATATGAAAGTGCA
>CM055203.1:3819100-4069100 GCA_029224185.1 Karalla daura | reverse complement strand
TTTATTTATTTATTCAGCTGCTTTTCCTTTCGCCCTCACTGGGCTGCAATTACAAGCGCAAGGACACAACAAACGAGGATCCGACAGAAGGTCGGACCTCATCTGCGACGGTCCCGAGGTCGCCGGCAGTGATGGCGATGGGCGAGATCTGTGGCGCTCTGCTCGTAAAGCGAGGATCTACGTGGATGTGTCCTCAGAGAGCTGCGGCCTCATTAATAACCATAGGGTTTAATTAAAACCTCCATGACATCATGGGCAACACTCAGGCTGCGTGATGCTTCGGCGTCTCACAGCGGAGACGTTCTCCGGTCATTAATCATCTGCTAAAAACAACCCTAAAATGTTTTAATAGTCTCTGAATTCACTGCACACATTTGTGGTGAAAAACGGCCCGATCGTAGATTATTTTACGATCACATACCCCCCCCTCCCCCCGAATTATTTATGGCACTGTACGACGCTAATGCGCTCAGCTTGGCTCAGTATGTACAGATAATATAAGATCTGGTCTAGCAGTGTTTTTCTTATCAAAACGGTCAGATATCTAAACAAAACGTTTGTGTTTCTGACCTACAACACCTCGGTCAGTCTCCAGTCACACACACACATAACACCTCGTGACAATTTAGCCTTTTTTCTTTTATTGTGTGTGCCTGGTGGTCGGAGACAGCGCAGTAGAAATGACAATAACGAGCTCTGACAACAACAACAACAACAACAACAACGATGCAGCTTTTCAATTAAAATCGAGAGATTAATGAACGATCCGCGTTAATTACCGCGCTGCAGAACAGTTTAATGCGAACACGCTCGGCTGACGTACCGTAGCCCTGCCATCCTCTCATCATTAGAGTCTGACGCCCTGCAGCACTCTGCGGTTTGTCAATCTCCGTGCTTCCATTTCAACGCACAGAGTGGTTCTAAAAAAAGAAATTCACCATTTCTGCGACATAATATTTGATAAAACCAGCGCTGGCAGGAAGGCAGACTACACTTTTTTTGGGTCGCTAATGAATTATGAGTCTTTTAAAGACCTTTTCGCACACGAGCAAAGCTCTGTTTTTCAGGACAGAACCATCTGTGTATTTAAATATTGATTCCAGAGGCAGGATTTCTTTTTTTTTTTTTACTTGTGAGGTTGTGAAGAAATTTGGAATCAAACTCCTCTGGTATTAAGAGCATCAAACCGACAGATTCCTCTTTGAACCTCGGAGGCTGGAGATCGTAGCTTCTGAGCTATTTCAGTTCTCCTTCCTCTCCTAACTTGACTGCTTTAAAGTGTGTCTGTGCTGCAAAAATGAAACCTTGACGTAATTCTTCCAGTAACCTCAATAGAAAAAAGTGCAATTGTAAACTTCATCAAAACACTTCAAGTAACTTTATTCAGTTTCTTCTGTAAAGCTGATGCCAGGAGTTAATTGGTAGGTGCAAAAGTCAAAATTGTACTTGAGGGAGGAGTACCACTTTCACATGGTTAAGTAGTTATTACAGTGATATTCTCCAAGCAGATATTCCTCCATTCACTTTATTTCATTTCAAAGATGTTAACTTATTAACCAAAATGCTGGCTAAGTTGCCAAAATCAATGCATCAAATCAATTAAAGTTCATTGTTAGCTCGTCTATTGCTTTTTCATGTTTGAAATAAACATGGTACTTTAATAATGGTTTTGCTTGTTGTCTAACACCCTAACCCTTGAGTGATAGCTGAGGTTCAGCAGCATAACCTAATCACAACTTATCCACTGGATGTGATTGTTCCATGTGGTAAAAATAGATTATCTGAATAAAACATGATCAGTTACTGAACAACTGAAGATGATTTTTCATGTAATTTAAGCCTAAAAACCCACAAAAACATCATTGAATTTTTTAGTTTTCTTAAGATTTTCACTCCAAGAATCCTGCACATGGAGGTGCACGCTTAGCTTGAATCAGACTACACACACTCATTTTTCACACAAATTGTATATTCCCAGCTGCAGTTCTGAATATTGGGAATGACATATGGGTCACGAATGACATGCAAACCCAGCGTAACATGAGACCTACAAAAACTCCAACATGTTCAATTATTTCAATTTACCAACCTAGTTTGACATCTCCCATGATGTGAACCTTGATATCGTGACTAGTGACTGACCGATGACCGGTCGAGGTCACACACACAGGGCGATACAGTAATTTATGCTCCTCCACTCGTTTAATCTAACAAAGTGACAGTCGTGAAAGACAAAGTGATGGTGTGGAGTGATGCTGGCATTCCTCGGCTGCTCCAGGCAGAAGCATCTCCTCACACCGACACAGGAGCTCTTATCAGTAATGGCATCCAGACTCATTAATAACCCTGCGTCTATCTACGGACACGAAACACAAACTTGTGCTAAATTAAACTTTGTAAACTGAAGTTGAGAGGTAAAAATCTGCTGGCGAGGCCAAAAAAAAAAGCACACCCTCATCAGTCAACAGTGAGAGAGCACCGTCTTCTACTTAATGCACCAATGAGAAAAATGTCTGGCAGAGCTAATTACTCTTTTTATTGTGCACAAACTAGAGTCAGCCATTAATGGAAGGAATGACTGATTGTTAGTAAAGTGCTGTGAAGAGGGCAGAAAATTGCCACTCACGATTTCACTTCTACCGCGGTTTCCTGCGAGCTCCCGGCCACAGCTCGGCTCTGGACCCTCATAAATTATTAGCGGGACTCCGTGTGACCACTGGTGTTGCTGCCAGTGTCCTCGCAGTGGAAGAAAGAGCAGAACAGCAGAAAACAATCGGCCTCAAAGCCTGAGACCGTTGGAAAAGTGCTGGCGGCGACTAAAGAAGAAAATCTCCAGAGCCACGGAGGCTTTCGGACAAACCCGACAGACGGGGAAGCTTCTTTTCTAACAAAAGGAGAAGAGGAGAAGAAGAAAAAGAAGAAGATGAAGACGAGTGAAGCGAAGATGCTGCGTCAGGTGTGGGCGATGTGGAAATCCGGGGATACACAGCAAACGGAAAGGAATCAAGCAGTCCAGCGATTGAATCAATCGTCCGAAAACGTTTGGACGAGCTATAACTCATGAATCTAAATGACACAAATCCCGTGCCAAGAAACCCTCAGTGGTTTCCTCTGCGGGCTTTTGGCCCAAGTTCAGTTTGAGTACATTTCAATCGACCTCCACTGGCAAAACTTTGAGATGTTGTGTTAAAAGAAAATACAGGAAGGACGGAAATGTTCTCCAAGGAAACATGAAGAAGTTTTAATAACCAACTCGGCTAACATATCCATATATTAACATCTACTACTTGTTATACTCTCAGGTTTCCCAGGCAAGAATCCGTGTCTTTTATCTTTCGGATAAAATCCCGGATTCACGCTCAATCCTACGCGATGGCAGAGCTGGTATCATCCACGTTAAACCTTTTCAACCCAGCGCTGAAACTTTCACACCAAAAATCATTAAACATTCATCATCATTTCAAGGGTTGAGCAGAAGTAGAGGAAACACAACAGGGAAAATTACTGCTTCCCTAGAGGGAATATTGATGGGCTCTGCCTACATTATCTATCTGTGTTCATACTGTATACATGAGGTAGCCATAAAAATGCCATCGCTAGCTTCCTTTTTTTTTTTTTTTTGCAGTGATGGAGATTAAAAGACTGCGGAGAAACCTCTGAGATATACATCAGAGGGGAAAGAGAGCTACATGATTCTGGCTGGCAGGCTGTGGGGGAAAGGAAAGAATGGAAAAGCACCGAGGCCGAGTTCCTGCCTCATTCACAGAGCTCGGGAGGGGGTCCTTCCACGGGGTCTCACGTCTTTATTTCTGCAGCAAACATCCGCTCTGAATGAATTCACGCTGGACTTGTATGCAGGAGAAAAGTCTTTTACTCAATAATTTCTCTTTCTAAAGTCATTAGCAGCTTCCGCAGCAGCGAGTCGGGGCCCAGGCAGGAATCTCTGCCTCTCTAGTCAAATCAATGGAGCTGCAAATATGCAAAGTTCATCGTCTGTGTTTGGTGAAACGAGGTCCTGCAGACCCAAACAGAGCTGAGAAACAAAGCAGGAGGCAGAGACGTAGCACTGACAAAGCAGGCTCACCCCGATCCGACCTGCTGCAGTTCTGACGGAGCAGCCTGCAGCGACTCAGTTTTGGTTTTTGTTGTTTTATCTTGCGCTCTAGTTCAGCTGTTTTGCTTTCTCAAGCTAGTTCATAGTTCAGCCTGTGAATCATTTGTTAGAGGCGCAGGCACATAACCTGAGAAGCCGCCCCCTCACTTCCACTTCTCTGTTTAAACTAATTATGTGGTGTAGGTTACAACAACCTTGTTAAATGTCAGAAACTTCAGTTCGAGCTGTTGCAGGGGTGAGATGATGCACTTTGCAGTGCAGTTTGTCTAGTCTGGAAAACATGAATGGGGTTTTTCTAGACTCTTGTAGGACATTGCATAGGTCAAACAAACCAATAAGCAGCCGAAAGAACAAAATAATAAGTGTATTTATAGTATTAGTAGTAGTTTTTATCCTGATTCTCTGTAGTGAATGTAGAGGCTACGAAATGCACCGATCAGCCGCTTTGCTGCTCACATGAACGAAGAACCAGAGGAGGAACCAGAGACTGAGGAAGAACCAGAGGAGGAACCAGAGACTGAGGAGGAACCTGAGGAGGAACCAGTGACTGAGGAAGAACCAGGAGCAGACACTGACATTTCACCAGAATTTGTCATCAAACTGCTGCAAACTCACAGTTGTTTGCCATCATTTACCCGAGGGCATGAAAGGAAGCAGGTACATGCAAACCACTGTTCTGTTTTGTGTCATACTCACATTTTATGTCACCATTTTTAAGCTGCCATTTCATGATCAGATATTTACACTTAAATGAAGCTGTGATGACTTGACTGTCCCTATTCACCAAGACCACAGTATTCAAGATCCCCCTTAAAACCAGTCAGTACCAGTCCTGATGACTACAACACAACCATTGACAGCAACAAGGGACTCAATCCAACTTGATTCGATGGGTATGGCTGGAAAACAGTCTGAAGTCTGTGATTTTGAAGTCAGTGGAACCTTCATCCTGTCGCTGATGGGATCTCAAGTACCTGGATGGAGCTTCTCAGGCTTAGCGCTCTTCCTTCTTCTTTCCCTTTGAATTCCACTTGACCCCAACCTTCCCACTTTGGTATTAGCATTTTGACTGGTAGAGCCTGATGGGGTGCACCGCCCTGATGTAATTGCTGCTTGAGAGAGTTATATGTATGGGGAAACCTGCACCTTTAAAGGGCAAAGCTGCGGCTGAGGTAGTTGTGTATATTTAGCCTTGCTGCCCCCCCGTCGGTTAGAAAATGAATAATTTCAGCGTATGGGAGCAGCTCCCTTTGATCTCTTGACATTTCCCTGCTCTTGTTGGTGAGAAGTCATTTGGGAAATGTGCAGGCTCAATGCAACTGCTTTCAACCCTCTGATATAGGAAAATTTACATTTTTCCACAATAAACCAGTATCACAGGTTTCCACGTGTTACGGTTCACGCTACCGCTGTTTGGTCGGTCCCTCATCTCGTTCTGAATAAACAGAATCAACATGTTCTCAAGTCTCCTGTCTCGTCCCTCGACGAAATTGTGGTGGGCTTATTTTCACCCGCTATCACTTCCTATATTACTGAAGAAATCACTGAGATCATCACGGAGCTCATCTCAACTTTGAAATGGATTACAAGCGAAAGTCTATCTATATTCCCACATCCTAATGTTCCAAAATGAAGCCTGTTGTTCTCACAGTTCCATTTTGTGCTGAAATGTAGGAACACAAAACCTAATTTTGAAAATGCTCTCGAAATGTGGGAACATAGGTCTGGGGAAAGATGGCTGACTCCTTTCATGCAGGTCGTGAAACATCACAGTTTCTCTGTGTCAGTATCTGAACCTACGACCTCTGAATCCCTCTGATTTCCCCCTGAACATGAATTTAATATTCCTGTAAGCGTATGCGAAAATGAAATGGTGACAGGAACGTTTGGTTTAGAAATGAGTAGCCAGGAGCGTGCCGCAGACTCAGGCTGGAGAGATGAGGAGGCGTATGTGTTCAAGTGTGTGCGTGTGTGTGTGTGTGCGTGTGTGTGTGTGTGTGTGTGTGTGTGTGGGAGGAGGAGGAGGAGCCGAGGTGAATCTCCTGACACAAATGAGGCCGTGTGAAATCTGAACGGCCTTGATTAGGAGGGGATTGGCTTTTCTTCAAAATCAAGATTTAGTGAAAAAAAAAAGAAGGGTTTTTCTAAAAATGGTACAAAAAAGAATATGGGAATGTAGAAGACGGGGGCGTTTGAAGGCAAAATACAAGTGAACTTGCAGTTAAATTACAGCTCAGACGGTGTGGGGGGGGGGGTGAGAGACGAGTCTGGAAATCAGTCCAGCAGACTGTGGCTGGAACGGGAACAAGATCCAATATTCACCTCGGAAATGCAGCACAAGTCCTCAACTGGGGCTCAATAATCAGGTCCAGAGGAGCTGAGACCACTCATCTAATGTCAGTGACACATGAAGATTAAAAACTGTCAACTCTCACTCTTCAGCCTGTCATGGTGTCTTCTGTGTCTGGGAAGCCTGTTGTAAGTTAAAGTAAAGACAAATGTATATGCAGCCTATTGTCATTGAAGCCTCAGACTCTTTGGCTTTAGCTGATTTTCTATATGACTATACTATTCTACTACTGAAACACTGCCAGGCTGTCAATAAAGATTTTGCAGGAAAATTGAAAAAGAAAACACGTGCAATGCAGTCAAGGGTTTTTCTTAATGGACACTTTCCACAGTTTTTAAAGGAGATAGATTTTGAAAAGTTAGTATTCTACAGCAAAAAAGAAGTCGGAAAAAGCTGCAAAAAACAGATATTGCATTGCTATCACATTCATTTCTTACAGGGAGTGTTCTTTTTTGCAAATCACATGAAAAATGAAAATGATGAAAAATTTGTATTCTTCAGCCAGAAGTACTAGCACAGTGAGTCAGATCAAGCTGCAAAATTTGGTTTGTTTTTAACTGAGAAAGAAAATATACAGAAGAGGAATAAGAAATACAAGCAGTGACAATAGTGCTAAATGTTTGCTCACCTTTGCATTGTTTCACCACAATAATGAAATTGATCCTTTTCTACACTTTACTGCAAAAAACAAAACGCTGTTTTTCATGAGACAGAAAAGTCAAACACGACGCGTGTCGTCGTTACTGCTTCCAGTGTAGTTTCTACACAAATGCACATTAATTTAAAAACCATTCGACCAAGGTTCATGGGTAAACTTTGAGGCGATTAACATAGAAAAGCATCGCAAAATGAAATCACTGAGCACTCAATCGACTGAAGAAAATAAACTAAGGAAAAAACATCAGAGAAGTAATTAAAGCGAAGCATAAACAGCTTAATTGGCTGCTGGTTTCATTGATGAACTCGTGCAAACGACTCTCAGCATGTGTACATTATCCAGCATCGACCCATCGCTACCTCGCCCGCATGTGCAAAGCCACTCTTCTCTTTTTTACCCCTAGTTTGATACTTTTCTGACATGTAATTACGCTGCTGCTGTTTCCTGTGGTTTTATATTTCTAGTATCGAGACGAAAAAAACAAAAAAGTGCAGCAGCGCTGAGACTTCAGCCTGTGACACTTTAATGAAGCCGGCAAGGACGCGCAAGCTCCCGGAGTACAGAAGATGTGAGAACAATGTCAGTCTTTAATACCATTATCTTATACAGCCCGTAACGTCCCTCATACTGATCGCTTATTTCTGGATCCATCTGAAGCCGAGTGACTTTTCTTTTTTTTGGTTTCCTGTTAGATAAAGGATGGTATGGTAAAAAGATTTGGCCTTTGTTTCTTTGTTTTGTCCGTGTGTTTGCCTGCACAAAGTGAACGATCTGTCTTTTAGTTTTTGACATCAGTTCTATCAGGGACAAACTGATCCAGCTGCAATTCAGTTTTGTGCAATGTTGATAAAAGCTTAAGATTCAAGGAGCAAACACTCAAGGTTGCAATGCAGGTAAAAGAAAAATCAACACTGCTTCCTCTCAAAGAGATAATTTTGGTTGCTCCTACGGTTGAAGGTTTCCTCTTCATTCAGCAGTATTCAATGACATATTTGTCATTAGTCAAGTTTTATTCTAGACCTTCTTTGGAGGGGTTTTAAGTATCAACCCGAGGAGGCGACTACTTCAAAGTTACGTTACGTAAAGTTAAGTTACGACCCGGACGCCCCTTTGAGAAACACAGCGGCCCGTTAAAGCTCCTGGTCCACCCGAGTCTCTGATTTGCATAATCCCTACCTGAAGAGCGAGGCTGATAAGCTTTTAGGGCGAGTCTGAGAGCTCGTGGCTGTCAGCAGTTTTGTCCCAGAGGCGCACCGCTCATGTTTCTGTGGGCAAACATAAAAGCCCAGACGGGCTGATAATGGCTTAACAGGCCTGCCGGGGGGACAGCCTTTTGCACGCACGCTCATTTAAACAAGATCGCAAAAAAAAAGAGAGAGTGACGCCAATCTGAGCCAAAGTATATACATAAAAAATAAAAAGAAGTCTAGATCACTGTAGCAGAGTTTCACAGTGCTGATTCATCAGTCTGGGAGCGTTCGGGCTTATCGCGCCTCCCGCTGCCGACACAAACGGCTCCACCTTCAAAAGGAACTCTGGAACTTTTAAGGAGATGAGATTGTGGAGCTAATAGCCTCCAATCTGGAGCAGACAAGTCCCCAAAGCCAGGCCAGATTCTTTAAGACGCGGCCTCTCCATCAAACATCTTTGTGTCTCTGTTTCCCTGGAGCTGCTCTGATAAAACGTGCCGGGTTGTTGTCCCTCTCTCTCTCTCTCTCTCTCTCTCTCTCTCTCTCTCTCCATCTCTCTCTGTCTCTCTCTCTCTGTCTGTCTCTCCTCCTGCTCTCAGGATGACTGCAGCCAGTTTATCCTCCCGTGGCCTGTCCGGGAGCAGCCGCCCCTGACCTCCGCTGTCAGCCATAGGCTGGGCTGCCAGCTGAGGAGGCGGGTAATAGAGTCAATAGGCTACAGGGTCTCATACATACTGGAACACGGCGGGAATGTCCAATGGAGATCAAGACGGACACTTTCTCAAGGCGAGACCGAGCGAGGCTGACCAGCAAACATCATGTCATCATGTTTTCTCCGTCTGTCAGCTCGTATCTACGCTATGAACGTGAGAACGTGTGTGATACTGTCATCTGGAGCTGAATGACAAGCGAAAGACAAAAAATTTAAAAATTCAAGACCGACACAGTGTTGTGCTGCCTGGTGTGTAATGAAAAATGCCTCAAAAAAGTTTTTCTGCTCATTTCTTATGGACAATTTTTTCTCATATTTTTTTGAGAATTACATTGGGAAAATGTATTTTGTAGCAAGTAATGGAACATATAGCACAGGTTTTGATGTATAATTTCTATGCTCTTAACGGTTATGTTATGTTATATTAACAGTCCAAAAAAGGAATAGAAGAAGAAGAAGTAAAACGAGCAGTAATGAGTGATTTGGGAGTTGCTCTGTTTCTGCTGTTAGTGCTTGTTCACCTTCTCAACATTACTTCATTGTTTTCAGTCAAGATATTCATCATTTTCTATACTTTTTTTTGCAAAAACAAGGAATCAAGGGTATTTTTCACACACGGATAGATACTGTAGATCGATACAAACACACACACACACACACGCTAAAGCTACTCTAAGGCTAATATGGCTAACATGATCTAGATGATAAATATTTACCATACGTGCCGTATTCGCTACTTGTAATTTCCACACAAATTGTTATGATTGTATTGATTTAAAGCCACCGGACCAGCACACATCTCCTCATACGAGGGTTAATTCGGCACAAGTTCATTGAACATGTTATCATGTTTGCGAACCTCGAACCTCGGGACCCACTTGTGTGTGTGTGTGTGTGTGTGAGAGACAAAGTCTTCTGGTGCTGTTTGACAAACTCCATTGACAAACTCCTAATGACAAAAAACTTTCCAGAGCGAGGAGCTCAGTGACACGGTCAGGGGACCTTTCCACTGAGTCCATTTGTCAAGTCTCTGCCCTTCTGGTTTCGCCCCCATCGACCGCGAGGCCCGTTTCGATGAGGAAACATCCAGGGGCGACAGCAGCTCGACCGTGGGACCGCCCCGAGCCCGAAGTGCGTAAAAATACATTTGTCCTTGGTTTCTGAAGTGCCCCCAAGAAGCAGCGTCAGCAGGAAAAAAAAAAACACTTCCCGGGAGCTATGTGATACGGACTGCTGCGATCGTAGAGCAGCCGTCACCATAAGTGATGCCAAGTGTCACCAGCTGAGAGCCGAGGAGTGAGTCAAATGTCAGAATCTGGTCTCAAGAACAAATGTGGGTTCAGGCTAAAGCTCAGGAGGAGCTGAGTTCATCTCTGAGGGCTGTTTGTCATGGCTGGGTTTGACCCTCTTGACAGAAATTAAGCTGAATGACTCACATCTCCTTCCCGACGTGACGTCGACTGCTCGTCCAAAGGTCAACAAAGAAATAATCTTCCAACTCGTCGGTGGAAGAACTTGACAGAGCGACAAAAAACTCTGACCACAAACCTCGAACCCACCCGCAGACTGTGGCTGAGGCGTCGCTACACATCAGGTCTCAAGACGGTCCTCTTGTTGAGGTGTGCACAAGTTCTGATGATGAAATTATCTTTAATTTTAACATCTTCTCTTCAGGTTCTTTTCAAGCTTTTATAGATGAGCATTTTCCCTGTCTTAACTATTTAGCACATTTGCTTTTATTTCACTTACTATGTTTTTTACTAATTACTTATCCTCAATTACTTCTTTATTGACGTATTATTTACTGTAACAATTCTCTGTGGACTATATTGAGTATTGTTATTCTGGACTTTGGCTGCAATATCCCTTTAGGAATACAGTAGATAACATCTTTACTAACATCTTTTCCTCACCTATCTTTACCTTATCTTGACTGTTTTAACACCTTTGTCTCTCTCCATCCTGCCTGAGAGAGATTTAATTCACCTCCGTGCACAGAACATCCTGCAGGACTGTACGTTCCCCTCATTTGTGGTTTTCCATCATCCAACCTCAGAGTTTTTCTGGAGAAACACAGCAGATGAGGGAGAACGGAATGAGTTTCTCCTGACGTGGAAAGAAAAAAAGAGGGAGATAAGGAAGTCCTCAGGGAAAATGGATGGTTCAAATTACACAGACAGGCAGGTCTATTAATATGGAGGCAGAGTTTTTCTTCGCCGTGTACCCTCCCAACTGCTCTATCTATCTGATGCAACGCAGCTCAACTCTAACACACACACACACACACACACACACACACACACACACACACACACACACACACGCAGACGCCCCAAGACACCGGTGCTTTCCATGTTTGGAGACATGGCGGCGACGAGGAGACGCACTGTAAACACACAGTGCATCACTGTACGCAGCCAGAAGGGCCTTTGATGTTTCTGCTGCAGTGCTTCTCAATGTGACCTCGATCCACACGCTCCACTGTAGCTGAGAGGAATACAGTACTGTTCATTATTCTCTCCCCCCACCTCCCCCAAAAACTCCAGGAGTAGTCCAGGACAGGGAGCAGGAGGAGGTGGAGCGCTCTTTAAAGGGACCTGGGATGGTTGAATATCTATCTTTGTCCCCCGGCTGCCACTCGCATGAAGGATCATGTAACTTGACGTTGCTCACCAAGCAAACACTCTGTAGCAACTTTTTTCCCTGAACCTTTTTTTTCTTGTTCTCTGGCGCTAACACAAGAAGCTCTGGAACATTGGTCTAATCAGAACTGCTTCAGGTAATATTTTATGGCCCTTTGTCAATGCTATTTTTAGGTGTTGGACTGTTGCTCTCACAGATCTGGCGCCCTTCCATGCTTATCTGGCAAGCACAAGTACAGGCTACTCTGATCTGTCTCGTCTTCCATGACTTGAAGTCCCTTACTAAACGATGAAGCTCAGCAACATTATTGGACTTCACTCCTAGAATTATTCGAGTACTTATTCTTATTCACTGTTCTTCTTCCCACTCACATGCATGATCATGTGACTTCATGTCCCTTCGTTAGCAGCTTTTCTCCTTAAACTAAACAGTAACTGGAGATATGCAGCTATAGATCACGTCCACATCCAGCTTTGTATGTTTGAGCCAGAGAAGGACGAGGCAACAGACTCTGAGGAGGAGCCAGGAGCACGTACTTCACTGGAAACTTTACCCAAACTTCTGCAAACTCACACTCCTGTGAGTGGAATTGTTTCGAAGGTCATGGCTGGTGTGTTTTGTGTCACGCTTGTCATTCATGTGTAAAACTGTGTAAATGAAGGAGGTTGTGATGATGCATTTGGAGATGCAGCACATCCTCGGCTGGGAATTGATTTCTGTTATTCGACAAGCCTTCTTCCACATCTATAGCATTCAATGAGATGACAGTAATGTCAAGGTAGCTCCAACTCCGTCGACTATCAACTCTTTTAGTAAAAAGAATCTCTTTCTCACTCATTTCCCACCTTTCTTCTTCCAAACTTATAGACACTGAAATCGTGACAGCTGTGAAAAAAAAAAGAGGCGGGGAGAAATATATCACTGCCTCTCACAGATTCATAGCTGCGGCGCTCTTGATAAGGTGAGCCGGACTGTGATTTATTTCATATTTCCAGCCTGTCATCATTGTCATTGACATGCACATCCCTCCTCTTTCCCCACCGCCTGCTTTAACACACGGAGAAGTCACATTCAAACAGACGCACACAGACTAAACCTGCAGACGGGTCGACTGTTCAATTTTTGAACAACATCTGCTTCGATCTGCTTGAATAATAAAGAGCTAAACAGAAAACATTGTGCTGCGGGGAATGAATAAATAAAACGTCAAGACAACGGAGGGGAGGAGGAGAGGAGCGGGGGGGGGGGGGGGGGGGGGTGGAGGGAGGGAGGGCTGCAGAGGGCGGGTGAGGAGGGATGATAGTGATGAGCCCTGAGACTGGAGACTATTTTAAGACTTCCTAAAAGTGAGACGGCAGCTTCGGCCGAGACGGGTGTGATTGACTTCACAGCAGCACAAACAGAGCGGAGTCCCGTTCATCGGCCTGCTGGACGCATCGCCGCCTTCCCCATGATTACAGATGGTGTTCGTGCTGCAAATGACGATGATTCTCCCTATTGATTTATACGCTTGTGATTAATATGTCCTCTTAAACCCCTTTTTTGGCCAAAAGATTTATTAGAGCTGACATTTTCCTGCCTAAATGCTGCTTCTGCCACTGGAATTTCATCCATAACTCAAAAATAAGCCAAAAGTAAGAGGACATAAACATTATTGGTGGACTTTATTAACATTACCTACTCCACACACATTAAAGGGGAGTCAATAGAGTGTTTATCCTTGTTCTCTGGTGACATAGAAATGCCTCAAATGCTATTTTACAAGCCATTTATGATCTTTTTCTTTAGACATGTGCATGTTACAGTTTGTTTTTGCACAGATCTGGCAACATTTTAAGCTTATCTGGCAACCACAAGGAGGTTTTACTCTAGCTAGCCACCCTGCAACTCACATGAGTGGTTACGTAACTGCGCTCCTTGTTGAACAACAGAGTTTAGCAACGCAACTATTTCCTTGAAGCATGAGGAGCTGTGGAGCGTAAAATCAGGTCTGAGCCTGTTTTAAAGGAAGGAATCAGATGTTGAGGATGAACAAGGAGCACAAACTCTGACATTTCACCAGAAACTTCCACAAACATACTACACAGGACTGCACGGTTTGCATCACATTCTCTTTTTTGTCAGTTCAATATTAGAAATGAACTGAGAAACACAGAAAGGGCCATTTCGTCATATATGCTACGGATAATCAATTAGATGAGATGTGGATGGATGAATGGATGGATGGATGGATGGATGGATGGATGGATGGATGGATGGATGGATGGATGGATGGATGGATGGATGGATGGATGGATGGATGGATGGATAGTACTGTGTGTTAACCTGATGACAGTGGCTTCTGCAGGCTTGTGGAGGCAGGCTCCAAAAAAGTCTTTGGCCTGGTTTCTCCAGTGGACGTCACAGTTTATGTAATGTGTTCTGATGCTAGTGTCACACCCTCTGGATCCACACCGTACAAACTGCTGAGAGGCACACAGTATACTCTCTCTCTCTCCCTCTCTCTCTCATGCACTCTGGCACGTGTGCATAGACACACACACACACACACACATGTGCAGTACCAGGAGCAGATCAGATCATCCCAGCAGGGAGGTCCGAGGCCGGGTGACGACAGACTGAGAATGACAAACACGCTATAAAACAGGCTCATCAAATATACAAAGGAGCGGAGATATGTTACTGAGCCGTCAGCAGCAAATTCAACAGGGGCTGTTGAATACAAAGCAGCGCAGCGAGAGCCCGGGCGAGGGGCTTTCACAGCGATGTGAGGAAGGAGGAGGAGGAGGAGGAGGAGGAGGAGGAGGAGGAGGAGGAGGGCGGTTTGGTGGAGACGCCGGGTCCATGTTGGTAAAGCTGGAAAATAAACACGCTGTGACTTTGCAGCTGGCTCCGCTCGCTCTCGTCTCTCTCCGCACTCATGCAGAGCAGCGCCGCCGACATCGCATGCAACACTGTGAGGCCCAGCGGGGGAGGGAGGGGGGGAGGGGGGGTGCGAGACCCCAGGGCGGGGGAGCCGCCTGCTCTCTGTCATCTCGAAAATCGAATTCTGAAGTCGTGTCTCAGACTCCTCGGCGGTGGAGGTGCAGCGCTTGACCTGCTCGAGAACAAAGCGACGGCTCTCCTGTGTAAATACAGAAAGCTGCCGAACACAATGGAGCTGCATCTGAGAGACTCCAGGATTTTGTTTTTACCTCATTATTATGGATTTCAAGCTGCCAGCATTGTGCAAGCCATTACAGGGCAGAATGACAGTAATCACAGTGGACTATGAAATAAAAATATGACCACTTACCACATCAGAAATGATGATAGTTAGCTTTTGTGGTAATTTTGACAAAGAGTTGTGAAAAACTCTTGAAACCCTAATAGGCTCAATGCCAAATGACGAGAGATGAGATGAAGAGAAAAATGCTCTTTTCATATCCTCATAATTTATGGTTCCATTGCAGCTTCTTGCGAAATAAAAGCAATATTTCTAAAATTTCAACCAACATCAGTTGCTATTTAAAGGTGTTTCCTATCCAGTGCATTTGCATATGAGAGGTAATTCTCATAAAGTCTGTGAAACTACATTCAGATGATTTCATCAGATTTTCTAAATCAGAATTAGAAAGTGTTCAGTCTCCTCTGATACCGGGCCATCTTGTTTACAGTGGACTGGTCATGTGACCCCCTACGTCTCCTCTAGTGATATCCTAATTTAGCTGTGTCCATTGCCAGTTTTAGGGTGATGAAGCCACACTTGCAGTCATATCAATGACTATTAATGATAGGAGGAAAACAGATAATTATTTTGACCCTTGTAATCTAAGCAATTATGACTGCAGCCAAGCAGAAGTCAGCAAAAAGAAGATATCAGCATCTCTGGCGAGAGCAGAGAGCAGGGAAAGTTAATAGATGGTGCAGTCGTACTGAGGAAAACCTACTTGATTTTAATGCAAAATAAACAAATCCGCTCTAAATTTAGCACTCAGGTGTGAGTGAGTGAAAGTCCTATAAAAGCCTGAGCATGCAGCTTTTCTGGGCTGTTGAGTAAAATTGAGATAGCTCATCCATAAGGCAGAATGAGTAATAAACTCATGTGCAAGTGCCTCTTATTTATTGGGGGAGGGGGATGGGTCGGGTTGGGGTCTTATTTCCATCCAGTGATTAAATTTTTATGGCTTGCATGAGTGTGTGTGTTCTGTACGCTCCCAGTAAACATTTACAGCCGCGCATAAAGACCCTCGCATGACAAGTGACACAGTTTTTAATTTTAACACTCAAATTCATCCAGACGGGGAAAGATGTGCCCGGCCGCACAGATCCACCCAAACTGGAGACGGATGCTCTGGTTTGTCCGTGTTGTTTTTCTGCGACTCTGTGGCATCCATCTTGTCCGCTGCAACTGCTGTTAGTGGTGTTGGTGCAGGTCAGCCGGAGTCAGATCCTATCGGCCTGCCTCTGCCTGTCCCTGCGAGCTGCGAGGAAAACCTCAGAGTCATTCCAGAGCTGGAGAGAGGCCACATGTCCAAATCCGGAGCCTTTTTTTTTTGTCTCCTTCCTCCTGACAGTCTGGACCGAAACTGTGGATGTCACTGACAGCTGAGGCTTATCTGCTCATCTGCTTAAACAACTGATTAGGCCGTTTTAAAATATGCTAATTGGCTTCTGGAGCTGCTGCGAGAAGCTGAGAATCCTGGGACAAGATGGAGATAAGATTAAGATAAACAGATGACATCCGGGTGGCTGGATGATGATGATGATGATGATGGTGATGAAGATGGAGAAACTGCAGGGAGGAGAATCCATAGTTGTCTGGGACGGACTCTCTGCTGCGGTCTGTGAACTACAACACAGTTTTTTTCTCAGTTTTCGGGCACAAATCTGCAGCAGCAAACAGGCAGCGGACGAGCGCTGCATTCCCGAGCCTCTCCCACACACTCCGCTTCCCCTCGTCTGTCTCATCCGCCGCGCGACTCATTTTTCACACTTTCACCCTGCCGCCGAGTCTTCGCCCCGCTCCCTTGTTTCCATCGAACCCTCTGACCTTTTATTACTCGTGTGCCAGCGCACTACTAGTCTCACCACACGTGACGTGACGTGACGCATCGATCCATCACGACAAGGACGCCGCGACCTTGGCTGGGATGCGTCTGATAAATCTGATTTCTATTAAAAAAAAGGTAATTTTTTTTTAGGAAGAGAGAGAGAACAGAGCACAACAGAGAACAACTGCAAGGTTCTTTTGAGGCTTTTCAGAGGCTGAGAAACATAATGTCACGGCTCAGTGGCTCTGTCGTCCCACTTGGCTGGAAGGGAAGCGCTATAAAGCCAGCTGTGGCGGGGACAAAGGTCAGCGCAGTGGCGGTCAGGTCCGGGTGGCTGGTCAGCGCAGACCGAGACGAAGAAATTCCTTTCTTTTCTCTTTTTACAGCAACAATTTATAGAGAACCTGTGGCCGAAGCCGCAGCTTTATCACACGCCAAGCAGATCATCAAAAAAATGAAATAGGTATTTGGCCTGAATGGGTTTATAATGCATATGAATCAGAACCGCCGCCGTGTGGAGGTCTTGAAGGGTTTCCCAGATAATCCCGGAAAATCCGGAAATAATAAACAAGACTGACAGCCTGAGCAGAGACATCACGGCTGATTTGAGGCAGCTGAGGAAAAAAAAATAACAGCAAGGAAGGTGATGAAATTGCTCTGAAGTTTTGAAAATGAGCTTGAAATATTTGCAAAGAAGTTTTCAGTCATAGCTGAAGGAAAATATGGGGGGTGAAAAAAAAAAACAAACTTCCAAAGCTGTTTCTGTCTCCAAGGTGGAGAAATGAATCATGCATTGTCCCTGAGGATGTGGAAGTCTGTCTCCGCCGTCTGACTGTGATCAAACCAGGTGAACATATGACAGACGGGAGTGATTAGCACCTCGCTGGCTCCTCACGTGCGATAAGCAGCTTTATGGAATTAACCGCAAATTCGCTTTGATTACACTGATACGCCTGCCTCTAATTTGCCCTCGTCACCGGGCTGGCGGCATCCTGTTTCATGTGATTCTGAGCGGGGATGTTGATCAGGTCTCGGCTGGCGAGCGTGCATTAAAATCCCCTCATTACACAGATGCGACACGTGTCCTGTAATCGATGCTGTTTGTCAGCAAGGCCTCGCTCTTTGATCACGCGGGCACATGAAACGGGGAGCCGGGCCCACGATCAGAGCACAAGCCAATCATTATGACAGTTATGAGACCTGTAAGTTGTGTTTACAAGACAAAAAAACATGCAAAAAAACAACTCATAGTTAGAATGTGTGTCACGCCTGGGCACTGGATTCATACTGTTGTTTATTAGCCTGCAAAAGCTGGACATGATACGCGCGGCAAATTACTAAAGCCCCCCCTGATAAATCCTAAAGATAGGATCACTCCGGACACAGCCCTGCATGCATAACAATGGGCTGTGTGGCTGCAGCCTATTGACTCAACCTTGAAGCCGCTCCGGCGCGTTCTGTAAATAAAGGACGGAAACGTGCGACTGTGACATTCTGAGCATGTCCGGGCCGAACAAATACCGGTCTGCATGTTTAATCGGGCACCCGCAGGAATTCTCCGAGGTTGCACACAGTGCAGGATATCGTGATATAACGCACTGATCCTTCAGTGTTTTAATGTAAACCAGAGGTACTCAAATACAACTCAGAGGCGTCGAGGGCAGAATTTCATCATGATTCAGATCAGTCGATCAGATTAGACACAGAATAGTCAATCTGAAAACCAAACATTATAGGCCCATGAGAATTTTTAACAAATCCCTACATATATGCATATATATTACAGTGAGTTACTATGTGATTTTGTCTCATGCTGGCATGTTAGCAGCTCTGACCGAGATTGTTAAACAGGTTCGTGGTGGAGTCAAAGCTGTTTCCACTATTTACTTTGTGACTTTGACTCTCTCGCCTAGCTCACTTTGTACCTCTGGAACATTTTGTTGCACAGTCGAGGAAGGACTAGTGCACGCAGTACTCAAATGCGTGACATTAGTAACCGTAAACTTAAGTAAATGAGGAAAAAATGTAAAGTGTGTCAAACCGAATGGAACTCAATAAGATGATAGGCACAGCTATTTACCTGTCGTTGACTCATGTTGTAAACTGAAGCAAGGGCTCATTAGATTCACTCCTCATTTCAAAGAGGATCAATTTACAAAAACTCCTCCAATTTCCTGCAAAAATCTTCCCTTATGGTGTCATGAAGCTTCAAATGGATGACTGTAAAACCCTGGAGAAGTAGCTCGTACCTAAAAGTTCTGCATTTAATTTGTGTGATTTTCAACAGGATCTGAGGTCCCTGCAGCTCTCCAGCTATTGAGTGTTTGGCTAATTGGACCTGGGACTGTGGAGCGTCAGGGGGCCGAACGGGACGGCTGCCGCCGGGCGACTCCGACACCTCCCAGGGACGGCCCGCTGGGAGCGGATCATAAAGGAGGGAAGGATAATGGCTGCCATTTTCCCCGGCTGAATAAAGAGCAGTTATCACGGCCATTCAGCTTCATTCTGCTTCCTCGCGGTTTAACGGCGGCTCGGACAGAAGACTCAGAGCTGTACGTCTGCAGAGCGGCAGATATATAAGTTACGGCGGTGATAAACACTGAGAGCGGGGGATGGGGGGGTGTTATTGTTGTTGGGACGAACGTCTCCACATACGTGCCACGGTCGACATCTCCTCCATGCGTCTTATTAACGAGGCCGAGGAGACGAGGAGGCAGGCCTTTCTCTCAGACGTGCGGAGATGGATTTCCCCGTTTGTCCACATTAACGCTCATGAGGAAAACAACACCCTGAGAACGATTACCATTCCAGACATGTCGGCGAGGGGGGGTGTGGAGGGGATGACTGCGGAGAATGCACCTAACGTTTCCCAACACGGGATGCAACAATAACCGCAGTCAGGGGAAAGCACGGTGAACAGTGAAGGGTATTGATTAGGTTTTAATTACCATGGTAACCACAGTACAGTGTCTAACTGACTCCAAGTCTGTAGCAGAGTCATACGCTGGTTAAAATTCACTCTATGACCTATCTATACTATCTATATCTATATCCGCTGTATCTACAGCAGATATCTAGATATCTACTGTATCTACTGCGGATTCTTCAAAATAAAACGTTTTCAAACATTTTGTACCATCATAATTTGTTTTTAAGTCTTTTCATTTTTACACATTTAATGTTTATTTTTCAGTGTGGCAAAACATTCCCTTATACTCGAAAGTATAAACTTGCAGCGTTTTGTTAAAGTTGGTGAAAAGTACTTCAGTTCATCAGCTTATCAGTGTCTTTTCAACCTTTTTTGAGCATATTTGAACAATAGAGTGATAAACCTTTTAGAAAACCCATTAAAAGTGGTACAGATAATTTGGCGTTTGTGAAGAACTCCGGCAGTCGGGGATGCAGCATCTCGGGCTCTTATACGTATGCAGAATGTGTCTGTTGCTGGAGGGACTTATGGAGGACATTAGATCAGATGTTTAATTATGGATATCTGATGGTGTTGGATTTATAGCCACCCCCGCTGCTGCTGCTGCAACGAGCCGCTGCAGCTGTGACAGACTGACACATATACACAGACAGGAGTGAGTGTGTGTGTGTGTGTGTGTGTGTGTGTGTGTGTGGTGGGGGGGGGTGCACACACTTGCACTTAAGTGGCACATTAATCATATTATAACCACAGTCTCGTTTCTCAAACTGATTAAATTCATAAACAACAGTGACTGGAGCACATTTGCATAAAGCCACCTCCTTACGTCCTGACGCTGACTCCTAATCCCGCCACCTTTTAATGCCAGGATCAGCGCCAAGGGCTGCGAGCGCTGCACACATCTGACATGTGACACGCCGGGGCTCATCAGAGACAGTTTAACGAGTGAAAACAGCTGTTTGAAGAGAATTAATGAGGCCCTGGAAAGATAAACTACCTTCACCTTACATATCTCAGTTGGATAACAGAACGATATATTCCAGGCCGTGTGTCTGTGTGTTTTATTATTCAACCGAGCTTCATTCATAGAATAATATCTGACATGAAAGTTAATAAACAGCATAACCCAAAGCCATCCACCTCCCCCCTCCATCTCAAAAACAGTTTGGAAACTCCATTCAGGCTTGTGATTGACCAGAGCAACACAATTGTGAAGGTAAAGTTTCAAAATGTCTTCTTCCCCAACATCTGGTCCCTCCTCTGATTGCGGCTTCGAATCAGATGTACCCTTCAGTTCAGAACAGCCTGACAAGCTTTGTTTAGTGAAGAACGTAGAGTCAGGTAATCAAAAAGTCAGTGCCAGGTAAGATGACCAATCAGAGTCAAGGCTACAAAAAACACCGCTCTAGGTCTAGCTATCATAAGCACTCCGTTCCAAAAATTGAGGTTGAAAAACAGGATCATCACATTAAAACTTCTCCAAACTTCTCCAACTTCTTGAAGAGCTTTTTTGAAGAGTCCAACTTTGCAGTTTCACAAAAAATAAAACTTCTTCATCCAAATGTTTTTTTCCGCGTGGAGGAGTCACAGTCACCCACCAGCAAACCATTACAAATCATCACTGCCCTTTTCTTTAAAACACGTCTTTGAACTGCTGTTATGCACCCTTGTTACATTATGTAAGAGAAAGTCTGTAAGTATCAAAACTGTATTTGTGTGTGCAAATGAGCAGATTATTTCGTTTTACTGTCTAAAGCTCTAATTTAATGGGTTTATTGTAATGGAGGGAGGCGCTTAATAACACATTTGACCTTATTTGTGGTAATTACACCCTGCTTTCCTCATGCCATTTAACAGGAGGTCTGAAAAAGAAAATAATGGAAAAGTCCTGCGACCTTCATTGCCACTATGGCTGCTCAGGGGATTTTATTATTTTATTATAATAAATATTAGTGCATTTAGACTCCATCTGCGCAGCTCAAGGTATTGATCAGAACCACCTGTAATAAGACCCTGCAGCTGAATGTGGAATTGAGAAATCATGAGACTTGTGCAGCAGCAGCGACTCATTACACGACACGGTGTCGCCCTACTGTATTCTCTCACATGTGCAAAAGTTTCCTTTTCCCATTTCCCTGGGAGTCTGACTCAACCCGGGCTGAATTATTGAGCACAGCACTCTCCCCGCGCCACATCACAAAGCATGCCTAATAAATGGGCTAAGTCCTCAGACATTCATGCACTGCTCAACCAGTGGAAGTATTAAAGGGGAGAGCGTCTTGTCAGCCACTGACATCTGCCAGATTTATTAGCCATGACTAAATGAATCGGAGAGGAAAATATTTTGCCATTCTGTCCAGAATTCTCTTTGTCTCACGACATCTGAAGCGTGTCTGAAAGTTTGGATGCAGCAGCTTAAAAGAGAGACCAGAGAGAGGTTTTAACAAGTCCGAACTCTCAGATAAACCTGATGAGCTGATATTATGCAGTTCAAGAAGAGGGCAATGGATGATACAGACTAAACAAAAAAAAACAAAACAAATCCTAATGAAAACCAGGAGAAAGCCTCTGAGACGGCAAAGCTGAAACTAGAATTATTGAGTAGATTAAAATATGGAGGGAAAATAAACTGTCCTTGGAAGGGGAAACATTGCTTTGGATTTTAGCCTGCAGGAGGAATCCAGAGGTAAGAATCTGTGTCTCCTGTGAGCGGACACAACCTCAGGGCTCGACTCCAGCCATCTCACCCACAACGAGCCGGTTCACGTCTCATTAGTGCGACGGCTCAATGAGGCAAACATCTGCTCAGCCTCCTCTTAAAAAACTACCAAGAGAGGAAAACCAACAAGTTTGACTCATTTCCATTCGAGTGCGACCACTCAGTCACCTCTAATGCGGCGTTGCAGGACGGCCCTACTCGGTATTTACTGCGGATATTAAGCATGTAAATGTTGCTGAGGCTGAGGGGATTGTGGCTGTTTCGTTGGAGAAGCCTCTCGGCATATATTCTGGAAAAAGTCGAATCAGCTCACTGCTGTCGTTACCATTCATCCTGTTATTATTTATTCAATCTGTATCTTTCATCTCAGTGAGGAGAAAACAACAGAATATTGCGCAATATAGTTGAAAAGCATCATAAACTTCATCTAAAATGACCAGGCAGTTAAACCAGAATCTCGCTGAAATGCCTACAATAAAAAAACAAACATTTGAGCAATCACAAAAGGTGGATTTATAGCAGCGTTGCTGCGGTGAGACTTTATTAGATTTACCTAATAAACTCAAGACAGAACGCAGGTGGTTCACCATCGCTCTGTAAAACAGAAAACTGCCATTTTTTTTTACAGTCAGGCTTTTGCACCGAATAAAGGACAGAAACCAACAACATAAAATGTTAATCGGGAGGCTGAGGAGATGGTGGTTGGTGGGTGTTTTACCTTAACACAGCTGTTTTCCACTTGTTTATGGTGTTTGTTCAAAGCTAAAGCAAATGGACAACCGGCTGCAGCCTCGTAATGAAGGGACAAACACGAGCTGCTTGAAAGCAATTAAGCAGATTTCGAGAAAAGAGTGTTAAGCTGCGTGGTTGAGGTTAAGGAAATGTGGTGGTTAAGCTTCATGAAAAGTCATATTTTTTAATCGCCGGTTTGAGTGAAGCCAGATGAGCCGCACGCCCACAAACCACCGACCTCGTCTCATCTGTCTCCTCGCTGTGACAACGTGTGAACTGCACAGAGTGGACCCAAGTTGTGAAGAGGACCTAGAAAGGTTGAATGGAGTATTTATCATGTTCTTAATCAGAACCGCCTGAGATGACATTCTACAAGTTTCTTCAGGTCTGTCTGGAGTTTTACAGAACAGTTGGACACTTTAGTACGATTTGATGACCTGACTGGCATTGGAAACCATAGTAGTGCAAAATGTTTGGCCATCCTCACTCTCCAAAATGAAGTCTTGTGGGATGAGATTTTCCACCAAAAACAATATGGCATATCGTGGAAAGAAAGACTACAAGAATTATGATTCATGTACCAAATACTATTCAATGGAAACGCCTGCAAACAGCAGTTCATTGAAACTTTAGAAATTTTATATTGGAAAAAAACTACAGTTGTGTGCCTTTATTTACTTGCATACTTGGACATGCAGCAAATACAGATATACACAAACTATCTTAGACTTGTGGGGTGGCATCAGTTGTATTTGTCATAATTTCTTTTTTAATTCCTCTTTCAAGTCCAAAATTCATACATGAATGGGATGATGTTTTTTGGCGGGGATTATATCGTCGTTATCCAACGAAGGCAAGGCAAAAAAAAAAAAAAAAAATGAATAAGTAAAAGCCCCATTCCTTTAAAGCTGGTGGGCAGCAACAAAAATGGACGACTGTGCAACAGAAACATGAAAAAATGAATGCATCCACCCACACACCCACACACACACACACACACACACACATCCTACGCTTCCCACACAAGTTGGATCAGCAGAGCCACAACAACAGGAGGCAGAGGGAGATTTGACAGCTTTCTCTCTGATCACTCTGATGTGAACCGGGCAGCTCGGGCGTCTCCACCATGCCGGCGGCGGCGGCCGCAGCTCGGCGGGCACGCTGAGAGGTCGGAGAGAGACGACCCGACCCCGCGGCTCCACGGGGAGGCCGGGGAGACGCCGCACCGTCCGCACACGACTGACAAAACAGCACCATCACACCGGTCAGGCTGAGACGGGCTGACAGGCAGAGGGAGGGAGGACAGAAGTGGCAGGAAGGAGACAGAGATGACGGGGAGAGGTGTGAGGAGTCAGCCGTGGCAGGTGGAGAGCAGAGAACAAAGCACGTGCTGGAACCTGCCAGAAACTTCCAGAGCAACTGTGACAGATTACAGATGACACCTTCAATTAGAGCATCTGCTTTGATCACATCGTTAGGGGACGGGCGGGGATGGAACGAGCAGTTCGGTACAGATTTCTGACATCCCGTTAACTCGCCGACTCGTTTGAGGTATTTTTCATCTGCCTTATTAGCGGCTGGATGTGAGTGTCATTTATTCCCGGCTAATTATCAGGCGCACAATAGCTCTTAATATAGCTTGTGTCACTTGTGGCACGTTGCAACGCACACATTTTGTAAGAATTTAATTTGTCAGCGGTACAGTGGATTAATAAACAAACGCGCACACGACAGAAAAAAAGATCAGTGTAGGCAGGCTCGATACATGAGCAGACAACTCAGAGTTTCTGTCTGTTGTTTCCGTTTTCTTCTCTTCCTTTGGTTGGAAATTCCAGATTCCTTCTTTTTAATAGAGACGTATTAGCAAATGTTACACTATTCAACAGAGTACTGTGAGTAAAAGAAATAGCAAAGAAAGGTCATTATTTCTTCACCTTGTAAGAGTAACTGTGTTTCCATGGCAGTTTTTTTTTGCAAAACAGAAAAGTTAGTTCTCACATTTTGATGAAGTCGGTGCTTCCACTGAAGGTCATCCTGCACATGAGCTGTAATTCTCAGAAATTTCATGAAAATAAATCATGTCAATCTCACAATTTTCATAAAATTCTTGACCCGCAAGACTCGATTTTCCAAATATTGTTTTGTTGAATATTTTAATACTGTAACTGTAATTTGGTCAATGTGACCCCATATGTCACGTCTGGTGACATATGTTTCCATCACACTGTTGTTTTTTTTTTTTTTTTTTTTTTACCATTTGAAAGGTAATTCGAGATTTATTAGTTTTCATTACCAGTTTTAGGTTTCACACATTTCTGGGGCTAATGTAATCCTTGTTTGATGGCAAAATGACGTGATAAAGAATATTATTTCAGAGAAAGTTTGAGTGAAACTTCCCTCCGCTCTACAACACTCTATTTTACCTGAGATACTGTTATTAAGACATCATATGCGTGGCCGTTTGTGAAATTAGCTCCTATTATATGGTCTGACAGTATCTGCTCTCACCGCACAAACCCAATCAGTGTAAAAAGGCGAGCACGACCCCGGCAAATGACAAGACGTCGACGCCGCTTCTTTGTCATCCGAGAAAAGAGCTGTGAAATCAAGCCAGTGTGTAACCATCCCGTGCTTTACTTTTACTTTACTAGTTCATTTTAAAGAGCGGAGGAGGACAAAATGTGGGGAAAAAGGTGTGTTCTGGAACAATCAGCACCCTTCTCTGTTGCCTGTTTCGGAGGCCTAACCCTTTCCCTATCTCTCATCACTCAGACTGCAGCCAACAAGCACAATGACTTCTCAGCAGCGCAGCAAAAAGGAGACGTGCTGCTGAATAGTTTAGGAAAGCAACCTGGAGAGAAAATGGCCGCTCCTGGGGAGCAGGCCACCCCTGGCCGAGGCATCACTCACCATGAGTCCGTGCGTGTGTGTGTGTGTGCAGTGTTGGACGGAGACAAACAAAAGAAAGAAAAAAAACCCTGGATCCATCTGGGTGTTCATGTTGCCACCGGCCACTGGCAGAGAAGGGAAGATGTGGGAGGGATTTTCATTCTGCACGCCTGGCTTTGAACGGGCGGACCGTTGCCTCTGGTCACCAGCGACAGAGGAGTGTTTGATGTGGCCTGGGTGAAGCTGGTGGAGGCTCCAGGCGGCGCCCTGTCTCCACCCAGAAGGACAGAGGGACTGGAGGGACGATCCCCTCCCCCTCAGTGTGTCCTCTGTCCGAGCCGAGGAACAGATCCACCCACCACTGGGACCTCAAACCTCTCCCCAAAGCTCTCCGCCTCAGGGGAAGAGAGCAGGACAGAAATGCAGAGTGACGGCTGAGGACAGCGGAGCACATGGTCCCCGTGCTGAGGAGGCCGTGCTCCGAATCACTAATCGCTCCGACGAGGTGGCGAGGTGGCTCAACACGGCCTCTAGACACGACCTGAGCTGTTGGCTTTAGGAATCGTTTAGCAGGAGCTTTCAACCACAGCCACTTATGCTGGAGACCAAAGTGTGATGATAAATGCTACTCTACACTGACTATCACTCTTTAAGTGATAAAAAACCTTGAAGATGTTTGGTCTCATGCAATATCACATCACTCTGCTGTAAAACATAATGACATTAAATTGAATCAAACTAAAATTAAACTGAATCCAATCCAGATATAGGAGGTCATGACATCACACTATCTGCCATGGGACTAAGTAGACAATCACCCTATAAATGATTCCTTAAATATTCTTTTTATTTGTCGGTTTGGACACATACAGAAATTCTTCTCTCAAGTGAAACTTTTTTTTTCTTTTGGTATTTTTTTTTCTTTATCTGGGTCTTACAGGGTCAAGGTCAACAGAACCAAAGAGGTCTTTTGGAGGAGAGGTGAAACATTTCCAAAAAGCCTAACAAAAGTCCAAAATGTGTCACTCTAATACGACAACGACCTCGATGACTGAGACCTGTCACAGACACTTTATACCATTCATAATACAGACACACACACACATACATATCACTGTGAGTGCTAAGTTCAAGTACCAGTTATAAGGAGACACGAGCTGGAGAAGCTAGACCAGCTAGAAAGGATCTCTGACAAGAGTTTCTCTTGCATTTAGAAAAAGTTCAGTCTCCTCCTCTGTCCACACATAACACGCCATCTTCATGCGATCCCTCCTTTACACCATATCTATTGATGGGAAAAAGCCAAAAAACGTGCTTCCATTCTACTTTTATTCTATATCGACAAGAAGGCTTTGGAACATTTGAGAGGTCTATCAAAATGTCTGTTTTTATTTCTGTTTTATTTTTTAATTGCCAAACAAAGTTTTTGTGCATGTCTGAGAGTAATGGAAATCCAACTACAGAGGGAGAACTACACAGTGAGTGTTCATGAATCCAAATCGCAGGATAAACAAATAAAATACAAGAGGAAGACTTGAATGTTAATTCCTTTATCTTGTGATACTGGATGCTGACTGATTCTTTTGTTGTTGTTGTTTTGTAGTTATAAACCTGCAGAGCTTTATCAGGAGAATCTGGTGCACCGTCATCATCAGGCTCAGCTAATCCTTTCGTCAACAGCCACTTCCTGTTGTGCTCTTCCCAGTCTCAGCAGGCAGTTGTGTTCAACAACAGGGCTTTGAAATATATCTGAGATGTGGTCACAGCTCACATATGTTGCCCGCTGGCATCTCTCCATATTTAACGTTGAACATGCACATCTAAACGCACAATAAGTGCTGTTGTTAATGGTGAATCCTGCTGTCTAGACAGAAGTACAGTAGTTAGAGGGTATAAGTTGAGTTTTTTTTAGTTGACACAGCAAAGTCATACATTCAGTCATGTATAGCTCATAGTGAAGAGCCAAATTATCTTTAACTGGCAGAGAACAAACATCCCTGCAGCACGTGGAGTAGCTATTGCTGCTCCCTGACCCTTCGAGGCTCGCTGTGGACTGTTTAAGTAAAAGAGACTTTATTGTTGGTGAGTTATAACGTCTGTGGAGAGCCAATATAGGAGGTAAATTTGATGTAATACAAGTTTGGTGTCAGGCAGAGATCTACAATTAAACTGTGGGCACAAATGGAGAACAGCAGACATTAGATGTTGCTTTGTTTGTGTTTGTTTGCATTTAATCTCCATTTAATTCGGTTAGAGGAGCCATTGAAGCCTCAAATGATTCACAGACATAAATCATTTTACTCATAATGCGCGGAGCGTCTGCCTTAGTAACTTAATTAGCTCTTTGTGGATTTGCTCAGCCCCAGCATGCCTTCATGTATGTTCCATAGAGTCTTGGGGAAAACAAATTCAAGGTTTCCACGCCGTGGATGATGCATCTCAGAGCTAATAATCTGCCTCTGTGTTACTAGATAGCTCACAGGCCATTGCGTGGTTTCGTTCTGCTGCCGATGAAGATTTAATGCAGTTCAAAGACAAAGAGAAGAAGCCTGAATGCCATCTGTTGGGGATTGCAATTTGCTGCTCGGGCAGTGGATCGAGCTCGTGTGAGGACTCTGCTTTGGAAGCTGCTAAAATATGGAAGTCACAACATGCAGGAGAGGATGAATTTACAGTCTGACAACATGATTTACAGTCCGACAACATGATTTACAGTGCGACAACATGGACACGTAGTCGTGGGTGTTGTCTCCGCTCTGCTGCTGCCTGTGAGTCTGTAGCATATTCAGATTCAGTCTCGCAGGTTTCACATTACAGCATGTCTATGTATTTGCTATGTCTAGCTCCTATGTTTAACCTTCAACATGCATTTATTCATACCTAATGGTGAGCTTGACTATACTGCATATGGGGGGGGGGGGGGACTACACAAACACTTTCATCCTGCCAAGTCTGACACCAATCTGTGTCAGTCTAGCAAGTTTCCCCAGCCTTGGCTTTTTTTCTGAGCACGCAGCGTCTACTTTTACCTTGCTTGTTTGTTTTTCTCGCACACTGTGCCCTTCTATATCTACACCATCTGCATAAATCTTCCTCTGAGACTTTGTGCGGCTGGTTAGGATGCACCACCATGCGAGTTTAATTTATGTAAGTAGCCTGTTTTACTTTCATTACTTCTAATGAGAGGGAGATTTCTTTATTCTGAGCAGAGAGACCTAAATAGACTATAACATGTTTTTTTTTTCCTTTTCTTTGAAATAGCTGAGGCTGTCTCAATTTCCTTGGCTGCTTCTTTGTTGCATCCGCCCACATCGTGTCCTGACCCTCACACAAATACTGCATGACGCAGCAGGAGACGTGTTAAAAGGAGCCCACATGTCCCTGGGCCCGGGAGAGCCAGAGTAAATGAGCAGGTTCCACCTGCGCCCACGACAGCCTGGACCCTTCTTCCCAGGAGCCTCCGAGGGGACTACACACCGCTGAGCTCTGTCATGCTTCACAAACCCACATATCCTGGTCCGGTTCCTCACGAGAACTTTGCATCTTTCACTCATTTGTATCAAATGCCAATCTAGAAAGACATTTTCAGAGCTAGTCAGGCTTCAGGAATGGATGAATAAAGGTTTTAGGTGACTTTGATTTGCACCAAAATCTATGTTCATGAAGAAAAAATCTTAAATTAGACAGACTAGACTAGACGGTATAACATCAAAGACCAAGCTGCCTCTGAAGGATGACTATGTTTTTACAGCTTTGGTCTTCATAAACTTCCTCATCCTTGTCCTCTGCTCTGGTGTAAACACTGATGCTGTGGAAAGTCTAGTCAGGAAAGCCTCAGACTGTATTTCACAGGCTTTTCATGTAGAATCCCTTTTTTGGATTTAGAATCTGCACGGATCTGCTGCCTTTTCATGCTTATCTGGCAACCACACATAGGCTTAAGCTCACAGGCATGGTCGCATGACTTTACATTCTCTGATAAACAACATAGCTGAGCAGCTTTTGAACAAACTGCTTGTAGGCTTGTGCAGGCTTGTATGTTGTTGGAGCCAGTATCAGAGACCAAGTCACATACATGAGCATACACAAACCATTTCCTATATCTAAATCTATGAATGAGGATGTGATGTGACATCTCTGATCAGGTGCAGACATTGTTCAACAGAGCTATAAATGGTCTTCACTCTATGTCTCCTTTAAAAGACTTGAGTCACCAATAAAGCTTCTCCATTAATCCCATGAAAAGCCAACACCCGCTTGAATTATTCATATTACCTGTGCGGGCGAGCCAAAGCCTGATTTGGTTTGTTTGTCTGTTTTGATAGACCTACACACACACTTACGCTGTACTTTATTTTGAGACGATCCCACTTACACAGTTCTGATGCCAGAAATACTCACGAGAGCAGCAAATGTGTGTTAATCTGGATCTGAAAATAGAAATGGAAATGGAAATTGCTGCTGTATCGTACTCAGATGTGCCAGGAAGCCGTGGAGCTTTTCACGCTAAGAGTCAGATTATTATTATTATTATTATTATTATCATTATTGGTTCTGGTCTTTCTGTTGATTCTCTCAACAAAAACGAGATCTCAACATCTCTTTTGTCGTAACAGCAAGAAGGAAAATGACTTCAGCTAAGATGTTTTAGGATTTTGACAAACCCTTGGCAGAACTGGATTCATGTATGCAACCTTTATACGAGATGATATGATAAAGCCAGGGATTTGAGGATTTGTTTGATCGTCTGAATGCTCCAGTCACTCTCGCTCTGCCGTCAGAGCACTCGGAAGATAAGGCCAAAGAAGGACAGTTTGGATTTACGGGAAAAATGATGAAAAATGCCTGAAAAAACACAGAGCTCAGAACACGTCTCTTTTTTTGGACTAATGGAAGAATATCTTATCCTCTATCCTCAAAAACGAACTCTCATTTAAATTCTGATTCCTATTCGATCCGTAGCCTAATATCCTCCCCTTTTATATGCATATCTCTGCTCCCTGCTCTTTATTCATGTACCAGCTGCACTGTTAGTACCAACAGGCTGACTCAGCCCCACAAACACATGTAATAAACCTATAATATCTTTACAAGAGAGAGAGCAAAACAATACATCCCTCTAAAATGTATGTAGCTACTGTACCTTCTCTGACAGAGCCAGACAGCAATTAAATGTGTTTGACATTTCTGGAAGGGAGACAGACTATTCTACCTGTAGTTCCAAACAATTACCTATTACCATATTTGTATCTTTATATATATATATATATATATATGCACCACAGCATATTGTAGCAGCATGCAGCTGAATTAAAGCATGCTGTCAAGCGAACAGGATGGATCTCTGTGAATTGCTTCTTGTGTTTCCATTATTCATGGAGGGTGCTCACATCTGAAGCAGAGGCATAAACATCGGAGCGGCCTCGGCGTCTTACATTATTGACAGAGCCTCACGATCTCACAGAGCTTTCTCCCTTTGATATTGTTCAGGTTAAATCCAGCCTCTCGATGCCCATCTCCTCTTCCAAGTTGTTTATCTGTTTCCCTCTTCCCACCCCCACCCCCAAAGCAGCTTGGACGCATCTTGGTCATGAAATGAGGGATAAAATATTGACTTTGCAGAAATCCAATGATGATAAAGGGGAAATGTTTCGTTCCGCTTAAGTGACTCTAATCTTTAGGTGTTAAGATGATTAAACAGACGCTCGCAGTACTTAACAGCGTAGGTCGCGTTCTGCCTCATTTCTGGAAGCAGCCGATGGATCCAAAGGGTGGAGCGAGAATCCAATACCGAGCTGCTGACATGTGGACACGTCATAAAATATGAATCGAGTCCGACACCGACAGAATCCAGCTCAACACAACTGAACCACCGGCAGGTCAGGAAAGGTCACCGGGAACTCACTGCGGGTTCTTGAGCCAGAAGGAACTGGATGTGCACTGTGTACAGAGGCACGTAGTTTAATATCAGAGTAACATATTATTATCATCACCCAGCAGCTCCCACCGGGTCTGTTGGCAGCTGAGTGTAACAGCTCAGCAGCTCCAAGTCTGAGGACATGGTTCTAGATAGATTGGAAAAGAAAAGAGCATGAGAGGATTGAATATGCTTTCATTCGTGCCACAATGGGGAAATGTCAAAATACAAGATTCAAAGTGTTTATTATCATGTGCAAAATGAGAAAGCAGGTTTCCCTGTATAATGAAAGTCTTGCGTTCAGAAAGAATGCCGCTTTGAGAATAAATATAAGTTGAAGGTACAACAGGATTGGCCCGATGGGTCCATGATAGTGCGCTTTCTATTAGCGGGTCTATCTATGTTCCAACCTCCATCTACGATAATGAGCTGTAGGTAGTGACTGAAGAAACCAATCACCGATACTCAGCAGGGGGTCTGGGTCAGTCTGAAGCTTCACTTTCACAGCAGCTACAGGTCTTGGAAAGACTTGGGGACACATGAACAGATTTCTGTTCTGACGATTGAAAGACTAGGGAACACACATCCAATGAAACTGCCCCATAAGTGATCACAGACTACATTTGTCAAACAAACCAACTGAGCCCAATGTTCCTGTGCTGACCAGAGCAGACTTGACCTCGCTGTGAAATAAGGCTTAAGCTTGTAACATGTCCTCGGCTTTAGAGATAGAGTGAAGAGCTTGGACATATGGGAGGGGCTCAAAGTAGAGCCATTGCTGCTCCTCTGCTTCAAGAGGCATCTGATGCCTCCCTGGCGAGATAATGGGGAGATGAGTCTCCTCCCTGAGGGATAGTCAGGGAGGAGACCCAGGGCAGACCCAGGGCATGCTAGAGAGGTTGGCTGGTTTGGAAACGCCTATGGATGCTTCAAGAGGAGCTGCTGCAGGCAGATAAGCAGCTGAAGACAAGACAGTGACGCATCGTAAGTAATTGTTATGCAAGTTGATGACCAATCCTTCATACATAAATTTACAGCGACAACAACAAAGCAGAAGTGTATAAACGATGGAGAGCAGTATAAACTAGTTAATCTCTACAAAATCTTCCTCTGAGTTCTTGTTAGATTCAAGTGAGAACAAACATTTTTGAGCTGTTTGAAATGCCTACATTTGCCTCGGCTCTGGTCCTTTACTTTGAACTCAATAGGCTCATAAAAACACTTGCGATCAACTGGTCTTGACGTAGATTAAAGTGTTTGCTTACAAGGAACTAAGGCGGCAGAAACCGAAAAGCGAGAGAGCTATGAAACGTAGCAACGGCCGCAGCCTTGTCTTCCTCTCGCCACATTCTCAGCTGGAATGGGAAACCAGTGGTGCTTAAAAGCGCCGCTATCTGTTTTACACAGGTAGCGACGGAGACCGTAGAAACTCAGCCAGCAGGCACATTTCCTGGTTGAAATAGTAGCAGTGGCGTATGCGAGAATCTGATAAAAGACGGAACAATGAGCTGAGATGGCTGTTTCTGCAGCGCCGCACGCCGCTGAGGCGGCTGCCACCAGCTCCGCCGACAATGCAGACGCCGCTGATCAAAGCATTAAGGAACGTGGAGAGATGAGCGCGGTGCAGCTGGCTGCACGGCGCAGTAGGTGTGAGTCAAACAGCATGCCTAACATCCGGCTGAATCTGCAGGTTTGAGCTCGGGGCGCGGGAACTTTCGCCCTCTGAAGCCGAGCTCCGGTTTGACCCGAAACGTCTTCAGATGCCGAGCTGACTCCCAGCAGACTTCAACCTACACATCACTACGCTACATAACGCCTGAACACGGCTGCCAGAGGGGAGGGTCAGAGGCGTGCACACTGAGATGATCATATTCCATGTAAGTGGTAAGAAAAAAAAAAAGAAAACCTCGGGGGACTGACAATCTCAAAGTCTTAGAGCGAAAAGTGAAGTTTTACAGAGTGTGTAGGATGGAAGGGATTGGAAAAGATGTTTCTGGACTGTTTCCATCGTCCTACAAAATGCAATATACTTTCTTTTTTTCCGATGCCAAATAAAATCCTCCACATATCCCGCTCAATACTTTGGCAATTAACCTTTCATACCAGGCAAAGCTTCTGTGTAATTTAGTGAGAGAGAGAACCGTGCACTTTCCAATGCCACCACCTCCAGTGAGCTCAGGAATCAGCCTTACCATTTTCTTCACACTCTAATTGCATCTTACGTCTCTGTGAGTGTGCTCTAGCATGTGTGTGAGTGTGTTTACGGCTGAGGAATGATTGCAGCCCAGTCACAGCGAGGCCTATGAGGAGAGCCAGACGGAGCCGCAGTCACACGCTGAGAGGCCCATATTAGTGTCAGCTGCTGATTGATCTGCCAAACAAGTCCTGCGGACGCGGGCGGCTCTGCTCTCTGTCCCCACGCGTCCCCACGCGTCCCCTCGACAACTAACAGCCTGTTTATGTTGAGATGCGATGTGGACCAACAGTTCGGACCATTTCCAGCAAAAGTGAGGTTTGTGAAGATGTCATCTGTCCGATGCTGGAGGCATGTGGTACCTCTCCGGACTCCGGACTCCGTTTATGCTCCCACTGCGATACGAGTGGTTTAATGGAAATCAATACTTCTGCTCATGAACTTGTTTAGAGCATCTTGAATTGTCTTTGGGAGTTTTTAAATGAAACTGTGGTACAGCCTCGACTTACTGTGCTGAACTTGCTGATACGTAAGCATGCTTACAAGAGAGATTATGTAACTATATACCTGAGATTAGAATTTGGTTCTCCCACAGTAACAATAAAGCTTCCTTGAAACCTTGGATCAAGTTGTATAATCTTGTCTAGGGTTTATTCTCTGTGTAAATTACTTTTACTTGTTTCCACTGAACCATGTTCTGCAGTTCTAAAGTTAAATCTCCTCCCTCTGGACTCTACTCTGAGGATGTTGGACGTTCTGTTTCTATGTTTTTACGAAACTTCATTAGAAATTGAATTAAATTTCTAAAAAAAATAAGATTTCCTAAAGTCCAAAAGTCTGGTCTAACTGGTAGTGTCACCATCTTTGTCTTATCTGAAAAACCACATAATAAGAACATATACGAATACATAATAATGAGAAAACTGTGTTTCCATTTCCATTAATTTCATGTGGAATAAAATATAAAGTGCTTTATCAGAAATGGATATAAACGTGTTTTCCTGCTGGTGATTATCTGTGTTCATGATTCTTTGTAAAGCGGGTCAGTGGTTGCTTGGCATTTTAAACTTGTTTACGCTGTACAAACTAAATGGTGGCACAGCATTTTTTGTGGCAAAGCTCAACTAAAAAAAAAAAAGCTGCAATGACACAAAAACGAAAATATGCTGCGACTTACTGCCCTGAACTCGCTAATGCAAGCCAAACGCAATGAACCCTGGGAAGTATGCTAATGAATCAACATATCCCCAAATTACCTAATTAAGATGTTTATTAAATCTACTCATGATTTTAAGTTTATACTGAGCTAGGATAATGAGATAGTAAGTGCTTCTGGACGCTGATTATAAAAGACACATTTAGTTCACGTGACTCGAAACTGAAGTAGTCATCTACTGTGCTCACTGAATGGGTGGAGCAGGTGACCAGATTATAACAAGTACAGTGTTGTGATGTAGTGTACGAGCACCACAACACATCTTTGCACATCTTAACATATTGCTATTGAATAACTTCCAGGGTGGTTTAGGAATCTGTTCAATTGCAGCTGTTCCTCACATCAAATTACCATTTACATGTCATTCGACACACAGACACACATCCATATGGAAACAATGTGGGTGGGTGTTTGTTGCCCAAAGGTCCTTCGAGTGGGTTAACATTCAAGCTGTGGGCGCAGTCTTGTGCATATACTGTGTGTGTGTGTGTGTATGTGTGTGTAAGTATATACGTGTGTAAGTACTGTGAGGGTAAATGGCGAGTGGACAGGGAGAAGGTCAAACAGGAACACATACATGTGCAAATCCTGCAAACACTGCCTCAGACATTGCTCTAGTCTAACAACACATAAATGTATTTCTTTCTCGTTACAACACACACACACACACACACGCACGCACGCACACACACGCACATACAGAGTGACCGTGCTAGAGTTGCTGTAAGTCCGTCATAAGATGTGGGTGGAGATTGGAAACAGCTTCAGGTAATGGTATTCATGGAAGAGAGCAGCATCCATTAGCTTTCCTCTTTCAAACGCTAACCTTTAACAAGTCTGCTGGTTTATGCATCAACGTGACCTTATGAATACTAACCATGTCTGATCTTTTCATCTGCATTCAGCGCTGGCTGCGCAGCGGGAGATTAAGGTGACTGTTCTCCGCGGCCCCCGGCCACCTGTCAGGCTGCGGCTGCAGCGCAGCAGGAGCCGCATGGAGCCGCAGCCCTCGTCCTGGTTTTTAATGTACGCTGGAAAAGTTTGGAGCTCGTGAAACCGCGCTCGAGTCATTTGTTGCTGGAGAGGGAAATTGGATTGCGGGGCGCGAGGCTGTGGTAAGCGCGGGGGCCACCTGTGTTAATGAGATTGCTGCAGTCGGAGCCATTTCCGGCCCGACTCCCACTTGTTTATTTCCAGGCAGATCGATAGATTATGGTCTCGCTTTACAGAATCCCACCAAAAAGGTCAATGAGGAACGAGAGGAGCCGCAACCCTGCATTATTACCTGGATGTGGTTAAATCTCAGTCTGCAGCCCCTGCAGGTTTGGCGCTCATTGACCAGGGCTCTGCAAATATCCCTTCTCATTACAGTCATACAGTCGATGTAGAGCGTAAGAGGACGGGAGTCAACAGGCGGCTAACATTATTCTGTTTTTGCCAAACAATAAGAGAAAGAAAAAAAGGTGTTGAAAACAAGTCACTGAAGCTACAGGTTATCACAACATAAAATCTCTATGAAGTACAACAAAATTGTACAATTGCGACATGAAGAATGTTAGCCAAGAGAGGTATTATCATTTAAAAAAAAAAACAAATTAAAGGAACTGTGACTTGTAAGTGTTTCTATCGAAGGTTGTTTTGTGCTTAAGAAGAGCTTCTAAAGGTACTGCAACATCCCATTTTTAGAAAATCTTGTCCCTGAGGACTTCCCTTTGATGAAGTTCAATTGTTAACTTTTTGTGTTACCACGTTTTTTTTTAATTAAATTTAGAAGTAGTTCAGTCTCCTTGTCGGTTCCCACATATCACATCATTTTATCTGAAGCAGAGTGGTCACATGACCCACATGACCCATGTGAAAACTGCTTCGATTAAACTTTCGCAACAAACTTTTTTTATCAACACGTCTGAAAAAACACCTCATGAGAGGATAAAAATGTTTTTGCAATATTTGAGAAATTTCTATTCAAAGTTTTGATTGAGGTATTTAGCTTTTGTGCATTTCTAGAGGCGATGGAAACTGTCCGATAGTTGAGTACGAAGGTGGTACGATGATCAAAGGATTTCATGTTTCAGGTGAAATAGGATGCGATATAAAAGGGGATACTTAGGTTTTAGGCTTGCAGGGTCAATGGATACGTACCTTGAAAAGAGTGGAGTACATCTGCTGACAGACTGCTGAGAGAACAGTGTCCTCCCTCTGCTCAGGGAGACAGTCTGTGAACACGTCTGGCAGACAGTGCCAGCATTTAATAAATTGCCCCGTGCAAGGTGTGAGTGAATGCAGAGGAGAGCGGGTCAAACAGACTTCCACGCTGCTGTTAACCTGCAGGAGCCTGGCAAACAGGTCACGTGCTGAGCAGAGCGGGACCAAAGAGATGAAAGAGACGGGAGTCCCACGGAGAACTCTGCTCTCAGGATCACAGGTAAATATCACAGAGGATAACGTGGCTGTTGATTCGGCAGGAGAGAAATTAGGTTCGGTTTTCTTTATTCTGAACACTTCCCTCTGAGCGGCGTGTTTTTTTGCGCAGATTAAAAACAGTTAAAAATAGAAGAACTGACTCTTTGGCACCCTGCAGGCAGCAGGAACGCGAGGGAGAACACAACAGGGAAATATCGCCTTTTAAAGCTAATAAGTCATGTACGCAGAGTTAAGACATCAAGCAGCACAAAGCAACACTGATGTTCATTTCATGTCGAACCGAAATGCCACAATTACCAGCTAATTAAACATGAGAGAAACAGGAAACTCTACGGATTCGCTGCTGAAAATCGACCTCTTGATCTTTGATTGGGGGAAAACAGAAATAGCACCAACATCAAACTGCTGCTACTTAACCTGCTGGTACATTCACTCCTTGCTGATTGTTACAATAATTAGCATTTGAAGGGCTGTTGACACCAAATTGCACCTGTCCTCTAAATGTGTTGTGTAACATTAAACAGGGACAACGCAGTAAACATCATTTCATGTTTCAACACTCTTTACTCTCCGCAGCGTGTGAGGAAATGAGCTTCACTGTGGTCAGCACAGAGTCAGATCTCTTCTCCAAACCCATTCTCCAACCCCCCCGAGCTTTAATAACAACCGGCCATAAATAACACTAAGTGTGACACACAATGTTGTCGCCACATAATTCACATTTCAAAAACCCCGGTACGAGCGAACCTGTCGAGGCCCAGCACTTCACAGCTGCGGTGTGGCATCGCTGAGGCTCTGCCGTTATGAGATTCCTCCTGAGAGAGGTGCTGATAGATTACCGTGGCCGGGCAAAAAGGATTCACCTTTTCTTTTTTTTTTTTTAATACCCTGCCTACAGTAGCAGTGTGACTAGGTGCTGCTCTCCAACTCTCAGCACTGTTTAATTCGTCACTGCTGGTGCAGTTATCTAGTCCTGGATGTAGCTTGGAAAAGGTGGAGATGTTTATCAGCTCAGCTCGACCTCGTTTGATGAGTTATTACTTTCTCTGTGTCGCTGAGGGGAGGAGGACCGCTGCTACGCCTCCCTCAAGCTCTGCAGCTTCCTGCTGTGAAGCTGTGACTTCCTGTGGGCTGGCTGACAGAACATCACAACTGGAGATGTGGTAAATAGTGCGTTTTTCTAGTCTTCATGGCCACTCTGAGAACTTTACAGACTGCACTACTTGGCTACCCCGCAGGATCCATTCACACATATTCCCACTTGATGACTCGACATTAGAAGCAATCTGGGGTTCAGCATTTTGCCCAAGGACAAGCTGTTCTGGGCTGGGATTGAACCACTGACCTTCTAATTCATAGAGCACACTCCCCCTGAGCCACGGTCACCCCACAGCTGTAATGTGGGAGTGTTATAGGGACGCCATAAACTGCCGTGTGAAGCTAGTAGATTTATTGATTTAACACCTTTTTTCTTGTGTTGCCATTCACAGCGGGATTGAAGAGTCAGTGTATGAATTCACTGTGGTTAAAAGATGCTGGACAGATTCACCCGATGCATTTATATTCCAGGCCAGATGCTTTTTTTTCCCTACATGCCATCATTCACTTCCAACCTCTGGCTGTACCTTTTTCCATCCTTCCACCCCCCACAACCACCCACTACTTTGCAGTTCAAAGCCTCGTCTGTGTGCTTAAACCTTTGAAATCCAACCTCTATCAGAGCTGGATTTCATCCCAAGATGCTCATCCATGCAGGTATATGAATTTACATATGTATACATAAGCAGTGCAGGGAGTAATGTATTGTAAAAGGAACACCATTACAGTAATGTACTGTTATTACACGTAGACATTTAGTCTACTCTGCATTCAACCAGAAACTGTTGGTGTCTTAATTCACCACTACAAATGGGACAGGGCTCGCTCTAAACCCAAACTAAGACCTCGCTGAACAACTGCATATATTCTGTACCAACTTTGAGAAGAAGAGAAATTTGTTCTCCCTTCCAGGGCTGCTAGAAGAAGTGACATTATTCATTTTTTGCAGCCCTGGTCTGGGATTCTTGCAGCTTGTTCTTGAAACATAAATTGGCCAGAACTTTAATTGTCAGACAATTATGGTGTGATTGGTCTTACCAGGAGTTCTGCACTATTATGAAATGTCCAGTATGAAATGTCCAGGCCAGAATGAACTCTGTTCTTGTTCTTCCTAAGCATCTATTGACCAAGCTAACCAACTAATCAGCAGCAAAGCTTCTCAAAGGTTTCTCTCCGTCTCTCATGATGCAGAGAGAGTAGAGAGACGCAGAGTGGGTCATTGAAGAAAAGAATCTCAATCAGCAGAATCTCTGCACTGTGCACTCTATAAGGTAAGAGGTAGCAACGTTACACAGACTATGCCTTTTTTTAAAAGATGTTATCAAAAGGCAATGACGCTCTGCACTCTGTGCCTGAGCCGTCTGTCCAAACAAAATTTGTACAAGACCTCACTGTACTCAGTTTAACAAAGTTGATATTGATCTATTTCTACGGTCACGTACCAATCACAAAACAAGTGTGCTGCACCGCATCGTGCATGAATACAACAGAGCCTAACATTTTTTTTGCATGGCATATGGTGTGAATGCCTACAGCACTTTAGAATACTTAGTCAGGCTTCTGTGGATATTTTAGAAACTCAAGAGTAGTGCAATGCTTTACAAATCTGTTCCACTGTACAAAAGGACAAGGATTTTTCTAACAATCTCTGTGTGTGTATGTGTGTGAGTGTTCCCTATCCCCCTGTTTCATCTGGTTGTTGCATCCCTTTCTGGTCTTGGAGTGGCAGTGCTCTAAATGCAGTGATAATGAATAGGCCTCTGGGAGTCTTTGCTGACTTGCAGCAGCAGGCTAATGAGATTAGCTGAACCACTGAGGGCCCGTTAATGGCACGAGGCCCCCTGTGAGGCAGAACAAGATGAAGAAGCAGGCGGACCTGGACTGGGGCGTCAATAAGCCTCTGATCTGCTGTAAAGCTGACAATATGCATCACCATGTTCTCGTAACAACCGGGATATTCAGAATACGCTCACGCAGAAAGTTTGACTACGTTTGACTAAAGTTTATGAGGGTCTTGTGTGCTCTGGAATTAAAGCAATGTCTTTACAGTGAGACTCCTGGTTCTTTAAAGTTCATTCTCAGTGAATAATTTTCCCTCAATCATTGGCTGCTCAATCAATTCTTACAAAATCATCAGACAGACTGAAAGGGACAAAACCTTTCATTTGGGGTCGAACCACCCCTGCACTACGACATGCAGCTCACAAAGGGAGTAATCACATCAGCAGCCAATCAACAGCCTTGTACATGTTATGACCTGTGAGGCAACAAAGAACACGAGAGAAGCCAGACAAGCTCATCAAGGATGAACCGAGCGAGACTTCAGACTTCAATGCCTTGTTAATGGCCACAATGCTGACGGCACCATTAAGAACGCGAGCTCCATTTGCATTTAACCGAGCTCATGCACCTGGTCCTCAACATCTGAAAAAAGGACAAAGAGATGTGCAGAAAAGGGCAAGCGGTTCTGAATCAGACCTAAGACCAAAAAGTGGTCACAAAAAAGAAAAAAAAGCACATATTTGGGTGGAAGTATTGTAATTATGGTGCCTTTGAATGGCAATCAAGAGTTTGCATTTGAAGCAGTCACAGGTCCACTGCGTGATATGCTCGATGTTCAGAAGGTTAAATCCCTTTCAAAAATTAGAGGACCGAGGCATTAGCAAGAGGTGAAATTCATCCGTGTGCTACTAATATTCACCGAATGAAAAAATCATTTTCTTGAGCAATTCGTTGCCATAGAGCAGACAAGAGAACAGGTGGAAAAGACGAGCTGATGACCAGTTTTTAAGTTACTGTTCTACTGGAAGACATCCTTGAACAAAGAAACAGGACGACAAAGCCCTACTTCACTGCGTGACAAAGTCATTGTCATAACATATTAGGTTCTGAATCCAAAGTGAAGCTCTGATGGAGCATAAACTACAGAGAAGTCAAAGCAGAAATGAATAAGTATCATTAAAACAGGAGCTGAGAAATAATCTGTTTTGTGACATGTGTGCTGTTCCTTTTCAAAACCTCACCTACCTTGCCTTCCTCACCCATCATGCAAATAAAACCAGGGGCAGATTCAGGTGAGGCTCATTTCGCCTGGAGCATAGACAAAGATTGATCTGAAAAATGGATGAATGAATTGCAAAAGAGGTGCTAAGAACAGAGGCAATTACACCTAATGTGCAAATGAAATGAAAGGCGGTGGAAGGAAATGGTTGATGCACAGCTTAATAATAAGACCTCTTAGAAGTGTAAAGTTAACGCAGCAAAACACAACAGAGCAGTAGAGAGGGAACGTTTCATCCCCCATGCTGAACCATTACGACACAGCTATTCCTCTCCAGAGTCAGAAAAGAGAAAACTGAACTCAAGTTTGACAATCAAAATGTTGAAAAGTAGAATCTGCACCACTGCCATGGTTCAGTCAAGCCATGGCTACACAACCCACAGACCCCCACACAAAGAGAGGAACCTACGTTCCTCTCAGGAACTCCTCTGGGGGCCCGCACAACTCTGTAACACAAACTTTTAAATAAGTAACAGACGAGCCTGTAGTTATTCTGAGCTACAAGCTAATGGATCCATCTACACCTTGGGTGCAATGAATAATTGTTATCCTGCAATGGCTTAATGTGTTCTTTCTCTTCCATTTATTTAACAAGAGCTGAAGCGGCGATTTCATAACTACTGTAGTTGTAAAGATCAGAATATTTATGTGTGATCACTAAAAAAAGCTTTCAGCCGGAATATTGTTTCTTTACAGCTTTAAACTCTAGGCTCTCCTCACTCAAAGCTTGTGACTGTAGGTGATAGGTTGTGTCGGGGTGATGATGCTGACATCTAAGTCAGCAGGTAACAGGGTGTTTTTTTTGTGTGTTTTTTCATATGTTCTGTATGAAAGCTTTGAGAGAAGCTGGAGAACTTACAGAGGAGAAGTTGTGTGCGCCGCATGGCTCCCCCCTGTACTTGCAAGAGAGCAGCATGTCGTCCAGCTGGTGGCTCAGTCTATCCATAAACTCCAGGTTCGTCCCCTCAAAGTTCCGCGGCGGCAGAAAGAGCCGGAAGTCTGACAGCTTCCTGAACCAGGCCTGGCGGTCCTCCTGCAGCAGGTCCAGGACCATGGGCCGCACCGTCCGGTTGGCCAGCAGCAGGCCCAGCCAGTGGCCCGCAAAGTACAGGTCGCTCTTGGTGAGCTTGTAGAGTCGGATGGGGTTGTTGTTGCAGATGGTGACTGCGGGGAAGGGCAGTTCTTTGGCCCACTCGGTGTGGACCCGGGTGTATGTGGGGAAGGAGAGCCAGTGCAGGAAGCGGTTTGAGGACCAGGACAGGAGCAGCCCCAGGGAGGTGCAGAGAGCCAGCAGCCAGAAGGCCCGGCGGCCCACCGAGCCGCCCGAGACGCAGACGTGCCTCAGGCCGTGCAGGCGTGTCCTTGACAGCAGAGTGGAAGTGACCCGAGCCAGAGTCCTCTTCACAGGACGTCGCTGACGACCTTTTCTGATCATGGCCGGGGATCCCCGCCGGAGACAGCGCCCCTCCAGGGCCATGGCTGCCCACAGCGCTCCTACAGCCGCCGGACAGGCTTCATTTCCCAGCCAGGCCTCAGGGGCTGGGGCCCACATGTAGCTCCAGGATAAATCCACTACTGTAATCCACACCTGGATGCGTGTTTGGCCTTGTGACTACTGAAGGACCTCAAATATAAAAAAGAAAAAAAAAGCACTTGGAAAGAACGTCAGACGTCACCTGGTGGTGCAGGAGCTACTTGTTGGTTATCTGTCCTGGTCAGCGGCCCAGTCATCCCACTCAGCGTGGCAGGACGAAGATGTTGACGAAGATGTAGAAGAAGACCAAACCAAAAAATCAGCAAGGCAAACGTGCTCCAAGCAAGGTGGCTTCTACATGACTGACTCCAGCATTCACCGCAGTTAGTGTGACAGTGAACAAGAGAGGATGAGACAGAGGGAGTGAGTGCGAGAGGAAGAGGGAGGGGAGAGGGAAGGCAGAGAGGAGGGTAGAATACAAAACACCGAGAGGCGAAAGCACGAGAGGACGCAAAAAACAAATGAAAGAAGGAAGGGGGAAGGTAATTAAAATAATGAGACGGCAGAGGAGGGACTGGCTGGTGTGGTGCAGTCTGTTGGAGCTTGCCTTGTTCCAGCGCTGTGGTTTCTCTTCTTCTGAGTTGCGTGTGTGAGTGTGTGTGTGTGTGTGTTTTGGCTTCACTGGCTTGCAGAGGCGTTCGGCAGCCAAAGGCAGCAATCAGTTCCTTGTCTCTATTAAGTACAAGCTTTAATTTAATTCACAGAGGTCTCCAGTGGCCATTTGTTTTCTGTCCCACTTTGCCGTCTCACTTTTGACGCCTCCACCGGCTGCTGATGTCACAGGGGCTGCTCCTCGCCCCCCTCCTCTTCCTCCTCTGTCTCTCTCTTCCTCGCTCTCTCTCACCCCTTCACTTGGCTTGGACCAGTGTGCTCAGGTCCTGCGGGGAGCCGCGGGGATGCTTCGTGCCGTGGAGGAGCTGCTCCGCTCCGCCTCGGCCACAGTGAGGAACATGCTACAGCACAGACACACGGACACGGAGAGCGAGGCGCTCAGGCGAGCGCACGCGGACACACACTCGCAGCAGTTTCCTGCGGGGAACCAGACCAGAGATAATCTGTTCTGTCACACTCTGATCTCAACATCTCTCCCTTTTCCCTCTGCCTCGCGTCACTCCCCTCTCTTCCTCTTCCTCTCCTCCTTCTTCTCCTTCTTCTTGCCGGGTTTCTTCTCCTCCACTCAAAAGCAGCATTTCTGATCTCAGTATTCCTCTCATGTCTCCGCACCTCCTTCTAAAAATACTCCCTCCAAATCAAATCCATCAACTTGCCCTCACGCTCCTCCTCCTCCTCCTCTTCGCACTTGTGTCAGTCAAGCCCCTGTAAGCTCGACCTCCTGTCAGGCTCCCTTCTCCTCCTCCTCCTCCTCCTTTCTCCTCTTCTTCTTTTCCACTGTGTGCACACACTCTCTCAGGGAAATCTTCTCCGCGCGCTCTGTGTCCTTGTCAGCTCCATCCAGTTTGCTCCCTGTCCCTGCTGTGAATGACTTCTCTCCCCTCACTGATCTCTCTGTTTTTTCCTCCCCCCTCCTCCTCCTCCTCCTCCTCCTCCTCTCTCTCTTCCTCCCTCTCTCTCTCTCTCGTTTTGCTCGGGTTTTCGAGCAGCTTGTCCTCCCGTTGCACCTCTTGTGCTCCTCCTGCGCCACAGCTCTGTCCACGCAGCCGGTGAGTCCTTCACTGCTGAGAGCGCTTCTCTCTCTCTCTCTCTCTCTCTCTCTCTCTCTCTCTCTCTCTCTCTCTCTCTCTCCCTCTCTCTCTCTCCCCTAACTCGTGCTGTCCTTCGCCCCCCTCCGTTTGTCTGCTGCTGTTGCCGGTGTAATCAGAGGCTGGCGTTTGCATGAATGTGGGGGTTTGTATTTTAGTGTGTGTGTGTGTGAGTTTAAGTGTGTGTGTGTGTGTGTGTATGTGTGTGTGTGTGTATGTGTGTGTGTGTGCGCAGCCAGGCGTCATTCCGACCAACTGGATGGAGATTTTTTTTTTCTTTTTTGGACGCATAAGACTTGAATCACAAATCATCCAGGTCCCTCTGGTATGGCTACTTTTTCCATTTTTTATACAGCCTGATTTACAGATTTGATTTTTTTCTACATTACTTAAAATCTAAAATTTTTGAACTTTTTAATGGTGATTCGTTGTTTTATTTTCCTGAAAATGCAGAGGTGAGTGGTGAGTGATGTTAGGGTTGTGCTCACGCAAAGTCAGACACACTGGAATGGAGATTTTTTTGGGATACATGAGACTTGCTTTATAGGAACTCTTATCATGGTTTTATATATATGCATATATATATATATATATATATATATATATATATATATATATATATATATATACACACACACACATTCCCAGGCTCGTCATCCTCACAATGTCATTGTCACTACTTTTGTTGTAGCACAATGACAACAGATTGTAAAGACTGAAACAGATGCACCAACAAGTGGAGCGTTTCTTTGACTGTATCGGCAATGCACATGTGGGAATATTTGCTATGTGACATTTTGTCCTATATGGAGAGTTCATCCCTCCTTCCATGACCTTATTAAGCATTATCCCAATGATACCAGATAGAAGACCTAAGCAGACAACAACATGAACAACATGCGCACTCTACACAGAAAGGTGCTCTGTCTGACTGGGGATTTGAACCCAGGTTGTTGGTCATGGTCACACTCCGGCCACCAGGGGGCGATTGGTGTTCTGAGTCCATTTACATTTACTCTGTTTTTCTTAAAGAAATCCATCAGTCTGTCTATGTAATCTTACTGCTTTCAACCCCCTGCTGATCTCCAACTCTCAAAGGCAGGGAATACATCCTGGACAGGTCTCCAGTCAAACCAAAACCACAAAATACATTGAAAGAGAAATCTCCAGACTTTCTGCTCAGTTTTACAATGCTACGGAACCTCCCAGAGTTTTATCCATCTGCAATTCAGCCACTGAGCAGATGTCTGAGTACAGAAAATCAGTCTGGGTGGCTCTGTAGTGCCATTCAACCCCCCACATGTAGCAAACCTACTGTATGTCATATAATATTTTTGGCTAGTTCCAATATACATGCCAGATTTCTGGAGTTTTCAAAATAGACTATTGAAAAGATAGACGTAGTCTGGCCTGAAAAGTGAAGCCAATGCAAAAGTTTACTTGCAGTACCACTGAGATCCTCTAGGGCCGGATCCAAAAACGTCATTTTCAATCATGAAATACTCATTTAATCCTTTTTTTTCAGAACTTAGAAAGGTTTCCTTTATGAATGAAAGGTTCTCAGGTAATGGTTATCATGCCAGGGTGTGAACTGGTGGTCAATTTGATTCATTAGATATTAGAAGTTAAAGAAATTGAATAATTACTGGCGTGTATTACATTGATACTGACAACCGTTCACAAACTAGAAACACCACAGAAACAACAGAAATACTAATTACAAACAATTACAGAAGTAAGTGACACATCACCACATCTACTGCTCATTTTATATGTTCCAGAAAGTGGCAACATCAAACACCCAAACAACGCCAGATCATACGTAGTTTGTACCAGAATGAAACGCTTTAGTAGCGTTTTTCTCTGTGAGGCTTTAGTCTAGACAGCCAATAACACACCACACAGTCAAAGTCAAACAGGCTTCATCAACACAAGTAAACACAACACTTCTGAGCCAACTGAGCATCGACGCCCGCCATCACTCGATGCTGTGGAGTGTGGTTTCCTAAAATCCACCATTTCTCTCATTAGTATTCTGCTCTTTAATCCCGCCAGTCATAGAGGACGGCGCTTTCTCTCTGAGTGTGATGGAAGTGTTTCCTCATTCCATTTGCCCTTAATTGAACTTGTCTTAGCTGGAAACCTGAACCTTCTCCTTTAAATACTGTCCAAGCCTTTACAGTGTGTGGCAGCTCTGAAATCCTTATCGCGATAATCAGATAATTGTTGCAGCTTCAGCTAAATTAAAACGCTTTTGTTGCAACACGGGAGGAGAAGAATACACCCATCTGCTGCGAGATCAGCTCAGCGTGCAGGCTTGACACTATTTTGACTCAAACTCTGCACCGCTCCCTCATTGTTTCCCAGGACGAACGGCAACACGCCGCCTGACAACTCCCAGCGATCTCATCTAAGAATACGTGATGAAAAGACATTTTTAACTTGGGAGCTCTCTATCCCACACACACACGCACACACACACACAAACACACAAGCCCAAAGAAACCTTTCACACTGTCAGAAGAAATTAAGGCAGCGACTCAAAGCTTGTACGCGCCTGCACACCCGCAAATTACACAGAGCCACAATGAAATCTGTTGTTCCGAAAACAGCAGCAGAAGCAGCAGCAGTCGCTGTGAAAATGTTTAAAGAATCTCACAAAACCATGTATAATGCAGATCCTGTCTAAATACAATGAACAGCAATGCCGACAACGTCAAATGCATGTGCATACACTTATTTCCTCTAACACCTACTGTATTGCACTAACACACACACACACACACACACACGCACACAGCCTACAGCTAGAGTCAGAGGCAGCCTTCCAGAGCCTGGATCCATGGGCTGAATAATTAGCTGGGAGCCATAAAGAGGGTTTCTCAGTCCAGCGATGCAGTTGGTGTAAAGAACAGCTCAAAGGCTCAACGTATCCAATTTGCAATTCTAAAACATAAGGGAAATCACTGATTAATTAGGGATATATGGTGGCCGGCCCCAGTGTCGGATACAATTACACAGCAACAGCTCGCTGATGCTCCTGCAGCCGAGGAGCTGCATTTATTTATTTTTTTGCACAAAAATATCTAAAATATTCTTGTACGCTTTCATCAGCAACATTGTTTCAGATCAAAAGACATGTAGCGGGTATAACCCAGTCGTGAGAGAGCAGCCTGCAAAATATAAACACAATTAAACATTCATAGGGTTCATGGTAATGAGGCCTTGAACCATGCAGGGATGAAAATAGCGATAGCGGCAATAATGTGTCGGAGAGTCCGGAGGCTGCGGCCTTGTCGGAGAGACGCCCAGGTGAGGCCGTGACACGGGCCAGGAGATCAGAGATGAAATGAGGATGAAAACAGTGTTGGCCATCTTGTGGCAGGCTGCCATTCATCAGAAACCCAGAGTGATTCCAAATGACAAAGAGAGAGAGGGAGAGTTTTCTGGATGGGGAGGGGGTGGTTGGTTTGATGTGAGAAGGAGGTTTTCACCTTCAGCCTGCGCCCTGTAAACTCATTGGTTTGTGAATTATACGGGGGATAAATCCTTAGGCGGCGACTGATTGAGTCAGAAGACCGATAGCGGCTCATTTCATCGTCATTACATCTAATAGTTACTGTCAGAGCGTCGCAGAATAATCCAGAGATGGTTTCCTTTTGTGATGAGGCGTCGGAGGTCGTGTTCTGTCTATCATCGTCTTTGAGTCCCGGGGACTGATGAAGACACTGCAGAGATCGACTCTGTGATTGACACCTGCGCTGGCAGAGCGTTTACCTGGACCCACGCTGCTGACAGGTGCAGCGACGCCCCCGCTGGCACCTCCTACCAGAGAGACAGCCCGGCTGCTCCACCGCAAAACAACATTCAGGAGTAATTCTGGTACTCTGGAGGAAGATGACAGACCCACAACGACAAACCACCTTTACCTCGGCCCTGAACTACAGCACTGATGGGCTGTCTCTCCTGCCACTCACATGACTTATCACGTGGATTTACGTTCCTGGTGTAGGAGCGGGTACATTTACTTGCAGAGCTGAACAGAGGAGAGTATGGCAAAGTATTTTGGAGGTTGGTGGACAGTATAATTTGTGTCACATTTCTATTTTCTGCCAAATCGATATCTGAAATATTGAAAAGGAACTGTGATGTTTATTGATTAGAGGAAGGGGTGATCTACAGACAGGCGGGTATGGGGGAGGTAATTGGAGAAACTCAAAGAAAATGACAGATGGAGATACAGACAGAAGGAAGAAAAAAGATCCGTGGAGAAAGGAGGGAAGCCTGAAGCATGAAACGCTAAACTAAGGAGGAAGAGGGGAGATCGGGGAAGATGGAGGAGGGCTGTGTGTGTGTGTGTGTGTGTGTGTGTGTGTGTGTGTGTGGTGGGGGGGCTGCAGATGCTGACTGACTGACAGACACTAACATGTTATGTTTAAGGCATTAGTCATTTATCATTTATTTGTGTAAAAATTACTCCAAATAACTGGACATGTTGTCAATTTCAGTCTGGAGTGAATCATCAGTATCAATCAGTCAGACGTTGAGAACTTCCCCTGAAACTTCACCAAACTTCTGCTCTGCAGTCGTACGTACGTGAAAGGCATGATAAATACAAGCTGTTCTCTAGATGAGATGTGGTATGCTCCTATTTACATGTAAACCTCTTTCTCCTTTGAGATTTACACATGTTAAACCATTTTTTAGCTTCACATTCAGAGGTGGTGATGTTTTTGGACCTGCCACACATTCTGACCAGGTATAGTCTGTTTATATTCAACAAACTAACCCTTTTAAAGGGGCCAAACTGTGACCCTTTTGGCTTTCCATACGGGCTGTTCCCTTCATCTCCCTGGGAGGATCTGCTGCCAGAAACCACAGGACGCAGGGCAGCCCACTGGGCTGATCTGCATCGCTGTTGTTCTCTGGCTAACGAAGATAAAAATCCCTTTGAAGCGACTGGAAACATGGAAAGAGGGAAACATGCTGCACCGCCTTTCCGCATTCACTACCACAGCATTAACCATGTCACATGTCTGCATAAAGAAAAGAAAAACCTGGCTGGATGTATCCAGGAGCCCTGACAGCAATCTTTGCAGGTCAGACCTTGAAACATTTTCATTTCGCTTCATAACTGTAGGAGTCTGAATTGAATGCTGTCAGACTAATGTTCAGGCTTCAGCGGTTCAATGTGAACCGTGCAGACGAAGAAAAATTATACATAAAGATTTAGAGATTAATAACGGTGTCTAGGATGATTGGAATGCATGTCTTATTTCAGTCATTTTCTCTGCATCACTTTAATAATCTCAAACAGACTGAGACAATTTGAGTCTCCACTCAGGTCGGATCAGCCTGTCGAAGCTATTTCTCAGCAAGAGAATGAGGAGGAAAGGAGAAGTGCCTTTTCGACAAGTTATCCATCCACTGAGGGAAAAATTTTACTAAGATTGAGATCAATTCGTATTTTGTCTTTTAGACAAGACATGTTTAGGGTTGTTTTGGCTATCAGAATGCTGCTGGGTGACTGTCAGATCTCTGTCACCGTCTGGAGCCGCTGATCTGTGAGAGCCGACTGTAACATGACAAACTTGCACGATGACTGTCACACATCATGTGTTACAGAACTCTGTACTTCCCTGTACTGTTCCCTGTACCACTCGCTTTGTTTGTCAGTGTCTGGAAAACTCTGAATCTGATATACTCTGAGTTCACTTTGGTTCACTTCTGGAGCTGATCAGTGGGGTTCAGGTAACAGGTGGAAGGACGGACACAAAACCTCTGCGGGACAAACCCGGACATTTGAATGCGGTTAAAAATGCGATTTAGCCTCAGGCATGAAAGGAACAATCGTTGAATGAGCTATGACGGAGCCACACAGGGACTGGTGTGTGTGTGGAGGTGGAAGGAGTCATTTAATTTCATGACTTATTCTAATAACAGCAGGCGGAGGATATTTCTTCAGTCTGCACCAAGTCTGACCTCGGCAGCTGTCTGAACAGGGCTCGGCTCGCAGGGTGCAGGTCAGGGTTGGATTAAATCATATTAAATTATATGGAGCTCTAATGACGACTGTGGGGACCTGGAGCTGGGAGGATATAGAACTGAAGAGGAAGCTGAGCATATGCAGAGTCTCGAGGGGTTGAGGCAAAAACATCTTGTAAATGCTGATCGTAACAAATGCAGCTCTGCTCATAGTAAAGAATGAATAGATCTTCACAATGAATGAATGTCAAATTTATTGTATTTTCTGCTCGGTTCAAGGGAATTACAATGTCAGCAGATCCATGCTGGACAAAAATACATATATAATGTAAATAAAATGTATAATTGACTTTGATATCTGAGGATACAAGACTGAGGATACAAGACAGGATGCCCACAGGCTTCAGGAGACAACATGGTCTAGGATTTAGTGGTGTTAAGTGGTAAATTTGCAGATTGTATCACCTAAAAACGTTGAGAGATACCTACCTAACCCTTTTTTAGATAATGAATAAGAAGATAAACAAAACAAAAAATGCTGACTATGAACAACTGTCTTAAAGCACAAGTAACTTGAAGAAACATCTGTTCGGGTGCGATGCTATCTCCAAGCTAACACCCAGCTAGCATCAAGATAAAACCAACATATAAGAGAAACAAAGCCACAAAAACCAAGTTTCACACTCTTGAACCAAGCAAAGTGTCCTGATAGTGCTGATGTGGATATTCTGGCACAGTGTAATCACTTTAAGAAATAAAATCTGCCAGCAAAATCTCTGTCAACAAACCGCAAATGACAATCTAAGCACCAGCATGACATTAATCTAGCTGCGGACTTCTGTGGTTACTAAAGAAGTGCCTTGCATTTCAATTCAGAGAAAGTAATGATACTTTCAAGATGCATTAAGTAGTAATATATGTACAGTATTCCCTCGTTTCTCACGGTTAATGTGTTCCAGGACCCCCCCCCACCTCGCCCAGCGAAAAGTGAAAAGCTGCAAAGTAGGGACAACCTATCTATTTTGTTATTTTCGTATATTTATGCCCCGTTTCCACTACAGGGTACCAGCTCGGCTTGGCCTTGTGAGCATTTCCATTACCTGGAATGTGTAACCAGGTAGGGCTGGGTGTCGTCGGAGACGCCAGAGCATCACTGCGGGTGCCTCCAACCTCTTCTGGAACAACACTTCTCCCCTTGCTGTGGCAAACAGCCACATACCGAGGATCACAATTATCATCCCGTCGATTTTCTCACTAGAGTTGTTGTTGTTTTTCTTCCCCCTACTCTTTACTCTAACCGGCGGTCAGCTGCGTCACGCTGAAGATGACATCACACGTACATGTTGCTATGACGACCGGGTGCTCTCAAGGCAGCGCTGCTTTGCAATGGAAAATTATATATATGAATAAGAAACCCACGACGCCAGGAAACATGAACCGCAAAATAGAGAGGGAATACTGTACACAGTGTTCCATTTTGGGAGTAACTTACCCAACACAGAGGCTGTACAGTCGGAGTGGCGATACTCATCGCTCATCTCGTTCTTTCACTGCTGTCTGATGGTGGACTATACGCTCACCTGTTCCAATCAATCTGCTTCTGCTCTTTTCATTTAAGGACAACAGGGTGTATCTGCTTCAGATGGGGCCGCACACCTGGCTCACAGTTACACAGAGCGGGAGGTGGATTGCACGTGTGTGTGTGTGTGTGTGTGTGTGTGTGTGTGTGTGTGTGTGTGCGTGTGTCTGTGTGTGTGTGTGTGTGAGTGGGGTGGGGGGAGGGGGGTGCGTTTACAGGCGATTCGTCACAGCAACAACAATGAGGTGGATGTCGCTCCATCAGGTGTGTTTGGACGAACACCTGGCACGGCTGGATGAGCGGCTGAAGCACGCGTCGCCTCTGTAGCCACGTCTTTGTGATGATAAAAACTGTTGTGCTGTTTATCCAGCTGGATTCCCATCGCAATGATTAGAACATCAGCTCCGGTTAAATGGAAAATCTCCCCCGGCCGACAATACCTAAACACTGCCTGACAGGTTGGCAGCATCCCAGCAGCGTGCTGCACACACACACACACACCCCGCTGCACACACACACACCGCTGTACACACACACACACACAGTGCTGCACACACACACACACACACACACACACACACACCGCTGTTCTCCACCTGTTCACAGCAAGTTCACAAAGGTGAACAAAGTCAGGGAGCAACGTTTTTAAGAGTGATGTGAGTCCTGATCATCACATTTAATTCATTTGATTATATTTCTTCAAAATCAATAGGCTAAATGATGATTTTGTATGTTTCAATGATTCACCGAATGGCAAATGATTTATGGTAGTACGAGATAATATTGAAACAGTAAACAAAATAAAGAAAATGAAATAAAAGAAACTGAAAATCAAACTTAACCATCTGTGAGTGTGGGTGTTTACAGATTAATTTACGCATTTGTTATTTCTTTTAATTCTACGAGGCACAGTGACAAAACCTTTAAGAAAATACTCAGGAGAATGGATGTGAAAACATTCGAAAGAAATAGCATACTTTGTATATTTGCATCTTTCCATGGTCTCCTGTATAATCTTATGTGAACTCACTGTCATGAACCATTGGTTTCGTATCATTTTATCCTCACGGTTCTGATCATTTGTTTGTCCGAACTTGTGTGCATCCTGGGACCCACCACATCATCGGTGCTCCCAAAGAGTCTAGAACATTCTGCACGTTGGTAGGCAGATTATGGTGACTCCACCTGTCAGCTCATAAAAGACTGCAAGAAGAGGAGAAATTCATGGGAGCATGGGTCACTGAGCCTCCTCTTAGCGAGACGCAGGAAATGTGTTCACGATTGTCTTATTTATCGCGCATCGCTCAGCGCTCCAGCCGGCCCGTGGTTGACGGTTTCTTGTCACACCTCCCTGATGACCTTTGAACTCGTGCAGGGCTGTGATCGGGCGATGACTGCGACCGTGACACGCCACGGGCCTCCGCCACTGTGATTGACAAAGTGACCGACGGTGAGAGACAAAAAAACCCCAGTGTTGTCTGATCCCGGCATTAAGGTCGTGTGTAGTAAAAGTGAACAGTCGTATTCAGTTTGTTTCCTCTCTAATAGGATCTCAGGCTCCAGTGGGTACTTTGCTTTTTGTCACTTGCTTCCACTTTGCTCCTCTGTCATTTCGTGACAGGTAGAATATCCTGTACCCACATCTTGACAGCACGGCTGCCGAAAATAGCTTTTCTTTTTTTTTTTTTCTCTTAGTTGTGGGTTTGGGTGACAGCGCTGACAGTCAGTCAGAGCCGTATGAGAAATAAACAAACAGCAACGAGCTAAGACTCGACAGCGTTACTCAGCTAATGCATTCTTTACATTTATCTGTTCATTTGCTTTAGATCCGAGATGTTCTGATAGACGGGCGACACAAAGCCTATCCATGGCGATACATCCCTGAGAATCGTCTCATGCACTTTTCTTCGACGCAGACATGAAATTGCATCAATTTCCGGCGTTTTCAGCTACGCTGAGTGACTCCTGCCAGTCGACTGAATGTAACTGGATTTCAGGAACCTTATTCACCTCCTTCAGCCGAACAAAAGAAGCAATCTTAAGGCAGCACTTTAGAATTAAAAAAAAAATAATGTGAGCCACATTTTTTCCACCAATTTCAATAATGAGCAGTTGCATCCCCAATTTATTCACTTTGGGGTTTCGCTGGCAGCAGCAGGGGGGGAACGAGCCTGTCGGGTGTGTTTTTTCTTCCTCCTGCTTCTCTCCCTCCTCCTCACTTTCTATTTTCACTCCAGGTGTTAAAAGCATGTTCTTTTTCCCAGCTGTGGTGGTCCAGTTGTGCTGCACCGCGCACACAATTACATGTTGTTAAGAGACACATGGACTCGTTTTTGTTGCCCCTGTAGTTACTTTCTCTCTAAACAAACAGTGACGTCTGGTCTTGTGTTTGTACTTTCCAGAGGTGGGGATTATTCTGGCCTCATTTTTTTGTATTGATTTCTTTGTTTGGCGTCTCACCAACACTGAGACCTATTGTTGTTTTTGAAAGTTCTGTGATGAGTTCGCTGAATAAATCTCAAACTTTTGCTTTGTTTTGACTCCTGTTTGCTCTGAAAGGGTGCGTGAGAATTATTGATGATATGCGGTGATTCACAGCAAACTTTCATGCAATCATCTATGAACACACGTCTTATTTGACTTCTTGTCCTGTGCTTCTTTACGCTCTTAGTCTTCACTTTTCTGAGCCATCCTGCACCGAACACCAAAACAAATTCCTCGCAGCTATAATAATAATAAGTTGTACAACTACAGTAAATAAATGCAAATGTGATTCTGACTTATGCTGATGTTGAGGTCTTTGCTTTAAATCACAAACTTTTAATCAACAAATTGCAAACAAAAAATGACAGTGGCAGCACCTACATAAAAAAAAACTCTCAAATGTCTCTGATGTGTTGATATAAAAGTTGCGCTTTGACACATGTGACATAATGTCACATGAGGGGGTCACATGACCAGATCACTTCAGACAAGATGGCGGCATAGGTAGAGACTGAAAGTTTTTCTAAATCTGATTAAAATATTTAATAAAACCACAGAGACGCATAATGTTCAATCTTCCTCCCAGTGGGATGAGAATTAAAGAGGAGATTTAACGAGGATTATGATTCATGTGCAAAACACACAAATAGCAGTTGGAAAGCAATTGCACGTTTAAATTTTAGAAATATCGCCTCATTTTGTGAAATAAACTGTAATGACACCACTACAAGTGATTGCACTTTGATCTTAAGTGTCGCTCTCAGAGTTTTCCTGGACTTGATTACATGATGTGAAGTGTTAATTTAATTTAATTTAATCTGGATACAGTCAATAGAGAGCTGCAGAGGAACTCATGCATTCAGACATTTCTGAATATAAATCGGCTCCCCTTAAAGAACCCAATCATTCTTAGTGTCAAAAAATGTAAAATCCATTTGCACGAGTGAAGTGACAGAGAGACGGTCGGGCCAGGTGTGAGAGAGCCGGATATAAGTTGCAAACTTCCTCTTTCCTTGTATTAAATGGATTCACGAGCTTAGTGCTGGAGCTTGTCATGTCTGTGAAGCATCCAGACTCCAGCTGAGTTCAAAGCTTCTGCTGTGTGTTCGACTGTGACTCGCTGCTTATCAGGCCCTCAACAACTTCAACAGTTGGTCGATCCGACCGGCTGCTCATGTGAGACACCGCTCCAGCGTCGACTGCACCCCGAGGATTGTCAGGGAGCCATTTTATGCCAGGAGAGGAGGAAGAGGAGGAAGAGGAGGAGACGATAAGGCTCAGAGATTCATATCTGGCTGAAGCACGGTCAACCACCAGGTGTTCTGTCATCTCCCTAATGACGCGCATTTAAAGGTCTCCCCACTTTGTCCTAATTTCTCTTATTAAAGCGTCTGTCCGAGGTTTCCAAGGCAACAGCCGCTCCAGCCGGGTCAATACGCACGGGTGGCAATAATGAGAAACCGCGGACGTCATGTGATTTACGCTTTGCTCTGGCGAGAATTAAAGCCAATTACGTTTGAAATGAACCTGTCCCGATCTACTTTCTAAGTAATAAAAGAAAGGATCAAGAAAAATCTCTGCGAGGGAATACCAAAGCTCGGAGCCGAGGCTGCCACAACAGTTTCAGCTAATGATGCTATTAGTGCCTCGGAGCAGCGCGATCAATCAAAGAAGTGATTAGCATGAGCATGTAGAGAGAGCCGGGCCATTAGTCAGATGTGCTGTGTATAACCTTCAAGACTGTGCTCAAGCACCGTGTTCACGCCTGCGCGCCAGGAACCGCAGATGCAGAAACACAATGGGCGAGGACCAGGAGAATGTGCAAGACAGCTGTGAGTGTGTGTGTGTGTGTGTGTGTGTGTGTGTGTGTGTAAACAGCGTCAGTCAGAGGATGCAGAGAGGAAGCTGTGCAGGTAAAATGAACAAAGCTCCATTTGTTGTTTGTTGCTAAGGAAAATTCTCTCCTTGAATAAAAGATAACAGATGAATCTATTACTGTACACATTAACTGTGGTGGCATTTTTTTCGTGTTTTAATTAGCCAATTAGCACCCCCTTCTTCCTTTAACCTAAGTCTTTAACCTTAAAATCCTGATGTTAAACTCTGCTTTCTACTCTGTAAAAACACTAGGAGTAAAACTTAACAAGCTAAAAAACAGAAAATAAGTCCCTGTACAGTACTACTACAGTTACTACTACTGCTAGTAATGGTAAGAACGGATAATAGTCATAGTAGTCATAAAAATTCAGAGTATATTCCCAGGGATAAATAAAGTACAAATCTTATCCCAACACTTATCATAATTCTAAAACTAAACCACTATTAATAATAATGACAATAACAACAACCACAATAATCATAATATTAATATTATTGTTGTTGTTACAAGTAATTCATAATAAAACATGATTGAAATGGATGAATTGCATAAGGAAAGTAAAATGTGCATTTCTAAATATAAAAATACGCTTTATAGAAGGGCAGTGAGCAAACACTGAGCCACAGTCGTTGCATAATAATCAAAAATAAGTCGGTAAATAAATGAGCCTAAGTAATAAGTGTGTGGGCTCCAGGCCTACGTAGAAGCACAACCCTGTGATGAGATGAGCCGCGCTCCTGTTGACGCTGTCTGGATTGGACAACGGCCCCGGAGGGAGCAGAAGGTAACGGCGGTGTCTGATACTCTCGCATCTGAGGGTAAATGTCAGTGAAAAGACTCAATTTAATACATTTGGAATGGATCATGAAAGTTTGATTGGTTCATTTCTGATGCAGTTTTATTAATGTTGCACGGGTTCAGAGACTCCTCTGAGAGATGAAATACGCCAAAGTCGTTTGACAGGATTCATGTGAATCGTCTCCTTCAGCCGTTCGCGGCAGCCGCTCGGCTCCCAGAGCCAGAGGTGTTTCCACCCAGACAGGACGCTGACAGACGGAGCGGTCGGAATATGAAACTAGATTTGCAGCTCATCCTCGCTTCAAAACAAGAGCCTACCTGAATATAAAGAAATTCTCTCGGTCTGAGTGGTAGGCTGAGGAGGAACGAAAGAACTCAGGCAACACTTGTCTGACGAGACAATACCTGCTCTGATTGGATTCTAACCGCTCTATCATCTCGCCACTTGATCAAAGTCATTTTCTTGCTCCGACTCGACAAACCTCAATTTCCCGTCGAGTTGTGGAGACAATCTGCTCAGATTCCGTCTTAACCGTGTGATTAAATCGCCCCTCCCTCCATCTCGTCCAGTGCCAAACACAGGCTCCACGTGTTGCCAGATCCCCCAGATTAACGTCCTGTGTCTCCAAACCTGTTCTTGTTAGCTGAGCTGTGTGAAACACAGCTTCCTCTCTTTGTTTTTTTTTGTTTTTTTTACCTCAAATCAAAGAGCTGTGAGGAGCTTTTGAATCTGATATCAAACAAAACAACAAACTCTTTCATTATAGACTTGAGAAAATGGAGCAAAGATTGGAAACTGGGTTCAGATTTGCCGTTCTGCAGTTTCCAAATCTCACTCACATTTTCAAGAGGGAAAAATTAGAGTTGAAGAAGAAAAACTGCTTCCTTAATAATTGGTTGGTTAAGATGAGAAGAGGAGAACAATTCAGTTCTGTTATTTCTCTCTTCCCTACTGATGACTCATTCCAGGGTAAAATTAGTAACATATCTAGTGAGTTAGTCAGAGCGAAGTCAAGAAGAATAAAAGTGGAATAAAGGTGTCATCCAAGGTGAGGATTATATACATAGTGGACTAGGCAACGAATGATTATGTCTTTATATAGTCTTATAGTCTTTTAGTCTTTTTTATAGTTTGTCCTTCTGACTATTTATTTATTATTCTTTTACTTATTATTTTATTATTTATTTTAATTAAATTTATTGTATTTTATTTATTTGCCATATGTGGTATATATTTATGCATTTATCTATTTATTTATCAAGTGTCTAATTTATAAAAGTGATCTGTAAAAAAAAAATCCGTAAAAAATATGTTTTTCGAAGACTGAAAATTAAGACGTCAAACATCCTGTTCAGTCCATCACTTAAAGCTACTCTTTCATAGAGGATTAGACACATCATAAAATATCTAAGTTCAAGAGGCAGATGATGGATGATTTTGATTTTATATTTAGAAAAAAGTACTCAAAAATATGTTCCTAAAAGTTTAGGAATCTTTTAAAAGTAGTTCTCAATTATTCAATCTGTTGATTCACTGCCATGTTTTGGCAACTTTAAAGGGGAAATAGAAGAAAAAACATATTCACCTCAGTTCAAACCACACCAGCCCACAGCCGCCAAAGTAATTAGCTGTGCCCTCCTCCATTAAGAGACACCAGGAAATGAAACGATTTGTTGAAGTTTCTGTTGTTTATGTAGCAACGAACGTAGAGCCACGTGATGGTTCATGTGAGCGGCAGGCGTGACAGACACTCAAAGTAAAGCTGCTTGGGCTTGCCAGAAAAGCATGAAAAAGTTAAAATCACCCTCCTCAACTTTCTTTTTTCCCCCCATAACTGACGTACCAGGAGGAAACTGTGCCTTAAGAAGCTTTTTGATTAAACATGCATCCAGTAGCACCAGCAGCAGTGGTGGAGCTGGAAATCCAAACTGCCAGCACAGTTTTAAGGACTTTGATCTTAAAAAAAGTCCAGATTAAAGTGTAAAAGTCATGATTTCTTAAGTAGTTCTGAATAAAGTGAAGTGTGATGGTGAGGTCGGACATGAAGGTGAGTCAATGCTCAGAACAGATCTTCCTCCTCGTCCTCCTCCTCCTCCTCCAGCCACAGAGAGCTTCCACGTAAACAGTGAAACCGTGCGGTATTAATGCTCCTCGTCCCTGGATCCTGATACGCCACGTTTCCTCTCCTCCAACATCTGTCAGAGGCTGGGGAACCTCGCAGCCTTTCTAATTTCCAGCCTGGGCTGCAGTGATAGTCCACATCATTAAATCTCCTTACACTTGTGGAGGAGATGAGAGGATGCTCGTGAGCGAGAAGCGGGAAGAGGAGAAGGACGGTAGGAGGAGGAGGAGGAGGTGGAGGAGGAGAGTGGAAGACGTTCAGTGGGAGGCCTGTGTCCAGCTGTTTCCCCGAGGAGACGCTCAGCCTCTACGCTTTTAGCCGCGGACAGGAAGAAGATTGCGTGGCACAGCCTTTCTAAGTGTTCCATGAATAAAAGATGAGCGCGAGTTATTCTTCTGGCTTAAACTGACTGGAACAGATTTCCAATTAGCATTTTATTTGAAAGTCCATAACTATCTTGTCCTTTCATCTGCAGGGATCAGATGTGACACGGCGACAGTGAGGTTTCAGGGTCACTCTGGTCCTGACGGACACGGAGCCGTCTCAGCCTCCCACTTCTGCTCTGTGCAACGCTCACTGATGAACGCGAGGCTCGGCGCTCCATTCTGACTTTACTGCTGATACGATTTTTCTTTTTGCATTATAATTTAATGAGATCCCAGTGTGATCAGTCTATGGTACAGCTGCTAGAAACGATTAATTTTGTCGGTTATTTCATCAATAAATTTCTCATTCGGTTTATAAAATGGTGAGGAAAGAAGGTCAGGATAATGCTATTGTTGGTATTGTTGTATTTCATATCGGCTTTGGTTTTGTATTCATATTAGGACCAAGATGAAGACTTTGTAATTTTGTTGTACTTGCAGCATGTCTTTTTGATTTACAACAGCAATAAAAGCTCTTTATTGTATTCTATTCTACTCTATCAGGCTGTTAAATGCCTTTTTTTGTCCTCACCTCAATGGCATTCAATTTTCTGTCCTCAGGACTAAAGAAACCAGGAAATATTCACATCTAAAGAGCTGAGCTCAGAGGAAGTCTTAAAATAATTTCCAAGAAAAACGCTTCAAACGCTTAAACTGACAAACCAACTGTTGACATTGACTGCTGAAGTTAATTAATCGTCATTTAAGGTATTAGTTGCTGCAACCCCAGTCCCAGCCATGTTGTCACATACTGGATGCTACACATGTCAGCATGTATCTGAGCACACAACATTATAATAACCACACCCCGTCTCCTCCAGCACCTTATAGTGGCATGAAGTCAGATGAAATGACTATTCAGATGTTAAAGAACATCAGATATGCATCCAGTACAGGATCACATAAGAGATGGGCTTGGGTCAGATTTGTAAAGAAAAAAGAAATAGAAAAAAAGAAACTGTCATAAAAACACCCAAAAAATCACATGAAGGCAAAAAAGAAGCCAGACTTGAGCCACTTCTGCCTGCAGTGTGATCGTACCCTAACAGAGTGTGGTGTTTCCTGGAACACACACTCCAAAAAATAATCGTCCACAAACTCTGCAGAGATGAACAATCCCTAAAATCACCAAAAAGGTTCCTGCAGTCAACAGAGGACCAACACAGCCTCCGGCTCCTATTATTGTGCCCTCACCCAGAGTAGGTTTCTTTCTCCAGCCTCGTTGAAAACACTTAAAAGTCCAAGGCAGAGGCCCGTGTCCCCCTGTTTCCAGCAGTGGGTATATATGTGGTCGCACTCTTCAATGCTGCTATCTTCGCTGCTGACCGCTGCTGTCTCTCTTCGAGGGGAGGATGGGCGTTTTGGTTTCCAAGGCAGGAGCGGTACGAGACGCTACCACAGCTTCCTGTCTGAGCTCTGAGGCGGGAGATAACCCGACAAGCAGCGCCGCCGCTCTGGATCTGAATTGGAGACGCTGCGATGCAATCGCTGCGCCACGTCGCCACGTCGAGGGCCGGACGCCGTGCTCCGGCTGGCGTCTGGTTCACTGCACCTGGGTTATTTTTCAGTCTCCTAAGCTGCCTCTGTGCCGCACTCACAGAGGCGGTGTAATGACTGTGCTTGTGACCTTTTGAGAGGAAATGAAAACCCCTAAAGAAAGATTTAGATGCTGAGGCTCCTCCAGAGCACACAGGCAAGGCACATTCACATTCAGGCTGAGTGCTGAGGCTCTACCAATGTGCTAGGAAGACGCATTGTTTTCTTTTCTTTTTCTATTTATCTCACCTTTATCTTCTCAGGTCAATTGAAAACCAATTTTCATATACTGTACAATGGTGGCCTGGCCAAGCATGAGGCAAAAGATTATATGTACAGTTACCCTCTTTTTTGCAAAAGCAGTTCTCAAAGGCTGGTTCTAAATTTGGAACCATTCTTTCTGTTTCCACTGATAAAGAATAGGCTCTGGACCTAAAACAATGGTTCCAGACAGGCCAAATGAGACAGCTCCAAAGCAGTGAAAGAGGAAATTGCTTCTCAATTGGTTCGCTTATTGACTCTGAACAGTAACTGGAACTGCTTTGAGGGACAGGGAGTATTTGTATGTATGTAGCTGTAGTATGTAGCTGTAGTATGTAGCTGTTGCTTGTTGGCAAAAATAAGTTTTGTGATGCTCATAAACTGATGCAGATGTGAGTCTGAAGGCACCAAAAGGTACAGGGAAGTTTCACATCTGAGACAAATTTTTAAAACCAAAAAGCCAGAAATAGATTTGACAAAGTCCGACCTCATGGTGCCACTAGAGGAGCAACCAGATGATGAAGTGAAAAATCCTGCTCCGGATTCTTAAGAGAAGTTGGATTCGGTGGCGCTTGGCAAAGAACTGCTGGCCAGGCACAGGATGTTCCAAGACCTGTCACATTTCAGTGAAAAGCCTGTGATTACAACAAGCTTAGTCACAAGGAAGTGAGTAGTGCTAACCCAACCTAGAACCTGCTCTTTACACCAAAGGAAACAGCATTCGGGGGCAGAGCCGCTCAGCTCCGACAGGGGAAAAAAAAAAATTTGAAGAAAAACCCAAAAGAAATATTTCGAGCCTGGTGTCATTATTATTCTGACAGCGGAGGTGAACCTGTCACAGCATTCAGACTCAGGCAGTGGTCGGAGTCTTGTTGCCGAGCCGAGGAAAACATCTCGCTCCAGGGCGACCAATTAGGGACAGGGACCCAGCACGGGTCATAATGTCCGTGTCACCAGAGGAACTTTGTCCATTATGCTTCATGAGGCGCTGCAGAGTCTCCCTCAGTGGGAGTGGATGTCGTGAGAGAAAGCATGTCCTGTTTAAGTAAAGTTTGCTGAATAGTCTGCAGAAATTGGGTCTCTAAATCCTCCGAATCCTCCATGCGATCGCATCGATCCGGGGATTAAGCCTCAGTTCACACACCTGAATTCCCACAGTATCTTTCCCTGCTTCCACCGCGACTTTAATGTTCTTACAAGTATTATCAAAGCACTTGAGTGGCGAGCCAAAACCCTTCTCTGATGTGTGCTTTTTGGATGAGTGGCAGTGTACAAACACTGGTCATTATCTCCTCGGGGCATATGAGGAGATAGAACAAGCAGCTGATGAAAACAGCGCTGAGTTTTCCAGCCGGCTCTCGACTCTCACAGCTCTCGACAGGCGCCGTGAAAAACAGGCAACGGTTGGCCGCAGTCGCTGCTTTATGTTGTTACTCAGAAATGAGACGTGGATGTTTACGTTTGTAATTGGGTTTAATGATATATTACAGAGTTAATTTTCTTTTTTACTTTAACTCTGTTGTAGTTATTGAGATTATGTATAAAGTCTGGTTGTAACAACAGGGATTTGGATGCTTATAAAGTAGAACGTGTATAGGCAAACATGCAGTTGCTGTATTTGCTACATTCAGTAAAACCATTTTCTGCAAATGGTAAGAAAGCTAGGGCTGGTGGGGACAAGTGGAAGAAACAATTTCCTGCTTTATATCTGAGGGAAGCTATAATGTGTACTCACAGCTTAAAGCTTATGGCTTTTTGAAACAAAGACAATTACACTGAGTTGATTTTTAGTATCAGTTTGAGGAAAACAGACATTTGTTGTGTAAATTAAACGCTAATTAAATTAAGCTTTGTGGTGTTTTTGGTAAATTTTAATGAATTAAGCAAATGAAGGAGAACTTTTTCTGGCAGATCAAACACAACCACGATGAAGCTTTTAGTCAAGATGTAAATCTGCTTTAAAGCTCGCAGCAATAGTTCCATTTCTACATTAGATAAATAACAATGGTGTCTTATATTTTTAGCCTGTTTGGTTTGTTTCTTCTGAGGGCCTTTTTCTCACTGTCACTCACGTGTTTTTCGGTTTCGAGCCGGGTCATGTTGGTTCAGGGCAAAACAGTCATGGCATTTGTCGAGTGTCACCTGCATTAGCCCGACACGGCTATGTGGCATTTACAGGTTGAAAATAGAAGCAGTAAATAAGTGCCCGTGGGTAGAAAAACAACTGTGTGTTGTTTACCTCCCAGCTGACCTTATACCTCGGCTGCTCCGTGATCGGCGGTGGAGCCATTAGAGCATGCACTTGGGAAAACGCTCATTATTATCATGCTGCTGCAAAGTCCATTGGTCTGAGAATCATCTCCAGCACAAAAGTCTTACTGCAGTTGGATGGGGAAGAAGGTATTTCATTAGAGACTGCCATCCGTGCTTTTATCACCTCCTGGCTAGACGACTGCAATTCCCTTTACACGGTGAGGGTGGAGGAGGAGGGGGGGGCAGACGCCGCTCTCCCGAGGCTCCAAATGGTCCAAAAAGCTGCTGCGAGGCTTTTAACTGGCACCAAAATGTGAGATCGTTTTAGCCCAGCCCTGGCACGCTCACACTTCAATTTACAACTTTTAAAACTGTACTATTTGTCTATAAACATCGTCTCGCTCCGCCACGCATCGCCCATCTGCTTTTAACACACTCTGCCCCCCCCCAGATCATCTTCGGCTCCTCTCAGACATCTACAAAACTGAAATGCCTGCTCTGTGGCTCTGAAATGGTCGACCCGGTAGAATAAAGTCTTGTCTCACCATCGATGGCTCTTAGGTTGAGCCTCCACCACCACAGATATTTTTGTAATGTCTCCAAATGTTTTTTTATCCATTGGTTCTTAATCTGCTACATATGTATGTGTGTCATTTTGAGTCAACTCCAAATCACATCTGAGAGTGTTTTGCTGTCTTCTTAAGGAAGTGATGGAAGGGATGAGCAACAAACGGGAATTTGATTCTTCAGGAAATTACAGAGTACCCGGTTTGGCAACTGAGCCCTGCGTGCTCTGTCTATTCTGGCACACAGTTAACACACCAGACATAATTTTGGACTGATGAAAACGTGACGGCTGCCATTTGCCTCTGGTGTTTTGGGAAACAGAAACAATGGGTGTCCTGAGAACCACTTTCAGAAACTAACATTTTTCTTCTGAAAAGGACTGCAGGAGTCCCCACTTTTAATTTTGTTAAATTTGATTGGTGTGTTTCGGGGCAAGAAAGCCATAATGAACACTAATTTAACTCCCTCTGTTCACTGATTCTGACATAGTTGGGAAATTGTGTTGTCGATGAAATGATGATTTTCTGCAGCCACGGGTTTCATTTAAATGCCACTCAGCCAGCATCACATTCACTGTTTTCCAGAAGGATCCGCGATGGCTGAACATGCTGCAGTGCTTACCGCAGCTAAGCGAGGTGTTGAAAAGCAACCAAATCTCATCAGCACCTCAACAACGGAAATTAGACATGAGTTTCAGAGGGGAAAAAAAAAACAGGCTGTTTTTTTTGGTTTGGTGGCAGGGAGCAAATGACAAACAGCTCTGCAGGTTAGCAGCACTGATGATGTTGTCTTTGCAGCAGAATACTGATGAAGAGCTTAAAACCCTCTCTGATGCGCTTGCTGTCTGTCTGTGGGCTTTGAAGATCTGTGCGCATGCAGATAATGCCACAAACTCTACGTGCGCGCGTTCCTTTTTTTTGGCAAAAAATAGAAAACTAATTTTCCTATTCTCTCTGCAGTAAATAAATAGTTTTTTCATGAGCTGTGAAATGCATCAAACACTCCACGATCCCAATAAATCTTTGGAGAAATGATTAGTATTGGGCAAAGTTGTTGTTATTGTTTGCTGTCAGCTAATGATGTCTATATTTCACTCTGTCTGGGGATAAAAATGAGGCGGCGGAGGCGTACAACAGCCTGCAGAGCATTTCAGCTTCCATCATGTGGACAGATGTTTTAAAACCCTAAAACACAAACATCACTTTATAACAAAGTGGCTCAGCAACCTTCCACTTATCTGCTCGATCCCTGCCGCTGCAGTCTGCATGCCAACGTGTCCCTCAGCAAGAATCTGAGTCAGTCCCAAAGTGTTCCTGGAGCTCTTAGTATAACTGTGTCTACGTGCGAACAGCAAAATGAATTAATTCTTTCTTTTATTCTTATTTTATTAGATTATGGGCATCACTCACACAACTATGTTGTTTTTTTTGTCTTTTTACTTAAAAAATATATGAAAAAAATGCAGGAACCCCTCATCTTACCCATGTTTGAACTCGCCACTATTGATTTTTTTTTTTTTTGTTGGTTTGTTTTGCTCCCTTCCTCTCAGAGAATAACATCGCTCCCAGGAAAGTAGCATCTGGGCTGAGAGTGTCTGCAGAAACAAAATGGATGGGCTCAGGATCGATCGCAGTAATCATTTAATCCACACTTATTGTTTACAGTGGAGCGGCTGCCAGGCCTGGCCGCGGCTGACGCTGCCTTATCAGCATCAAACCTCATCAATAAATGACCTCGATGTTCACTCTTTAAAAAAAAGAAAAGAAAAAAACAAGCATTCTCATTGGAGTGGAAACTGTTATGCCAAGAAATGAGGTTGAGGAGAGGAGAGGTGGGAGCTATTTTCACGTGGTTGGAGGTCCCGCTGTGCTGAGCCACAGCCGTCCAGGTCGAGGGGGAAGAGGCTGCTGCTCTGATTCTTCGCTGCTCTCCTGAAAGTGGCAAAACATGAAACAAAATGACCAAAGAACTGGAAGCGCCACAACGGGGCACTTTCATCACCGCCCAAAAGTAAAAGCCCCGAAAGTCAATTTCAACTCTCTCATGGTGGGGATTTAAGGAGGAAGGATTGTCTTTTTTTCTGCAACTTCTACTTCTAAGTTTGTTGTTTTTTTGTTTTTTTTTGCTCTGCTGGTGTAATTACAGACCAAAAAATAACTGTGAGTCAAACTCCAAACAGGATGATGTACGGTACTGTATGTGAGCGCAGGCTTCGAGTTAATCAGTCTCGCAGAGATCAAGTGTGGGTGTGTTTGTCCGCACCCCGAGGGGCTCCGCACCGAACTCATCAACTCTCAGAGCACAAAACCTCCCCCGAAAAAAAATATCCAGCGATGACGTTCAAAGCCAGGCGTGCAAGAAGCGAAACAACACATTTCACTTCCTTATGCTCCGCTCGGGTCTCTGGGCTGGAGCCAGGTGACAGTCGAGCGGCTCCAAATAGTGGCAAATGGACTGGATCTCATACAGCTCCTATCTGGTCTTCATCGCCACTCAGAGCTTATTCACACCCATTCATTCACTGGTGGCAGAAGCTCCCATACACAGAAATATAGAGTTATAGAGTTAGATGAAGTGAAATACTGCTATAGGTGGAGTTTAAAATACCACAAAAGATGCATTAAAACTAATTAATTATTGTCCAAACTAACTAAAACTTTTGGCACAGTGAATCATGGAAGTCTCTTTGTCCATAAATGAACATTTCAAAGTTTCCCTGTATGCCCACTGTTGTAATCTGATTTGTAATAGACATAGCAAGCTCTAGATAAAATGTGCTGTTTTCCACAATATCTAAACATTGACAACGTGTCTTATTACTTGACACTTGACAAATCCAGCTAAATAAAACAAAGAGAGGAGCTTACAGGCAGTGTCAAGATAGTAAACATGCCCTCTGTCCAATACCATTGTGATCATAAATGCCCGTTGACAATGTAAATGAAGTGCTGAGAATAAGAACAAACACATGTGGCTCTTTTTTTAGGATGCTATATTGCAACCGTGGGCTGTGGATGAGTCATGGATCAGATCAGACGCAGAATGGATGTGAACGCTCATGAGATTATCTGGTCCATGTTCCGCCCACAATCACTTCCTGTTAACACCACGTACCACCTGGAGTTACTACTGTTCTCATTTACCACAACATGCTCTCCTGAACCGGGTAAATGTCAAGGAAATGAGAGAATAGATGCTGCCACATTTCATTATTACTCTGTGTGAGCAGAGATACCAGTGAGAAGAAAAATATATTTTTCAGGATTGAAAAAATATTGTTCACCTTACAATAAACCCATAACTTGACTGGAGATGATCCTGTTTTAAAACCCACCAGACTGACAACTTTTACACCTGCAGGCTGCAGTCTGACCAGCCACAGGCAGTGTTAAAAAGCTGCTCACCACAACTTTTGTTAAACAAAATGGACATTTTTGACTAAAATAGGAAAGGAGAGTTGGTAGGAAAGAGAAGCCCTGAGAGCCACATAGTTTAAAGCCTGCTCCTTCCACTTGGACTCACACTCTGTCCTCGCATTTTTAATCATCTCTAAAAAAAGGCCACGCATACAAACGCACACCAGCTTGATGATCTGAATCCCTTGACCTTTTCTAATGGTCACATTACATTAGAAAAGTAGCGGCACAAAATGTTCCCTGCATCTTATGACTGCAGAGTGGGTACAGCTGGAGGAGGAGGTGGAGGAAGGTGATCTTCTCTTTGATCCGCTGAAAGCTGTTTTCTTTAATGCTGTTTCATTGTCCGACCCTGTCCTCCGCTCCCCTCAGAGGAGAAGACCCCCACCCCTTTAGATCTCATGTTTTTCCCTTTGAGATCTGGTGTCACTTTTCATCTCCAGAGACGACACACTCCGAGATGCCTTCAGTGCACTTTTGGCAGAGAGGGCACCTGCTAATGTGGAGCAGCCAGCGGCTAAATGGGAGCTCTAATGAGCGGCTCTGTAAGCTGCCCAGACGCACGCTGGTCCTCATTAACTCTGCTTTTGTTAGCCCCCACTTCTCATTAGCGACATTCATTATCATAGAATAGGCTTCGGCTAAAAGCGTTCAGCCCTGGATCAATTCATCAGAGCGACAGGGATCTTGCAGGATGTCACTGGATATAGAATTTAATGGAGAACGACTACAGAGACGCTTTTTAAGCTCCTGGTCCAGGATCTGCAGTTTATAGATTCAGAGGTGAAGAATGGGAATGAATCAGTTGAGAATTGAGAGACAAAAGGGACCAAGAACTATATTTCAATGTGTTAAAAAGACATATGACCTGCTGCTAAGTTTTACATTATATCAACAGCAAATGTGTCTATCCTCACCTACTGTTTCCTCTGCTTGTTATCTTCAATTATTATTGTTAACTCACTGTTGATATTGTACTTTCCAGATAAGTTTAGCATATTTACATATACATAGATAACAACTGTGAATAATGTATGGAGAAATAATGATGATGCCGTCCTGGTCCTGATTAAAGTGTTTTTGCATAATCTTGTTTTCACAACATGTTCTATTTTCCGTCTTGTTTTGCACGGACGTTTGCATCGCGATTGCATTTCACTGCCAGCGTCTCCTCCAATGAAAAGCTGTCAAAATCTTGACGTGTTTTCTCTTAACAATTAACTTCAATTTAGCTCAATTTCAACTTTGCAGAAAATGATGCAAGCTTTAGTGAAAAGCCTTCAGCATAACTGCCAAACAATGTGATTTGTGCACCTATGTGTCTTTATTTTCATTGTTGGAGCTGAACATGGTGTTCCCAGTGGTGGGAAGGATCTGAAAGAGACATAAAGGTGAATATGAATCACTTTATTATTTACTGTAATCATAGGATCAGTTGTGTTGAACATGTTATATGTAACATGTTGAACTGTTCCAGTTTCTTTGATTTGCTGTTCCTCTACGTAATTCCATTTCCTGTCTTTCAAATCCCGAATCAGAGATGTGTTTTCATAGACAACCCCTCACAAAACCAGTGGGTGATGTCACAGAGGGTTGGAGTTTGATGTCTGTCCTAAAACTCTGGATTTAACACATCCCCGAGCTTATCGGTAACCGCCAACCTCAGAGGCGGAGCCCTAACCCGGCGATCTGCGGGAGAGACAATAAAAATAGACGGCGCTGTTTAATGAGAACAACGACGTGCGATCCACCTGCTCCCCGGCCTTTCAGAGAGACGGCTGCGTTTCAAATGCTAATCTGGGCTCATTTCCTGGTTTCAAAAGGAAGCTTCCAGGCTGATGACATTGACACCTGCCGGATGAAAGCAACCTGGGCCGGGCTGACGTGGCGAGGAGTCTGTGTTCGTGTGGGCACAGACCTGCCTGTTATTAGATACTGATATCAGAGGGAGCCTCTAGAGAGGCCTTGTAAGAACACACTCATTTGCATAATTTCCATTACTAACCTGATGAATGCATATTTGATCCTGTACTGTAGTGGCAGCTGACATGATGGAGAGACACAGTGGCTGGCAGTGGCGCGTCACCTTAAGAATTGTTCATGTTAATATTTAATATTTTATAGAGATCTTTACAGACTTTGCCTAGTCCTGAAACACAGTAGAGTCTCGAGTCTTCGGGATAATCTGCCCTATTTTTATTGTCTTTTGATTTGACTATCATGCTGGTTAATGTTACTATGTAAAAGTCAGAGTGATGTCATCAACCAGTGCATCATCAGAGTTGAGAGAGTTGAGTCACATTGTTTCTTGTTTTCTTGTGAGTCTGAACATGCTTTGAGTACAACATGAACTACTGTGTAAACTGGGAGGAATAAAAGGTGCTAGAAAGAAGAGAAGAGAAGAAGAGAAGATAGAAGAAGACAATGTAATGTGCACTGCAAAAAAAGTGTCTAAACCAAGATAATCTGAGGAAAGGCTACTGGAAACAAATGAAATTATCTTGCCGGATGGATAATTTTACTTGACAAGTTTTCTTGAAGCAAGATTGCTGTTACTTGATTTAAGATCATATTGTAAAGTTGAAATCATAAAATGAGAAATTCTTAAAACAAGCTACATTATCCAACACAGTTTTTTTTTTGTTTCTCTTGGTAAGAATCAAGTAAATTGCAGTGTGAACATGCTTGTTTAATACTCCCTGAACAGGTCGCCACACACACACACACACACACACACACACACACACACACACACACACACACACACACACACACACATACATACACACACACACCTGGGGCCAAATTATTATTAGTCTCCAATCACTCTAAAGCACCACCAGGACACCAGAATACTTCTAGAAACCCACTCAGACATGCAGAGATCATGGTAGCTCCACTCCGAGGCCCTCTGGAGGTCTTAGCTTCGAGACGACTGAGCTAAATAACAAACGTCTCCATATCAAACGTGTCAGCGCTCGCTGTTGTAACTTTGACACACTTTCCAAAAGACCTGGAACTTATTCCTCTGCAGACTTTCTTTCTTGTGTCTGATCTGCCAAAATCCAGGCTTTAGCCTGGATGACAGAGGACGGAGGAAGTAGTCTCGCTTGTTCTGCGCTTTCTGCTTTCACTGAGTTTTTGGAGGAAAAAAAGTTCTTGAAACACAATTTGAGAAACACATGAACAAACACAGCTCTGTTTATGTCTCTGTGTGTGTCCCCCAGGCGCAACAAACATGTGGAGTTCATTTCCTTTCTCATAAAACATTTGCAAAGCCTGTTTTGTTTTGAAGCCTCCTTGTGCTGCTCCGGGTCCTCCAGATTCTTCTTCTTCCTCTGCTTCTACTCCTTTTACTGCTCCACTGTTTCATTTAATGAAAGATCAATATAGATTGATGTGAGGGTTATTTAAATAAAAGAGAGGGGTTGTCAAGTGGCTGTCTGGACATTATTTACAACCCTGATTTTAAAAACGCTGAGGTGCTGTGTAAAATGAATGCAAGATGCAATTAGTAATAGTCAACTATGGTTTTACAGTGTCTGCGAGTGTTGAATCTCCCTGTATCCTCATCTATCATCCTCTCACCTGTCAACAGTAAAGCTGTTTACCTGAGGACTCATCCAAACCGGTGATACCCTGATGTTACAACACTTCTCCAGTCTATTTCTGCTCCCTGTGCTTTCAAACCTGTTGTCTCATCAAAGGCCAAATACGTGGATTAGATCAGGTGAAACACCACATCTCTCTACTCTGTCTCTTATAGATCAAACAGGATTAGCGAATAATCACAGGCTATGTCATGTTTTCCACAGTGAGTTAAGATTTTCTTTAGATTCAGGGTTTGTGCTTCTTTACTGCCATCTGCAGTCACCTCTAGAGACAGAGACGCCTCCTCCCCAGCTCGTCTGATCTCTGGCAAAGGTTGGGAGACATCCATCATCAAGCAGCTGGGTGATGGATGGAGGATGTGTCTGAATACTAAAATGTGATTCTCTCTCTTTCTTTTTTTTTGTTATTTATTTTGATCATGTTTATTCCAAGATCCAGATTCCAAGACTTTTATTCTCTTGTGTCCCCATGGGGCACATTGTGCTGTTCTGGGGACGAAGTAAACATTTTTTTTTTACTTTTTATCCAGGCAATATCAGGAAATTGTAGCCTACCAAAAGTATATATATATATTTATTATACATGTTTGGTTTACCACTGGTGCAAAATAATCACTGTGCAGTCAGCAGTGTTTATTTCCAGGCCCTGATGTACTTCTTCTAACACTGATCTGTGACTGTTTGAAGGAGTGAAACAAACTTCCTGCCGGGGGAAACAAAATATTTGCATTCTAAAGGACGGTTACAAAGAACATCCATCAGTCCATTCATTCTTCCTTTATCCCACTAGTTACTCCAGTCAGTGTCCAGTCCAAACTAAACATGCATGTTTTGGGACTGTGGGAGGACCCACACATGCATGTGGGGACCTTGAAAACTCCAACACAAACCCCTTTTAACCATGATCAATCATTTCATTTTGGAGTAACAACACAGCCAGAGGCACTGGGAGCAGGGGCAGAACATCCTGGACTGTGGAGATCCTCTGTTGCTATTGCACCATTATTTAATACTTTACTTTAATACTGTTGTAGATTGTTATGAATGTAAATTGTGTACGTGTATCGCGTTGTGTACTGTGAATGCGATGTTCTTTTGTACAATTCTTGGCTGCTATACAGAATAATTTCCCTCCAGGGGTGAATTAGGTTCTATCCGATCTTATCTCTCTCAGTCCCTGGGTTGCTGCTGGTTAACTTGGTTCAACTGGTTCCCATGGCTCGAGGAGGTTCTGCAGCTACACTGTTATGTCACTGTATATGTCAGTTATGTCACCACAACACAATGTGGATTTCTCCTTGGGTGCCCATTGCTCTTTTCCCTTTTTTTGTCCTGGTTGACTTTTATTATTATGTTTTAGCTTCTTTCTCTTTTTACTTTGGTACCAACTGCGATTGGAACCTGAGACCTTCTTCGGCCTTTAGCCTTAAATTCAACTCCTCTCACCTGCAGACCAATCAGTCAGTTTGTTCAGTCTAGTGTTCTTTCAGATGTGCACTTTCTTTGCTGCCTTGGTGTGAAGTTGTCTTTGAAAAAGCTAATGAAGCTCATGTCCAGAACTTGGATCTTACTGTGGTGTGATTCATCCCTGTGGGGAAAACCCAGTGTGTTGCCAGAAACTGGAGCTACACTAATACTGGATCGTGTCCATTTCACTTTGCATATTAAAGGCACAGGTGCTGGATGTTGGACTCTAATTATAAGCAGTAATTATAGACCTATTCTGGAGGAGCTACGTGGAAGTTCATATATACAGCAGCAGTGTCAAACCTAATCATCACTCCACTCATGGCTAGCGCCACAGCATACTAATCCCTCCAGTCCGCCCGGATTTGTGTGTCTGCACTACAGATTATGGCTTCAACGGTAATAGAGAACTGGTGAAAGAGAGAGGGGGAGCACAAAAGGGATTCATCCATTCTGGGGCCACAGTAATGACTTAATTAAAACTGGAGTAAAAGTGAAGCTGATCTGTCCACCAGAACTAGCTCAGAGTTCTGAGCCGCTAAAGAAGGTTTTTCAGCACGACAGCGAGTTTAACGTCTCAAGAGTTTAAAGTGGAAACTGATGTAAGGTGAAGAAATACAGATGCCTGGTAAGTGCCGGTAAAAGAAAAAAATTACCGTCAAAAAACACCTACCCAGAGGGAGAGAAGACGGGTCGCTGGAAGCAGGGACCCCATCAGCGGAGAAGTGACTACGGTGCAGAATTTATGTCGCAACAAAAGACAAAACAGCGCAGTCTTCTTGTATCTATCTATACCAACACACACACACACACACATACACACACATACACACACACACACACACACACACACACACACAGAGGGAGTGCACAGATGCCTGCTGGAAGGGCCGCGCCATACCTTTCTTGCATTTCAAGTCAATAGTGCGAGATTAATAATGGCAGAGAAACGGTTTAGTCATCAAAAGTGAGGTGGCCTCGTTTTCTAAGAGCGCAGAATTACTTTCCCGAGCAGCTCTGCAGCCGCTTTGATCTCATCGTCACAGTCGCAAGAATTGAGGCTCTGCATTTAATCATTTTTTTAATGAAAAAAAGGGATAAATTTGATAGGGTGTGCCAGTCAACCCCCAAGGGGGGGAAGTGAATTGATGGGGGAGGATGTAATCCATGCCTACATTAATGTGTGAAAGGAGGGTGCCACGCAGTGGGTGGCTGCCTCCACCTTGGGAAAATTGACGCTTTACAAAGAGGAAGGCAAAAATTGCAATATCATGGACAGAAAAGAAAGTGCAATCGCTGCTTTGTGTGTCTCGTAGTAAAAATATTTGCCACATTTCTGCGTTTGTGGAGAGACTTTTGTGTCCCTGACTCGACAAGGTCTTTGAAACAGATCATTTACACTTCTATACACCCAATGTGGGACTGACGATTTGGGAAGAGGAGCAAGATTAAAAAGGCTGATGATTTATTTAAAAGAACTAATGCTGATGAGGAGGGATCAGCAGTTAGAGCAGAAATCTGTCGAGACGAGCTCAGAGGACACAGTTAAACGACTGAATGACAGGAGCTCAAGTCCAAGTGTGCAACATTTTATGCAGAAATGAATGTTTTACAGCAGGAAACACTGAAGTTTCACTAATTGCAGAGTTGTCTCCACAAACTCTTTAACATTTTATTTTTTCTAAATTTGCAATGTTAAAATGGAGCATCCCATAAAACATACTCAACATTAAACTATTCATAAACAAAAAATACAACTTTGGAGCAGGATAATAAACTCATTTGAAGAAGTACTGAGTTCATACTGATGCTGTTGTAATCCTGAAACACATTTCTTTCACACGATCTTTGTGCATCATTGACACATGATTTCTCCTTTTCTTCTGGCTCCAACATACCAACATACACGAAAGTGTATGTGATCCATAGTTGCATCTCTCCAGTTATCATTCAGTCCATGAAAAAGTAGTTAAGTCGCATTGTTTATCCACTTCAGACCAGGCCAGCAATGTGAAGCAGCTTCCTCACTCGATCAAGTTTTCGGTATTTAGAGAAGTTGAAAAATGTCTGAATGTGCAAAATGTCATCCTATCCGTGGTTCTTCCTCGGTATTGCAATCCTCTTCTGGTTCCAACATACAAGACTTGAGAGGCACAATCAGCTCTGTAGTTTACCAAGGAACATCGAGCCACGTGATTGTTCAGTCTCCACGACCACTCAAACCTTCTTTATATGCTGTCTCGTTCACTCCCATTCACAGACTGGTGGAAGAAGCTACCCTTCACAATTCATCTGCTTCAACCATTCACACAGCATCACAGGCTCTTCATCCTGTAGCCTGCAGTGGGCTGGGATCGAACCATCGGCCTTGTTAGCCATGGACGAACACACTCCCCCTGCGAACCCACCCTCCAAGTGGTTGCTAAGAATAAAAGAGCGTTCGATCTGTCCAGACATGGACCATAATTATGAGCTTTTTCTGACTGAACCAAGGCTCTGTAGCGTCTATGCTGCCACCAGAGAACAAGGAGGAATTCATGATTCAACCTTTCTAGATCGCCTCCAGCCCACTCCATGGAAAGGCGCACAGTAGTTCTTCATAAACTCAGTCCGTTTTGCTGGTTTAGAAGCTGTTGGAGCTTTGGATCGTGCCAGTGGAGCGCGGCTGAGCGCCACCAGCGTGGACGCTGCTGGAGGACCCGTCACGCCGCCTGCTCCGTGCCTCTCCTTCAGCCTCAGCCCAGGACTGGACCATATGCTCCAGCAATCTGTGCTCTGGCGTACGGTGAACAGTGGAAACCTGCTCCTCCCCACGTCTAAAAGATGTAATATTAAAATGTGCGACTTGTAAAAGAGGAAGTGCCGCCGTTGTTCAGTCTGAAGCCACTTCGCTGTCACGCAATTAGAAGCTTTAAGGATCCTGTTTCATAATTCAGGCGAGACAAAGACGACAGTTGGTGTGCTTTGAGTTATGCTTTGAATTATAAAATAAAATGAGAGGAAGGACAAAACCACTGAAGAGATTTGAATAGTAAATTCCACCTTGCTCTAGGCCTCAACAATAACACTGTGCTTGTTTTTTTTTGTTTTTGTTTTGTTTTTTTAAGCTCCCAGTCAAAATCGGGACACTGCGTGGTGTTTTGCATTCATGTGTCAGTCAGAGGCAAGAACGGAGGCAGTGGGTGACAGTAGGTGGGAGACACACAAAAAGGAAGGAGAAGAAAAGAGAAGAAGAAGCACAGGAACTGCTTTTAAAGCACAACAATGGTTCCTAATGAAACTGCAGTCCCTGTCCTCGTCTTGCTAATTGATACACGCTAAAACTGTTTGCTAAGGTTTGCTGCTGAGCAATTACACTCCAGGAACACAAAGGACAAAATGTTTGTCAACATCTGAGTGAAGATAAAGTCGTTACTACAAGCATCGGCACGGAAAAATACAGTACAACAACAAGTGGTAATGAACTCGGTCCAAGCAACTTGTTGCTATGAGGCATAAATAACCAAATTGCAGAACATTTTGTCTTTAAGTGGTTTAATTCAAGCTCTTAATGACCGAATTGATGTGTAAATCACAAAACTGACTGGCTGGATTCTAAAGTTACATCTTATTTTTGTATGATTTGGTCTGAATGCTCCTGTACCAATTTTGGCACAAATCGGCCTCATTTTCTGTCTGTAAAACCAGACAGGATGAAGAGCCTTTTTCTTCCTATCAGAGCAAAAGGAAAAAAAAAAACAAAGTAGGTAGGGAGCCTTTGTGCATGGAAAGATATCGCAGATATCAGGGTGGACGACTCTGAGACCTGGGACGTGTGGCGTTTCTTCGTCTGAGCCTTTTGTGTCTGTCACGGCTCGTCCTGATTCTCTCCGTGGACGTTTGTTTAGCACAATGATTCCAGGGTCGGAGCGGTCTATTGTGAACAAATGACAAGGGTGTTGTTGAGCAGAACTTGCGTGGGTGTAGTGTCTCTGACAGATAAGAACGGCGGGAGTCTGTCAGAGGAAGATTATGATGGAGAAAAAAAAAGAAGAAAAAAGCACCACTGGGCCTCCTGCAGGCACGGACAAACAGCCGGACAATCACCTCACAGGGAGAAAGACGGAGGTCCAGGAGTATTTGAACAGATGCACTGCTGCCAGATGTACGATAACTACAGTACCTGTGCCATCATTTAGGCCAATTAATAAAATAACCGAAAAAAACAAGCATTGTTCTTGTGGATCCTTCAGCTTTTATTTTGAAAGGTATCCGACTTGGTTGCTGTTTTTGACAGAATTTTATGTAAAGTGTGTCCAGCAATAAACAATCACCTTTATATTAGGATAATGCACATATAGTGCAGCTTTGCTATCAAATATAGTGTGCTTTCCATCTGGCGACTCTGACTTTGTCTTGTTTTGGAGGTAAAAATGTGTAAGAGATGAAGGCGAGGGGTTCCAGGAGTGGCTGAGGCGCTCTGTCGAGGTTTCGAAACATCACTCTCTACTTTAGATGCGACCTGTGACGGAGGGCTCAACACACATACTTTATACTTTGTTTTTCCTGTTGGGGAAAAAAAATATCCCATGATAAGACAAAAAAAAAATTCAACATAATGGCGTCTGTGTAGTCGGAGTCAGACTGTTCCTCCTCCTCTGAGCCGCTGGGCCCAGCGTTAAAAACACATCAGTGAGCCGCATCACACAGGAGACACAACAAACCAGGGAAATCTAGGTTGTTTCAGGTCATTTACACATAATATACACAGCTACACCTCCACGCTGCTGTAGAGCCTCACCACAGCTCAGATGCTGCATTTTAACATATTAGTCCGCCACTGAATATAGTCCTTGGAACCTCAGCTGCATTTTACTCAGGTGTTTCTGTCCACGGAGCTTAGGCACGTGGGCCCCCCCCCCCCGCCTGCCTGTCTGATGGATGAGTGACGTAAGTGTTGTCAAGTTTTCCACGAGGCCGGTCCAGAGTCTAATCCTCCCCGGACTCAGCGGGTGCTGATCCACAGAGTGAGCGCGAAACAAGGCGGCGAGAGCGGAGCCCAGATGAAACATTCAGTCGGGATTTTGTCTTAATCTTCTGCGCGTCATTATCCGCACGAGTCTATTAATGAAGCAAGCGACAACTCTCGGGGTGGGAGGGTGGGGGGGTGGGGGGGGTCCCTCCCTCCCTCCCTCCGCCTCAGTGTCTGGCGACTGAAGCGTGGGTCTATGGAGTATGATGATGTGCCTGAGCACTAACGCCCACGCTCATTCCTCCTCTTTTATAGTTAAGTCGAGGTCTCTCAGCTTTGGGGACGTTTTTAATGCCAATTAAATCAGAGCTCCTAACTATGCGACCGTCTCGTGGCTTCACTCAGAATTCCAAAGAGTTTTTTTTTATGCCTTTAACTGAGTTGTTGATGAGCTTTCCCCCATTAGAGGCTCTGGGAGAACAGGACTATTACCCCCTGTTTTTCAGCCAAAGCAGCTGCAGTGCTGGTTTGGGGCTAGTGTTTTATTTTGCACCAGTTTTGATAGAATGAGAGTACCATCACTTCTTTAGAAGACGAGAAGTTAGAATTGCTGATGTTGAAGCCAACACAAAACCACAATATGTTTAAAGCAACCCTACAAGAAAGAAGACATAGACGTTACAAAACAGCAGTTAAATAAGCTAAAGTAAGACTAAAAGCTGCAACAGGTCACCAGAATTAGAAATCCACATTTGGATGTCTTGAGCTTGGTCAGGACAGACATAGTGGCAATGTAACTCCTGTACACAATGATGCGTCTCCATGAACCAAGCACATTGGTTTTCAGCTCTGAACCAGAACCATTTGAACTGTTTGGATGCTGCACTAGATCCAGAGCCATCCCAGACCTTCTGGATGTTCTACTCTTCATCTCCTCCTCCTCCTCAATGCATGTAGTTCTGCTGGGCACCATCCTGGATGGAGGTGGACTCTGGTGGACCTTCTACATGGACCTGACCACCTTGTACCATCACAGCTTCTGTCCTACCTACATATACACACTTCTACTTCAACCCAACCAGACTTATTCCTTTCAGCCAATCACAGGGTTTCGTTTTGTTTTAGCTGCTGTTTTATGTTGTATGTTCATGCACAGTGTCTTGCGATAACATTGTTATGAACTGTCATTTTGAATCAAGGTTAAAGTTGAACCACTTTGGTGGAAAAGGGGGACTTGGTTAGGTTTGTATGTTTGTTTTTCTCCCAGGCACTGTCCAAAAAAACATGTCTAGGCTGACTGGAGATTGACTGGAGGATGACATTGCCCCAGTGTGTGAGTGTGACAGTGTTTGCCCTAAAATGGACTGGAGACCTGCCAGGACGTGTTCCCTGCCTTGGCCCTGTGTGGCCATGACGTAACTGGTGTGCACAGCGTTGTGATGACGTGGCTGTCAAGCCACCTCGATCCATGGAAAAGCAAAGTGGATTCTCAGCCATTTGCTGCACCATTTTGGTAAAAAAACAGAACCTGGACAGGGCAAAGCTGTTATTATGCTTGTAGTTTCAGGCAGGGGCAGGAGTGCAACAGATGGCGTAACCCCCCCCCCCCCCCCCCCCCCCCCCCCCCCCCCCCCGCCACACAACCCCAGTAACACTGTTTCTTCCTTTTTAAAGCAGGCCCTCATACAGTACCTGACCACTCAGAGAAATGAGTGTAAATTAGAGGAAAAAAAAAAGGTCTCTTGCTGCATAGTGCTGCATTTATGAAATCAATTTTCGAAGTAATTTTCAAAAAGCAGTGAGTGCTGTTTTGAAAGATGTGTAAGGGAGCAGAAAAATAAAAAAGACCCTCTAGTTGAACATATAATTCAGTGTGGACTTTAATGTATTAAATTCAGACAAATGCATCTCCTATTGATTCCATCAGCATTAGCCTTTTTTCAGGCTATTCCCCTCCATTAAGCTGTTTCACTCCCCTTTGTGAATGATGCAAGGTCTCTTTTTCTTTTCCTTCCCCGCAGGATCTCAGCAGTCTCCTCTGCTCAGAGCACCACCTCACTGCTCTGATGTAAGGCTTTTCTGGAAATAATTGCTTGTTGCCTACATGCCCCCCCCCCCTCCGCTTTTATTATTGCGAAAAAAATAACAAAAAACATAACGATAATCCCCTCATTTCATCAGGCTCTGTCTCCACCTGAGCGACACAGAGGCCTGGAGGGAAAGTCAAAGACGTCGGAAAAATGCGACGTGTGGAGCGGGAAAAGAGCCGACGAGCTAATTACTGTAACAACAGTTGGGAGTGACAGTCAGAGTGCCACTTTTCTGCTCAGTTGGATCCATTTTCAAGTGCTTGGTTTCGGGGGCGCCCACACGAGCTAAGCCCGGGGATGATAATGGAGCAACATATGCATAGATTTAAAACGTTTTTGGAGAACTCGCCGCCGTCATGTTGCAACAGCTGCGGGGACCATTTCCAAAGCAGACGAGCAGCTTTGAGCCAAGTCACAAATTACGTTGCTAACTCGACAATGACAGGAAAGACAGGAAGAAGCTTTTGCTTTTGTCCATTTCACTGCCATTCACATTACACACACAATCTATTTAGCAATGGCTGCTTGGGCAGTAATATATATACGTATATTTAACCTTATATACCATAAACCTTTTGGAGGGTTCTTATCTTTACATGTCTTTAATCATAGACACTATTGAATTATATACATTTTGCCTATTGTAGTTAGGTTAACGACCAGCTGTGTGTGTTTTTCTTCCTCAGAGCGAGGATTCATCCTTCCACAGTCCAGAAACATGCATGTTTCAGTCAGATGGAGGCTGTAAAGCTGCCTCTAGGTGTGAGTGTGCGAGTGTGAGCGTGCCACACAAAGATGAGCTTGCTGTAAGCGATCAAAGAAAGACGACACGGGGTCAAAAGGCTAAAGAGAAACTGTCAAACTGAAAGCACAAGTTTGACATTTTGAAGGATGTTTTTTATTGTCTTTTCTCACTGAGAGAGAAACCAGAGGTTTGGCGCCACACTTGAGTCTGCAAAGTCTGGGGCTACTGTATGTTAGTAGCTTGTTAGCATAGCTTATTTTTAGAAATTAGTTATTTTTAGAAATATATCGCTAATCACAATAAGTTATATTCAATACCATAACGAATACAAAAGTTAAGATTCCACCTTGTCATTTCATCCTTTGTCCATTTATTGTGCTAAAATAAGCTAAGTCATTTTCAGTTTCAGACTTTCAGAGAAGAAAAGATGCTAAATTGTTTAATTCTTGGGTGAGGATTAAGTCAGAGATGTGCAATTATACAATGAAAGAGATGATTGCAAATTGTGTTCTCTGACTTGAAAATAGCAATAATGACATATCATTAGCACAGCTAATAAACCAGAAGATATTACAGCTTTTATGCAGAGTATCGGAGCCACGCAGGAACATCCAGGGGAGGAAAATCAGGTTAATTGACACAGATATGTATTTTATAGAGATTATTAAAAAGTTTCAGTCAAGTTTGAGAGAGTAACTGTCCGCCTAAGGCAAAATAAATACTCTGGATGAGGTCACACAGAGGCCCCCATCAAAACTTATTGAAAGAATCAAAGTTACCAAATTAACAACATCTGCTGAAAACACTTAATTTGTTCCAGTTTTTTTGAGTAAGTTCTGCAGATGGAAAGTTATTGACGGATGCCTAAAGATGCTGTCAGGGTGCCGCTGTGGTGCGTTTAATTAATTGAAAGGTCTATGAGGCGATCCAGCTGGCGGAGTGGTCCCTGTTTTCTCCCCTGGAGTGTGTTGTTTCCTCTCTGCATAGATCGAGAGAGAGAGAGAGAGAGAGAGAGAGAGAGAGAGAGAGAGAGGGAGAGGGAGAGGGAGGGAGGGAGGGAGGGACGGCGCTGGCTCAGGCTGATGGATGAGCCTCTGTTCTCTTCATTAAGACACTCGGCTCCGGCAGCAGCTCCTCACACCCCCTTCGTTACCTCCGCTGCGGTTTTCCCTATACGTATCATCTCAGCGGAGAAGATGAATATTTAGACACGTCTCCCGCAGCATGTTTCTGTCAATATACTGCAGTCAGCCTCGCTCCAGTTGGCCAGGGCTGGTATAGATTCAGGCTGCTGTGGCATTGACTTTGTGAAGAGAATCCCAAGGCATTTTTCAGACTCCGGCTCTCTAGATGAAGCAGGATCCCTAGCAGAGAGGCCAGTTCAGGCCACCAGGTTAATGCTGATGCTAATGGGATTAGCGAACCTGGCTTTTTACAGCTATGAAACATCTGGCCGCTACTTAAGCATATGTGATGGACTCGGTTCATTTCGTTCGCACCACAGACTCGAGCTAATGGAATCACAGAGGCAGGATTGGCAAAGCTAAGATGAGTTTGAGCTTTGATTATTTTCAGATGGAGATGAAGAACCTGCCCACACTGTAATCCATTCTCGCCTTGTTTTTGGCAAGAAGCAAAGTTGTCCTGAGATAATCCTTGTCCTCACGCCCACTGAGACTCCTCCATTCTCACTGAAGTACCCATCTAAGGATATTATACATTCAGAATATTAAATATGGTTTAATAGCAGACAATACAGCTCCCGATCTTTGCCTCCATGCATTAAATACATAAAAATTCTTCAAGGTGGTCACAGAAAGAGGCCATCGAACAGAAAGCTATCGTCCAAAGATTCCATAATGACAAAATGTGCAAATAGCTACAACCGAAAGCTGTTGGTGCAGATACATAATCTATTTTCCAAACGTATAAAAATAAATTTTAAATTGGCACCGAAATCGCCCCAGTTTCCAAGTCGTTATACAACTTATCGCCGCTTTGTTAAAACGAGGATTTTGTTTCGGTGTAAAATGAGCAGAGAAAAAAATGAGCGCAAGACAACAGTTCAAGTGACAGTGTCCATGACTTTGACTCTTACTAAATAAACTCAATAAATACGAGGCAGCAGCGCTGACAGAGAGCTGGGGATGCTCTCAGAGGATGATTTCAGAGCTGATTATTCTCGCTCTTTCCGGCTCAGGGCCCCCGGTTCATTCTTTCCAGTCATGAACACGCTATCGTAGATCTTTGACCTTGGCACCGCCCCGTGCCCAGTGCTTTCACTCCTACCCTTTTATGTCATTAAATCCTCCGAGCCACATATTTTAACAGCACTAACAGCGGCGATCCACCACATTGCAGAATTAAAAAAGACAGAATTAAATTAACCATCAATCACAGGCTTAAACCGTTATTCCCTCCCCTCAGGAGCCTCAACAACCCCGACCTCCCGCTCCACCCTGACATGAAACTCACATCTATACATAATTAAACACTCGTCCGTCTTCTACACGTCAAGTTTCTCTGTCAGTGTTTTCCATGGAGCCCCTCAAGTGTTGATTTTGTGCACACAAGACAAATACCTCCATCTTGCACCAGAGCACGTAGCATACAGTCATATGACGGTCAGGGTTAAAGCGCTACTCGAGGAGCCGAGCTCTGTCTGTGACGTCCATTATTTTCCAGCCTCGTTCAGACTGTTTCTGCAGCACTCAGGTCCTTCCTCTCTCTGGTGACTCCATAGCTTAGTCTCGCAGTCTTCGATTGATGCGTGTCTGTTTACGTCTCGTCTTTATGCTCTCTTCTCGTCGGTGCATCCTGAGTGTCTCTGAGTGCTCTCTGTCCTTATTTCATGTTGTGTCTTGTGTTGCATCTTCCCCAGGTACATTAATGTCTGTTTTTAATCACATCTCGTCATCATTCAGACTCTTCCGTTGTGATTTTCTTTCTATTTTATTCCTGCATGCGGGTCAACCCTGAACATTAACAACAGGTTGCAGCCTCAGTATTAATAATGGATGTTCTTTTGAGCAGTGTTGTTGTTGTTGTTGTGTGTGTGAGGCCGTGAACACAGAGGAGACAGAGCTGCCAGATATGCGCTTATTGACAGTCACTGTGGCTGATGTGAAGGACAGATAAGACTCAGAGGCACCGCCGGGGAGGCGGAGGTCCTCTGCCTCAGTCGCCATCAATCTAGGAGTGCTGCGAAAACCACGTCCGAGCACTCTGACTTCTAGTCTTCACCTGTCTAAAATGACTGAGGCGCTCACGTAAAGAATGGAGCGAAATAACACCTGTTCTCCTTAGCTGTGTCTGAGTTTTTAAAGGGAAGCTCCAAAAAAAGAAATCCCTGTACCTTGGCTTAGTTGAGTAATGAATTTTTTATACCAGCTGCTTGAAAAACATCATTCATATATAAATATAAATTCATATCTTAATTCCAGACATTGAAATGGAAATATGTTATTATTTATGTGAACGGATATCAGAGATGAAGTCTGTGTGATTGTATGCGGAGATAAGTGTCATTCCAGGGGGAAAATAAACTGACCCGGCTGTCAAGTAACTCCCTCTATTTCTGTCTTCACTTCCACGCCTCCAGCCTGCGTTTGTGTGTGTGTGTGTGTGTGTGTGTGTGTGTGTGTGTGTCTCAGCCCGTGTGACCCATTATGAGCTGCCATCCCACAACTGTTAAACTTTGCACGTCACCGCCTGACATTTTTCTATTTGCAGACTTGACGATCAGTGTTCCGAGAGATGTCAACTTATTGAGCACAGCAGCTGAGCGAGGGCGAGTCGCACTCGTGGCATCGGAGCATCTCGACACGGTTAATTAACACACGGATGAGCTTTGATTTCGCACATACGCTGGTGTTTCACTGCCTGTGTCAGCATGGCAACTTTTAAAATACAATACACAACACTTCTCAATCAGGATTCCTTTATTAACAGAAAGAAAACTGTGGAAAAAGTAATTTGCAAGTTCTCAGATCGCATCGAATCGACTTTAAATTGGAGAAAATGTCTCTGCAAAGTTATTTAATTAAATGATATGAGCGGCACGGAAAGATACGTCTCACTTTATGTATGGAAAATACCATTCAGGCTGTGGATGCGTTTTATCTATCTGCTCGGCTGTGGTCTAATCATTTCATTTGACCCAATAATCTGTGCTGTGTATTTACAGAAGCAGAGAAAACTTCAGTGACTTGTAATCGAGCTTCACTGCAACACACAGCAAAACATAAACAGATAATATCTCTGGCTGTAATCACAGACCAGAGACATTAAAGAGACAGTGAAAGGCGGTAAAGGGAGCGGCTGATGAAACCACGCTATTTATCCTGCACCAAATGGTTGCAGTCAAAGCCAATTAACTTCCGGAGCACCCTGTGCAGTTTGCGTTATTGCTTGTGAGTAACATAGTGAGATTGTGTGAAACGGGGGCTGGTCTAGGATCTGTGTCACTGCAGCTGCAGCTGACAGTACAGTGACAACAGAATAAAGCTAATGACTGTACAGATCATATCGCAGCTAATAATGGCGTGTTATATAATCTGTAATCTAACGGAGTGACTGAAGACTGAGCTGGACTGTCACACATCTCGGATCGCCTGGGGACACCAGACTTCCAATAACTGTATCATGAAAAGAAAATGACATGGCAGAGAATTTATGACTTCGAAACGTAATCAAACGATAAAAAATGCAGAGGCTAGCAATGACAAGCGAAAGACATGAAGGGAACATGGTGAATGATGGATGACTGCGTGTTGGGGATGGTGTCTAGACAGTCAGTAAACAGATCAGAAACAGAGCCAGACATGATTTGGGTCCCATATAATTTTGACTTTTTTTTAATGATTGACAGTTCCTCTGAGTAGGAAATGTCAGAACAACAAACTTGGAGCAGATTGCAGAAAACAGACGGCGCTCAAAAGACGCCCAGTATCACAGAAAAACAGCTCGGAGATCTGTCCACGGTGCTGCTGCTTAGATCTTTCTGCAACGCTGCCTCTGAGGACTGTCCTCGGTGCTAGCTACAGGATCTGTCTGCTCTGGTTCTAGGATCTGACCATGGTTCTGGTTTCACAACCTGTCCATGGTGCTAGTTCCAGGATCTGTCTGGCTACACTCTGGGATCTGTCCATGGTTGCGTTTCTAGGAACTGTCCATGGTGCTAGCTCCAAGATCTGTTTGCTCCAGTTCTATGCTCTGTCCATAGTGCTAGTACTACGCTGTGTCAAGGCTGGTGCTTCTAGGATCTTTCCATGGTTCTGGAGCTAGGATCTGTCCATTGTCCTGGAGGTAGGATCTTTCCATGGTTCTGGGGCTAGGATCTGTCCATGGTTCTGAAGGTAGGGTCTTTCCATGGTTCTGAAACTAGGATCTGTCCATGGTTCTGGATCTAGGATCTGTCCATGGTTCTGGTCATAGGATCTGCTGATGGTGCTGGTATATGACTTAAATGTGACTCAATCACCTGTTTTCTTATTTCCCAGTCATTTTTTACCATTAACTTGTCTTGTATTTTATCTTTTTTACCAACTTAGGTTTGTGAACAAAGTCACAGAACGTTCTGCTACTTGAATAAAGTGAAGCTGATTCATAGGGGAAACATGTAAATCAGTCAGATTTGACCAAACACGGCTCCATGTCATGTCATGTGTCAGCAATACAGCAGAAAGGACAAATAAACTGAAAACAGAGACTTCACCAAATAAAATTGAATCTTTTTCAATATCAAACTGAATATGCAAAAAGCACAGAATTATGACAGAAAACCAGAGGGGTTAAGAGGGCCTGGAATAATTTATTGTTCCATCATTTTTTCAGCACTTCCCATCAGTATATATCAAATTCCAATTGGATTATTAATAACATAAATGAGACCTGGACATAGATAAGCGGCAATAAATGGATGGAGGGTTAAGCAATTAAAAAACTCATTTCACATGAATTCATGCCCATTTAAGTCGTTTCTGCTAAAACTTTACGGATCATGGAACTGCAGCAGGTCGGATGCTTCAACACCTCCCACTGAAACTTGCCTGTAAGTCAGAGGAGACAGTGCTCTGGAGCCCAAGATGTCTTATGATGAAAAGGTTTATACACATTTATTCATATTTATTCATGTTTGGCCAAGAATTGAAGGAATTTCCAACATCTGATCGGAGCTTCCAACAGACCCAGTCATATGTTGAGCTCAGTATTTTTCCACTAGATCAACAACTGTCTACTGTGTTGGTGCAAACTGTTCTCCATAAAATAATCAAAATACTGTTTGTGAAAGAAGCTCACCTTATAAACACACCTGAAACCTGGCTTTCATCAAAACACATTGAAATATTTACATCCTATCATTTCTTTTAATAATTTTAACTGTTACAAGGAGTCTGTTATTTATTCTTTATTAGTAACACATTGCAAAGAACTCATAACTCATAACTTATTGGTTGCATTTCTTCTTACTTTTCCACTGCCATACCGTTTTTGGAGCATTAATAGCAACATAAGCACAGAGACCAGTAAACATTGTACTATTTCCTTTCACTAATGGTAATTTGTTAAAAAAAAACTGTCAAAAATGTTCCAAAAAAATGAAGGTGAAAGACACTTTATCTTATTAATTATATTGTAACGTCCTTGTATTAATGGGGACTCTTTATTCAGATTTTAAGTTACTTTTTATGAGAATGAGTTCCATTTCCTGTTCTTATTTTTTATGTATTTATTCACATATTTATTTCTAGCATTTTTAGTTGCTTGTGTTTTTTCAGACTAAGACTGCACTCGGTTGCAATGGCCTCCTCCCGAGCCTTTTATCCCTGCTTTTAAGTATGCATGCGGTGTGTGTGTGTGTGTGTGTGTGTTGGAGTGTGTGTGTGTGTGTGTGTGCTATTACTTGTCGTTTATAATGTGAAGCAGTGTGTGCTACATCTTGTATGAACAGTCTTGATTGATTTTTTTTTATGTCTCTTGCTCATGAGACATATGAACATTTTTTTTGCATCACTCTGGGAAATATTTTACAGTGAAATATACATGAAGTTTAGGACTTTTCAATGCCACCTGAGGCCGTGTTTGAGGGAAAAAAAAAAGAATTCAGTTTTCTTTTTCCTTATTTTCTTTTTTAAGCGTTTTAATGCCTGCAGACGTTCAATACCGCAGCGATCGATAGCGGCCGCTGACGACCGAGCCGGAGAGAGCCATGGCTCAATGTGAAGGTTGCTCGCAGCGTGCAATAAAAACAGCGAGGGTACGTTTTAGAGTCCAGAGACAACACTTTGAATATGCCAACGCTGCTTCCAGAAAATGCCTTCAATCCTCTGAATTTTGCATGAGAAACATCCTTGAAGCTGAATCTCCTCTCAAATTGAGGCGGTCTATCAGCCGGACGCGTTATTCCAGGTGTAAATCCATCCTGGATCTATACCGACATGTCTGCGCTCAGGCAGGAATGAGGCTGGACGGCTCTGGGAGCTGATGAAGTAAATAGGCTGTTTGTTGTTGTTTGCTGTCTGCGAGCTGCGGCGGACGTCCGCTTATGTAAACGCAGCCTCTGGTGAGATGCGAGAGAGTCAATAATTCATCCCGGCCGCGCTGTGGACTGATCGCTTACAAAACGCTGTTTCACCTTTCGAGCTGCGAGAGGAAGCTCCTTTATGCAGAGCTGCTCTCTGAGATAGCTTCCTCCCGTCTGTCCTATCAGCCGCTCTCATTGCTGCTGTCACAAGTTCTTGTTGGATCCTGTTATATAAGAAACCCCCCCCCCCCCAAAAAAAAAACAGAATATAGTCTAGTCCAAACAAGCAAAGTAAGTGGGAGTCTGTTTCCACTGCGGTTTATGTTGTGTTGACAAAACAGAGCCAGCTGCCACACACCCCACCACACCAATTATCAGTGAAGTAATATGATGCCTACTTAACACTAATGAGCCGTCAGACACATGTTTCGGCTCAAGGTTTGATCCCAGGGACACATGCGGCTCTCTGCGGTGGTGCAGTGGAGCAGCTCTGCTGGGAACACCAGCGATAATTATTTCACAGCAACAAAATTTGGATATTAGCACCAAACATGGGTAATTACAGGCTGAAGAAAGACGGAGTGTTCCCATGCTTCCTTTCAAGTCATTTTTAGGCGCATTTCCATTGCCCCTAGATATACAGAAAATCTAAATACTGAAATAAAAATGTGGTTTACATTTTGAAAAACCTCTCATATATCACCAAAAAAACATTTTAATGCTCTCCTGAAGTGAATTTTTAGAGTGCAGATAAACACTTTTTCGCTCATCATGTCCTGCAGGACGTCACATGACCAGTTCATATCTTTTTCTAATCAAAGTATCTCATAAAAGCATGAAAATTCAAAATGTCCTGAACCTCCATCTTCTCTCCAAGTCTCCTGGGGTGAGATTGTATGAGAACTATGGGATATGGAGAGAGAAATCTGTACGAAGATTACGACTCATACACAAAACACCTTTCAATGGAAATACTTAAACTGTATACAAAACATTGTAATGGTAACAGACCTATCCAGGCTATGTCTGTTTTCCTTGAATTAAAAATCTGTCACTACTATTCCAGGCACAGAACAGTGGAGAGGATGTTGTGTTTCAGGGTGACCCAGTCCAGTAAAATATTTAGCCTAGAACAAGAACAATCCATTGAAATCTGCTCTGTCATCTCAAATTAGCCAAAACGATGACGCAGGCTCGGCATGACGTGAGCACCTGGAAACCCGTCTGAGTATAAAAAGACGAGCCGGGATCGTCTGCCATTCTCAGACTGCTGAATAATTAATTTGCTGTGATTATTGTGTGAAATTCTCTCTGAGAGGGGTTGAAAGCCTCCATTTACATTTCTCTATTTATTTATTTATTTTGTATCGTGTTGCTGGTGACAGGATGGGCCTCTCCAGGGGTAACGGGGCTCTATCGCATCTTTGGCGGCCAAGCCCGGTCAGCAGCCGCGATGATGGAGGCGACGTTTTCTGAGAGGATCTGAAGCAGCGCGTCCTGAACCACAGCCAACCTGATTAAGTAGACAGGTGATCACTGGGTCCCAGCTGACTAACTGGGGGCTCAAAACGCCTGTTTTGTCCTGCTTCCATCCATCAGCCTCTCTGGGTTTCTCTTTACTGCCCAAGATGAGTGTGCTACACTTCTTTGTCCTATTGTTCTATGTTTTTTTACTCCTTCTACTAGCAAATAAAGGGCCTCGCTGATTCATATCTACAGTGTTATTTGCTAAAAATAGTCGATCACTTTTGAATAAATGGTGAAACATCCAATCAGTGGAACTTGACTGAGTTCAGACTGGCACATCTGTAATTGTACGTGAGTATATCTTAAATGTTAAACTTATCAGTTGTGACCCATTCATTTATTGATTACTGAGCTGTTGTTGTTCCTGTTTTTCACATTCACGTCTTTCTGAACAGGTGTACTTGTGCTTACACTTAGAGGTGTGACAATTTAATTTGCTGCCACTGTGTCAATTTACTGCCAAATAAAACAACCAACAACTATTTAATAGTTGACTGGTTGATTTGAACAAATAAAAATAATGCTGGAATGATTTTAAGAAAAGGAGCCAAATTATCTAATCTCAGCTCATTAAAGTGAATATTCCTCCATGACATGACACTGATAGAGCTGTGGAGAAAACAAAATAAAGACCTTATCCTGGCCCCTAGTGATACAAGAAAGAACCATCTTCAATGAGTTTGTGTCATTGATTAATCGACTACGTGCTGCAGCCCGATTCTCCCTCCTACACCAGTCCTTCGTCGTGCTGTATTCGCTGTTAGACCATGGTCTGTTTTGTAACATGCTTTTACTTTCCTTTTAAGTCACTTTGGATAAAACTGTGACTCTATACTCGGTTCATAACACTGTTGTTGATGCTCACAGGACGTATGTAAAACCACGGGGCTCAGACAGCCTTCGTGTGGCCTGCGCTTCCCTCCATCCTCTGCCATAGAAAGCTCAGCTTGTGCTGCATCCTTCAGCTCCTCTGTGGTTAGGCTCCTTCTTTCTCTGAATGAGCCGCCTCTGATCTGGAGTTTGTCACTTGAAAGAAACGGGGCCGCGGCTGTCGGCGACACTCGTCAGGAACAACGTGTTCCCATCCCCGCTCGGGAGCTGTCAAGGTGACGGCAAAACTCACATTTATCCTCTGTTTGGTTCGCAAACGAGAGGCTCTCAACTGCTGAGCATTTATTTCTCTACACGCTCCTGCTTCTAACCAAACCAAACCCTGAGCTGGAGGTAGAACAAGCTTCTGCTGTGGCCTCTGGTTGTCTGTGTGCTTTGTGATGAATGTAAATAGCTTCTTTTTCAGGATGAATAAAGAGACTTTTATACAATCACAGAGCAGGCAGACATGAACAGACATCCTTCCTCATCTTCTTTCACAATAAAGCCAAAAGGAAAAACAAAACTTTTACCTGTGCTTCACTGAATTATGATCAGTCTCTTTCTAGCTGAAGGTGTGTGTCAGCTCCAAAAGCAGCATGTGTAGGATATTGAAACGGAAGGATCATAAGATAAGAGAAGATGAGATAACATAAAATAAAGAAAAAGAGATGAGATAAGATAAAATAAGATGAGACAAGATAAATAGTGTATTTGTCACTAGTGGGAAACCAAAAATTCCACAAAAGAACATCACATTCACAACATACATAACAATAACATAAATAATGATAGCACAGTAAACAAATATGATAAGTAATAAATAAGTAATGTAAAAAAAGTAAGCAACAACAATAAAACACATGCATACATTTGAGTGAGTACCTCATTGGTTCTATTCAAATCAAATAAGTGAATAAAAATAATAGATGTTATAACATTAATGATAATAAACTGTAGTAATAGTGCTAAACACGCTAATCCTAATGCTGATGCTAATCCTCCATGGATGAGGAAGTCGCAGGTTTGATCGCAGCCCTCGATGCTGCATCATTAACATACGAACGAATCTCCTGCGTAAGCTGCTTTGAGTAAAGTGACTAAAAATGCAAATGAAAAGCATAAAGCAGTAATTAAATCTGATTAAACAAAGCTCCCATAGCTTCTATGTTAACACCAGGGAACAATGATGAGGGATTAGGGATGATAATGTCACTAGGTTTGTGAGCGACAGGGTCGGGCTCGTCCAGAATGAGGAAATCATGTGTTGAAACACAGGACAGGGTTCTGATCCCTGCTAGTCGCCTGCAGGCGTGTGGTCCCACTCCCTCCAGTGATTAGCTGTCTGAGGCGCAGACTTACACCCCGTCCACTCCGTTTAATTACTTCTTCCTGTCGCCATTTTTCAACATCGGCCTCATTCATAATGCTCCCACGCTCTCTAATTGACTTCCAATCACCATGGTCTCTCTCTGTGAGCTCAGACCGGGCTCATTCGTCCGCTTTATTATTTTAGAGACGTCGCTGCCATACGCCGGACAAGCAGGAGGAAGCGGGACTGCCATCGCTCTGGACTCCATTTCACACATCGCTGAAAAGTTCAAGTGAACACAAACACACTGATATAACCGAGGACAGCTGCGACGCAGGTCTCCGTCTGAGGACGTCCCAACGACCTCCAGCCGCTTACATAAAGCGCAGCAGAGGGAGAGTTGAGGGAGAGGAGAGGAGAGGAGAGGGGAGGGGAGGGGAGGAGAGGAGAGGAGAGGGAGAGGAGTGCGTGGGGAGAGGGGGAGCAGAGGGAGAGGAGAGCGAGAGGAGAGGAGAGGAGAGGAGAGGAGAGGAGAGGAGAGGAGAGGAGAGGAGAGGAGAGGAGAGGAGAGGAGAGGAGAGGAGAGGAGAGGAGAGGAGAGGAGAGGAGAGGAGAGGAGAGGAGAGGAGAGGAGAGGAGAGGAACAGAGAGGAGCACAAGCCTCGCTGTGTGTCTGATCCAGGGGAGCATGAAATGTTCATCAGAGTGCAGCAAGGCAAACCATTTAGGCTATAAATGTTGAGGAATTGACAAAAATATGTGGAGACTCTGACTCTGGCTGCGATGCAGAGGTTGTAGAGGAGGATTAAGTGTTATCTTATTTCTTCTTTTTACATAAAAACTGAACTGTACAACACTCAACACTCTCCAAATGTTACAGTTCAAGAGTATCCGCCGACCAAACGCTCCCATGTCCCATGTTACTATTATCCACTTCACATCCAATCAGCGTGACTCAACTGTTCTGACAGCTACGCTTTGCTCATGAATTCTTATTGTGTGTCGTGTAATTTTCTGCTGCTGTACGGAACAATTTCCCTTTGAAGTACTTGCCTTTTCTATTCTGTGAGTTTCTCATTCTATTTCCTTTTCGTCTCCTAAAAACATGTGAATGAAGGATCTAAAGAGTCACATGGTGGAGCTAGCAACAGGAAGGAAAATAGGAAAATCTCAAAGAGCTGAAAACGTATCAATCGATCTCCATGAACAACAACGATTTGCAATCTATTACTAGAAAATTCCCCCATGGGAAATTCCAAGGCGCAGAGCTGTACTTTTTTGATTTTTTTTTTGCAAATTACATCACAAAATATGTTCTTGAGAGGAAAAATGTAGAGTCCAACTGAGCCGGCGCTAACAGTGGTTTTACAGTGTTTGAGGGGAGGAGTGAGTATATGGAGATACTTCTCTCTTCTCTCTTTTGCTCTTCATTGTTGCAAACACAACCCCGCCCGGGAAATGACTGCAGCCTGACGTGAAGCTCCAGAGGTCTGGCGTGGAATAATCAGAGCCTCTCAAACTCACCAGATCACATCCGACAGCTGCCTCCGGGGCGGCAGACAGACAATGAGAGGGACGAGCCGAGCTCTGCGAATCAGAGTTCCGACTGAGTGAATGAGGCGGAAACGTACGTATGTTCCCTTGATTGGCGAAGTTATTCAAACCACCTCCTGCCGGATTCAAAATTCCTCGTCGTGATTTCCTTTCCCTCCTTCATTGTTGTGGATTCAGACTCCCAGTGGTGTTTTGCATTTAATGGACTCGCACGGTAAAAGTGAGCGGCGTAGAAACGCAGAGCTGCAGGTGGAAGAAGTCCAAGGAGACGACGCTCGAATAGGAAAACAGCTTGACTCCTCGCTCCCATCCGAGATGGATCATTTACATTTCCTGTATGTATGTTTGTGCAGCATCCCGTAGGAGTGCAGACAAAGCTACAGTACGAGGCTGCTCTGATGAGCTTCTAGTCACTGTGGATCTATGCAACTCCAGCAAACTGCACTAAAATCCTCCGTTTAATCCTCAAAGCAGTGTGACGCTGTATGTGTGTGTGTGTGTGTGTGTGTGTGTGTGTGGTCTAAACTGGGCTGAAAAGTTCAACGTTTTGTCTCATGCGATTGGATTTCGAAGAGCTGTCGTTTTTCCGCTTTGATGTTGGACGAACCGGGAGGGAGAAGCTGCGGAAGCGGCTCGCGGGCCCCCAGGGACCACGCCGGGGCCGGGGTCCTGCACGGTGCCTCGGGACCGGCTGTTTTCCAGGATTCCAGGATTTATCTGGTGTGGAAAACCAGTCGGACTGGAGTCAAAAAAAAGTTGAGAGGATGAAAGCAGCTCATTACGCTACAGAAAGTGTTTTAAAGCCAATTAAGAGTTTTCTCAGGCTTAGCAAGAGCGTGTGTGGTTCTTTTCTCTCTTTCTATTAATAAACATGTAGAAGTTTCTGAATGTTCATCCCGATTTATCTCTGTGATTGGAAATGGAGCGAAACACATTTGACTTGGCAACGGTTGTAAATCCTGAAGTCCCTTTGGTTAAAATAAATAAATAAATAAATAAAAACTCAAATCTATCTATTAGTTCGTCCAACATTCAAGTTTTATTTCAAATGATTTCACAGAGGAAAAACTACTTTAAAACGATAATTGTTTCATAATTCACGAGAACTGTGACACTTTATTACATCTGAGTGATATTTCAGTAATTCATTTTATTCCTTTGTTTCCTTTGTCTCGATGTTTTTTTCATCTTAAAATCAAGGCAGTATATATTGATTTCTGTTCTCTGGGCACTTCTGAGCACTTAATGCTTGAAATAAAAAAATTGAGAAAAACAAAGCTGCCTTTTGATCGCCACTGACAAGAACTGAAACTGCTTTGTTAAAGTTGGAGTTTTTTCATCTTCAGACAAATGTTCTGGGTTTGTTCTCACTGTATGATTCTTTGAGGCTTCATATTTGATTTAAAAACTTTTTATTACCTACTGGGAGATCAGTTTGCTTGTTTTAGGTCATATTTCCTTTGTTTCTGTCGTCGCTGACAAGAGTAAATGGTGAAACTGCAGCAAATTCCAAAGAATAAGCAGATTAAGAGCAGGAAATTGGTACCAAAAACGCCCAGTACACATCACTTCAACCTTAACTTCTATCTACACATTTATGCAGCATGAAGAACCAAGCGAGTGAAGCCGCCTGAGACTCGATAAACTGAGAGAAATGAACAAACATTGTTTTCGCATCGAGCTGCTCCTCCCAGCGTGTGTTCCCACTTCCTGGTCAGAGTGTGCCCGGGGGGTCGGAGCAGCACTGCATCTTCATCTGTTGGCTCTAAAGTTTTAACTCAAACACTCGCCTGGTTTTACACCCCAGCTTTGCTCTCATCTCTCATAAAATACTTTATTGTAAGTCATTCAGATACACTGGGTTTAAATTCACTTTATTAAGACTAAACAGCAAAGAAGGGAAGTAACTAAGTACAAATACTTCATTGTTGTACTTAGGTAGAGTTTACCTTTACCCCCTACATTTGAAGTCAAATTTTTGTACTTTTTCCTCCTGACATTTTTGAAAATCTCTAGATGACAACAACGTAAAAGACTGTTTTCTATCTTTGAGTGTTCACAATAACGTAAGAAAAATGTTCTATTTTGTGTCCAGAGGTTTTTCTTTTCAGTTTACCCAATTATCAATATTGGTATTGACAGTAAAGTACTGAAAGTAAAGATTTGTTTTTACTTCTTTTTCAGCACCTGTACCTTCTTACTCTGCATCAGTACTTCGTCTTGTACCAGAAGAGAGATTTTTTAAAGTATCAGCACTTCTACATACAGTAAGTACAGAACGTGAGTACTTCTATGACACTTCTATCTCGTGATTTTTTTTGACTAACAACTGTTCTCCTTGGCTTTCATTTCCATTACATCAGATCTCACGTAGCATCTCAGTATTGCCAGATGTACAGTAACTGTTGCAACAACATGATTAATTTACTCTCAGAGTAAGAAATCTCTGTGTTTATCCGGCAGAAATAAGTTGCCTCATTTTCCTCATTTTTTTAGGTGACTGGACCGTCAAGGGAAATCGATCCAAACATTTTTTTTCCTGCATGTTTTTTGTGTTTGGCTGGTGAGCCTCTCTCCCTCCATTAAGCTGAGTCTCTTTGACATTTTTCTGCTGTTTCAGGGCTGAAACCTTGACTCTGCTACTTTTCTTTTTCTGACCGTCAGAGAGACTGTATAGAAAAGCAGAGCTGCAGGGGGAGACGGTTGTTATCTTATAGTTTGGCCAAGGACAATATGCTTAGCCATGACCACACGCTTGTATTATTAAACTGCAGCAGTGTGAGTAGCTCTGCAATTCTATTAGCAAAGACTTAGATAAGCATTTCAATCCACAATTGGCTCTGCGCAGTATCAATCAATTAATTTTATCACTCGGTGTGGCCCTGTTATTCTGAGGTCAATTATTTGAGTTCATAGAATTCCAGAGAAAATTGTTCTGTCCGTCGAGCCTCTTCTCAATTACTTAATCATGAAAGTCAAATGTGAGGAAGACACATGTGAAGACCTTGAACGTGGAGAAGAAGTCCTGAGCTGTTGTGACCGAGGTGGGGAATGTGGTGTAGATTCACTGGAAAAAGAATAAATCTGAATTTGATATTTTAGTATGTGTCATCATTGAAAAGTGGAAGCCTATATAGTGTGTGTGTATACATATATATGACATAGAATGGGAGTCAAGTGAATTCATTTTATTAAAAGTCCATTCACAGTAATGAAAGGCCACTCTAATACGAGAGCACCAAATGGAGCCCAGCAGACGAGCTGTTGACACTCGATAAACAAAACAAAACTGTACAAGGGAAAAGCTTCAAGTCACAGCCATGATTCAGTTGTCAAAACGCTCAAACTTGGACAACTTTGTGTGAACATGAAATGGGTTGTGAAGAATGGGTGTAAGAATATCAGAGTCACATTTTCAAAAATGAACAACGACCAAAACTGTTGACAATGAACGTTTCTGGAAATTTCCTCGGAAACTCAGTTTATGCAGCCACAGTCTGGAGTCTCTGAGTCTGGACCAAGACCCAGTCTCATCCAGACACAGTTCCTGTAGCTCTAACTGGTTCCTGTAACTTTTACTGGTTCCTGTAACTTTCACTCATTCCTGTAACTTTCACTGGTTCCTGTAACTTACACTGGTTCCTGTAGCTTTCACTGGTTCCTGCAAATTTAACTGGTTCCTGTAACTTTAACTGGTTCCTGCAACTTTTACTGGTTCCTATAACTTTCACTGGTTCCCATAACTTTCAGTGGTTCCTGTAAATTTAACTGGTTCCTGTAACTTTCACTGGCTCCTGTACCTTTAACTGGTTCCAGGAACTTTTACTGATTCCTGTAACTTTCACTGGTTCCTGCAACTTTCACTGGTTCCTGTAAATTTCACTGGTTCCTGTAACTTTCACTGGTTCCTGTAACTTTCACTGGTTCCTGTAACTTTCACTGGATCCTGTACCTTTAACTGGTTCCTGTAGCTTTTATTGGCTCCTGTAACTTTCAATGGTTACTGTAAATTTAGCTGGTTCCTGTAACTTCCACCGGCTCCTGTAGCTTTTATTGGTTCCTGTAACTTTCACTGGTTACTGTAAATGTAACTGGTTCCTGTAACTTTCACTGGCTCCTGTACCTTTAACTGGTTCCAGGAACTTTTACTGGTTCCAGGAACTTTCACTGGTTCCTGTAAATTTAACTGGTTCCTGTAACTTTCACTGGTTCCTGCAACTTGCACTGGTTCCTTTAACTTTTACTGGTTCCTGTAAATTTCACTGGTTCCTGTAACTTTCACTGGTTCCTGTAACTTTAACTGGCTCCTGTACCTTTAACTGGTTCCTGTAACTTTTACTGGTTCCTCTAACTTTCACTGGTTCCTGTTACTTTTAATGGTTCCTGCAACTTTCACTGGTTCCTATAACTTTTACTGGTTCCCATAACTTCCACTGGTTCCTGTAAATTTAACTGGTTCCTGTAACTTTCACTGGTTCCTGTAGCTTTTACTGGTTCCTATAACTTTCACTGGTTCCTGTAACTTTCACTGGTTCCCATTACTTTTACTGGTTCCTATAACTTTCACTGGTTCCTGTAACTTTCACTGGTTCCCGTTACTTTTACTGGTTCCTATAACTTTCACTGGTTCCTGGAACTTTCACTGGTTCCTGTTACTTTTACTGGTTCCTATAACTTTCACTGGTTCCTTTAACTTTTACTGGTTCCTTTAACTTTCACTGGTTCCTGTAGCTTTTATTGGTTCCTGTAACTTTCACTGGTTCCTGTAAATTTAACTGGTTCCTGTAACTTTCACTGGTTCCTGTAGCTTTAACTGGTTCCTATAACTTTCACTGGTTCCTGTAACTTTCACTGGTTCTTGTACCTTTAACTGGTTCCTGTAACTTTCACTGGTTCCTGTAACTTTTACTGGTTCCTTTATCTTTTACTGGTTCCTGTCTTCTTGCCTATGGTAGCTATGACACATAAATCTGCATCTGCACCAAAGCAGTGCTGCTCAAAATAAAAAGTGAAAAAAATAATTAATTGAAGATGAAAATGTAAAATGAATTGAACTGAAAATGTAATTGATTGTTCACGATTGGCTAAGACTCGCTCAGCCCATATTCTCTGTCCCGATCTTATTCCTGTATTCCTGCCCTGGAATTAGGCCAGACTAATCATTTTGCCATGCTCCATGTTTTTAATGGTGTCTCATGTCACCTCATACTGAAGGAGATTTACAATAAGGCTTCAGGTTGTAACGGGATCTCCAGTAGCTTTCCAACACGGCCTTTTCCTCCATTAAGGAATTTCCCATTAGTCCCAAAGTAACTCTAACAGCCTAAAAAAACATAGAACAGCAACGATTCGCTATAGAAATCAAACAAAAGTCTAGACACTTAATATTTCTCTCTAATACTGTTTGTCTTCACTCAGTCAGTCTGGGTTCATTATCCTGTCATACCTTCCCACACAGCTCAGCTCTGTTCATGACCTGTTCTTACACAGACTTTTCTACCATTTGACAGCCTTCATGTTGAAGCACACTGATACTCAAGTAGAGGAAATGTGAGGCAGGTATGAAAACAACGTGTGCGTCTTTAAACAAGGGAGCCATATGGCTGCCATGACATGTTTCACTGGCTGCTTGGGCTGCTGATAAACGTCAATACAAGCAGATAAACAGACTGTCAGAGGAGTTACCGTGTCATGCAAACATGTCTCTTGTCATAAGTTTCTTGAAATGAAACATGTGGTGGAAATGTGACAGCAGCAGCTGCTTAAAGGCCTTCATGAGTGATTTTAAATGGCAGCTGAAGAAGAAAGCGCACGTCTGCTTTTACTGCCTAACAAACAATCTTTTCTCTTTTCTCTTTCTAATGGGTCGGTTTAAAACTCGCTCCATGCAAAGCTTTGTTTTCTATGGCTTGAGATCATTTTATTTCAATTCAATAACACGTTTCCATTTGCTAATGTTTGGTGTGGTCGGCCATTTGTTGTGCATAGATGAACCGGTGAAAGAATTTCATTTATTTGTTGGTTAAAATGAAAAAAAAATCACAAAGAGCTCATGTCTTTGTAGCCAGTCTGAGCAAAATGGAAGCGGGCCAGTTTGGTTGATTATTTATGCAAGATTCTGCTCATTTCAGTGAGTTGTCAACCCTTTTTGAACAACTCTGCCTCCAGTGGCATGTTTTTTTTAATTATCTGAAACCTGGCAGGAAGACATCCACCGTCTCCCCGGCTGGAGCCAGAAGACACCGTCTCACCTTGGCGAGTCCCCCCACAGAAATGTAGGGTGGACATAAACTGGAGAAAAAGATAAAAAAAAATATAAAAGAGCTGAGCTCATTCTCTGGCCCAACTCATTGAATCAACAAAACAGCCTTGGATTAAAAATAAAAGCCACAAAACAGATTTGGACCATTTTCTGATCCACTTGAGTTAGATTCTGCATCTTCTCTGCAGCTCGTTCTGTGTTTACTGATTCAGGGGCCACAACCATGTAAAAGCAGACCTCGAATGGCTGAATGGAGTATTCATCCTTCAGCTTAGGGACATCGGTCTTGTCAGAAATACACTAGACGCTATTTTACAAGCTATCGTGTTTTTGGTGTGGGGATATTATGGTCTGGCAAACACAAATACAAACTTTACTCTGACTGAAGGACGATCGTGTGACTTTATGTTCTCAGAGCTCAGCTATGGCGCGCATACGCACCCAGCCTTATGTGAGAGGAGACATGAGCTGAAAAAACAGTGTTTTTCTTATGTGATGTTGTGAACTATTTGTTTGGGTTATACAAGCTTGTTTAGAGGTTTAAAGCTCTAAGGAAGAGGTTAGGGTTAGGGTTAAGGTGCTTTTTTGTGGGAAGATCCTTGAGATAGTGGGTATAGAGGATGAGAGTAAAGAGAGCTTCAACCTTGTTCTTTAAGATGCAGATCAACAATGATGTTAATGGGTTTTTACTGTCCTTCAGTATGGAGGCGTCTGTCTCTTCTTGGAGCTCCCCTCCCTCCCCCTCGTTATGTGCACAGCCTGAATAAAGACAGACTTGAAGAACCTTCAAGATGAGTGCGGTGACTCTCTTTCACCAGCTGCTGCCTCTGAGAACAGATGCGGGTACATGCAAATTGAAATATCTCTTTTTTTTTAAGCACCTTTTACAAGAAAATACATTTCTCCTGAACGAGGACATCATGCTTCTGGAGCTGCCATACACCACTGGCCAGGAATAGCACAGCTAGCTCTGGCTGTATCAAGATGGACGTACGCCTATGCCGTGCAGTGGCTTTGACATCTGGAAAGAAAAGAAAAAAGAAACAGAAACAAACAAACTCCAGCTAACACAGGCCGGTGCCACGGTCCGGGCATGCACGCCAGCTAACGTGACGGCCACTGACCTGACAGTGGATGGGAGCCGCGGGGCTGCAGCAGAGTAAACACCCTCGCTCGGCCTCATTATGTGGAGCTGTCAGCGGAGGCTCCCGCTCACTGATACACAAACAATAGCAAAAGTATTTGTCCTGCCTGACCCATGCAGAGCAGCTCGCTCCTCCACCTTGCTCCTCCTCGGTCCTTCATTCTTCCTACGACAGTCTCATTAACTCCGAATTAAATATTCATTAGAGCCCTCACCTGTCTGTGTGGGAACTGTCCAGACAAGGCTGCACCCTCCCTCAGGAACGCTCCTCTAAACTCTACCATACTTCAAGCAACCATTTCAGACCCGTCTCCAGCTTAATGTCTCCTTCCTTTATTGTCCAATTTTCTTGAATTATGTATCCAGGGTCTTTTAGAAGTATCCATCCATTCAATATCCACTTGGCTTTGTACATATAGGGCACAAACAGGACACACACACACACACACACACACACACACACACACACACACACACACACAACAATGAATCTCACACTCACACTCAACATGCATGTTTCCGGACTGTGGGAGGAAACCTGGACAGTCCATGGACAAACCCGCACCACACACACACACACACACACACACACACACATACAGGGTCAACATGCAGGCTCCACACAGAAATACCTTCAGCCTGAGACACAACAACTAGAATCACACGTTGAACAAACTAAACTGTTCAAACCGCTTTGTTCTCGTCATCCTGTCGTCATAGTTACTGTGCTCCGGACCTGTTTACCACATTTACTGAGACGCTGTTATCAAAAAGTTCCAACGTTCTGCCTGTCTGCACCAATTGATCGACTGTCAGTGATGGAGAACAGTTTGGGAGACTCCGCACTGAGCCTCAAACGACTCAAGTCTTCTTCAAAACGAAGCAAATTCTGCACCGAGGTGATTTATCTGCGCTCGCACTCAGTTCTCAACTCAACTCAACCTTTAACTGTAACGCACATTTAAAACAGGCAAAGGTGATCAAGGTGCTGTACATCATCAAAAGAACAGGAGTAATAATAATAATAATGATAATAGGGACATAAAATTGGATAAAATATAGTAATGCTTCTCATAACTCTATCTGTTAACCCTATATTTGATTGCAAAATGATTGCAAAGTTTCTGAAGATTTACATATACATACAGAGTTCTCAAGTGTGTGTTTTTTTGCTTTATTTTGTTTTGTTTTTGCATTTATATCAATATGATATTAACCCTGCAGATAAAACCGATACAGCATCAGCACTCTAATTACTACAACCGCAGTATTGAATAATTCAGCAGTATTGGAAACCTGAGATGTTGCCCTTCCTCTAGATATGTGATGAGTTACGGTGTTAATAGCTTGAGACGCAGCCCTGTCTCAACTCTACAACTCTATGAACGTTTGCCTGATGAGAGAGCTGAGGAGCTGCTTACCATCAATGTGTGACACCTGCTATGTCATGTATGTGTTCTGGTTGACACTTTTCCATTGTTTTATGTGCTCCACTTTCTCACCTCTGTTTCAAGTTTACATTTTCATTTTCTTTTGCAAAATCAGAGCTCTGGAATCCAAAAGAAGACCTGCAGAAAAGACAAAACATTGCCTGACCATTTTAAATGATGTGTCAAGGCCAAGGTTTATGGTTACATTAACAAAGCTTGATTAAAACATGTCAAACAGGAATGTTTCAAGACTGTGGGAAGAGAAAACCCAGAGAGGCCCTCAGGAGTTGAACCTTGACCTGGAGATTATCTATGTGTATCACTGCTCTTTTTCAGCAAAGAGTCTTTGCAAACTTTGAAGGGTGCTTCACAAGTTCCTAACAGACTCGGACACAAGCCCTGTGTGACTTCATCATCCTCCTCCTCCTCCTCATTTCCCTTCCAATAGCCTAATTAACTCAGCATTAAATATTCATTAAAACTCACCTGTCTGTGTGGCGACTGCTGCATTTTGCAGTGATCAAATAGCAGCTTCCAGCAAAATGTCAAACGCCTGACATAGATTCCCCTGGAAGACTTTAGAGCGACTAGCTGGAATACAGAGTCGACAAGTGCTCTGACTGATCTGAAAGGGTTAACAACACAGGAATTATACAATTCAACCCACACGGTCAGATGGGGATTAGAAAATTAGAAAATGAAATAACGTCAACCTCTTGTTTGTTTTGGTTTTTTTAACTTACACCTTCCTGTTTTATGACCCGAGGTAGAGAAATAATGAATCTCTAACAATGAGTCCAACAACTGTTTGCGATAAAAACTAAAACTAAAAACATTTGTTCCGCTCCCGGACAGAGTTCTTCCAAAACGTGAAAGACAACAGGAAAAGTGTGTTGACAAGGGGCCGACAAGGGAAAAAAAACAAAAAAACAACACTGATGGGGATGGAAACGAGTCCATCAAAACTAAGCTTCATGCAGAACATGACATGAAACAATCGCTCACTCACAGTGAAAGTGCTGGGCGAAGGTTTGAGACAGTGGCAGGTGATTTGCGTGCAGATATTAATACAGTTAAAGCCGTTTCCTTCTGAAGACAGAATCTCATTAGCAACCCAGACGGGAGAGCGTCTCACGTCTTTTAAGTGTCTGCCCACATGACAAGCCTCCTTCAAAGCGTTACACTTGAAGGAGCTAAATTTCCTCTAAATGCTCATTTTCACCGACCGGGAGAGGATTTAAGGAGGGCTGGCGCTGACGGAGCAGGAACGTCTCACTGATTTCCAAACACACTCAGAGTGAGTGTTTTTTTAATGGTCAGACACAGACGTCCCGGCTGCACACCTCAACATCGAGGCAGGAAGTGTAACGGAGCGACTAGGTTAGCCTCTTTACGTTCACGTGTGTTCCAAACGCACATATCAGAGTGGATGTCCTCCTTTTGTGTTGTTGTCGAATCATGTTTAAAAGATGGCAGAACTTGATGTGAATCTAAAGCAGCGCCCTCCACATTCATGAAATATACAACACTCAAACAGAACCAGCTGAAGCCTGGCATTGTTCTCCACCTTTGTCTTCATTTATATGGACAAAATCACAGCCTGCAGGACTAGTTCATGAGGGTCGAACGCATTACTGGAACAACAAAGAAGTGTAAAGGTTTAGGTGAAAATTCTCTTTAAATGTGAATGTATGTGAATATTCTGCTCTATAACAGCTCTATGATCAATAAATGAATGGGTGTGTGAAGACATTTTACCTGACTTAAGTAGATATTAAATATAAGATTAATCAATTCCCACCTATTCATTTATTGATTATGGGTCTATTGCGTTAGAGACTAGTTGGATATGGAGTATGAATGGAGTACTTATCCTGATTTAATTGGCAAAACTGGCAAGATGTACCTTTAAATAGACAGGAAGCACAATGGTTCGCATTTGATGAGTTAGCTTAGTTACTTTCAGTACTGTACAGTGGATAAGTTAAACTTTCTTCCCTCTTCCTTTGAAAGTTTTTTTGCTGCATTTGCCCACTTTGTTTTCCCTTTTTAATTAGTTTGATGCACTTTCTTTTTCAGTTTGCATTCTTTGAATAAAAATAAACTAAACAACTGAACATACGAAGATAACTGAGAAGAAAATCCACTAATTCATAACTTTACACCCTCTCTGCCCTCGAACTTTGACCTTTGAGGGTGATGTAACTCTCACGCTACTTCTCTCATTTCTGGTACAGACTCTGTAGCGACAGCCACCACCTCCCGCTGTTGGGAGAGTGAAGGGCTGGGACATTAGTATTCAGGCCGGGACGCTCCGTCTCATCGTATCTCAGAGCCGTGCCACAGATCTGCTCACACCGCAGTCTCAAGCAGCACTTCCATTTAGTGAAAGTTCGATTTCATTTCTGGTGTATTTGAGCCCCCGCCCCCCCCTTCCCGCCCCTCCACGTGGATGGCTTTTTCATTAGATCTATGGAGCTTTATGCCAATTGGTAGATAGAGCGTAAAGTGTGCAAAAACCATGGATCATCTCCGCCCAGGATTTATGGGGTCTGGAGCCGGGTCAGGGCAGATATACAGTACGGTATATAACAGATTGGTTTTTATCTCTGGCTGTAAATTATTGCACAGGAGGTTGGAGGTCAGACCGGCTTCATGTGTGTGTGTATGTGGAACAAAGAAACGCTTTTGTCAAACTAATCAATGGAATGGTCTTGGCCTTTACCATGGGTCTGTTGCTGCTGGTCAGACTTTATTATCGGAGCAGCTGTGTGGTCCAGTGGTCCGAGGTCTGAGCACCTTAGCAGCTCACTTTGTGTTATTATTTCCTATCAAGAGGGACTTACATCTGAGAACTCGGTCTTTTGTTCCTCTGATACACTGATTTGTCTATTGTGTAGGATCCACCCGAGCTATACAGCAATTTCTTTCTGAAGCGAGGAGTCCCTAAGGAGCTCAGTTAAAGCCTGGTCGCAGCAGCAGCCGTCGCTCTTTCACTCCTCTCCTCCTCTCTCTCTCTCTCTCTATCTCTCTCTCTCATATTTAAAGGACAGCGTGTTTCTAACAAACAGCTGGCGGGGGGTTGTGTTTGCATGTGGAGACATGAAGCTGATCGCCACAAAGGACGGCAAATCATTTCAGGCTGAGATAAATGGATTTTGGTAAAGAGTTTAGCGTTGGGTTAAGTGTCCAATAAAACGGTATCATTCCTCCCTAACGTGCTGGAACAGGTTGTGTCGATGTGAGACGGCGAGGGATCGGTCTCCAGCGTGAGGAGAGCGATGCTGCGTTCAATAGTGTAGGACGAGGAGGCATGTTTTGTGTCCTCCTCTCTCAGGAAGTAAATGGATTTTCACAGACATGGAGGGAGGTGTTCAGACTGCATGCATGTTCATGAGCACACTTGAGAATTCATATTGTGAAGACAGAGTTCACTCTGCGGTCAATTATGTTTTGTTTTTTTTACTGCGATCCTGTTTTTTGCCTTAGCATTGAAATGTTCACCTTAGCATTGAAATGCGACCGCCATAAGACTCCAGTGTGACCAGTCTGACATGACCCTGAAGTGACCTGCGAGTGACCACGTGACATTGTATGCAGTGCATGACTTTTCATGACTTAATGAGACTCAACGTGACTCAGTGAGACTTTACATGATTTAACATGGCTTCACATGATGTTACTGTATGTGACTTGACGTGACTTCACATTACGAGATGCGGCTCCCATCAGACTCCAATGTGTGCAGTCTACCAAATTTCAATCAGTTCAATTCATTTTAAGAGTTTGAAGTGAATTGGCTCCGCCTCCAAAGGATGTTGATATGAACAGGAAGTGAAATGACAGGAAGTGGAATTGAATCCATTGCAATTCATTCCTTATAGACCATGTTACTAGAAAGAAGTGTAATGTTTAACAAAGCTGTCAACTTAAATATATTTAAAAAAAGAACATTAACACATTGTCAAAGGTGGAGAATATCCAAAGATTTTGGTTCAAATTGAGTCAAAATGTGGATATTTTGTCTCCCAGCTCGTCTGAAGCTGCTCTAGTGTTTGTAGCTCAACAGCAGTGTCATGTTCCTCTGCTCCTGGCAGACAGGAGTCGTAACTCGTGGAGCCGCTGGAGGAATTATGCCATTTTTTTGTGGTCTGCAGTGAGGACTGGTGTGTTTTTTATTGGGTGCAGTCCTATATAACTGTAAGTCCACGTAATGTACTCTGTGTATTATATGACCAGTGAGGTCCCGAGGTCTAGATAATAAAATCGAAAATGCTTGAAAAGACCGGTTTAATTACAGACAACCTGGTGAATTAGTGGCACTGAGACGTTGGTAAATTTCACCTCAACCTGTGCCACTGTCTTCCATCTTCCATCCAAACCATGCTGGGAAAAAACCTCCAGCCCCCCTGACCCGCACCTATAAATACATAAGCAATAAAAAAAACTAAAAATAAAACAAGTGCATGTTGGAGTCAACTTTTTCCACATATTGCTCAAACTCGTGTGTGTGTGACAGGTTCACCCGTTCCGTATCAGCCCACAGGTACTTAGTGTTCACAGGATTACATGTGGTAAACATAGCATCAGCTCTGGAGTTACAGAGGCTTGTATCCAGACTTGAGATAAAAGGCAGCGGTGGGATTCATCAGTGAGATGGCACGGGTTGACACATGGCTGTGGGGAGCCGAGCTGAGCTGAGCCGAGCTGAGCCGAGCTTCCCCCTCGGCCGGGTCGTTAATGTGAAGCACTCCGAGCTGCCACCGCTACGCGTTAGCGGCTTCCCCACCGAAGGCGTCCGACTTTGAGACGAGACTGAACTCACCTGAACTGACCTGGGAGGGTCTCATCTGACTCACTGAGAGTGCTCTGTTGATCTTTACTATTACTATTACTTTATCTTTATCTCTATTACTTTATCTTTGCAGCAAAACAATGATTGAAAGTATGAATAACTATTATACGGAGTATTAGTCACTTCTGTCAAAAATAAACATGTATAATTAAGATTTACTTTTCAAACTACTTTTCCAAAAATCATCAGTCCTAAACAGCACTAGTTCCAAATTCCATAAAAGAAAAAGCATTTACGGCCCAATTTAGGTGTTTATGTCCCTGGAAGAAGTCCATTCAGCAGTCCTTCTGAGCTCCAGCTGTTTGCACACGGATCGTATATATCGATACTGGAAATAATAACCGACTTGGTCATGTTCCTCGCCCCCACTCTGCTCAGGTTTTCTCTGTATGGTCTCCACGTCTTGTTAGTTAAAGTCACTAAGTCTCGACTAGTCTGCACACAGTTTGTTTGCTTCCGGTAGCATCCAAGATGGTGGCAGGGGGCATGTCAGCCACGCGGTGCCCTGGACGGTGCCCTCTTGTGGATGTAGATGGCATGGCGTATCTTTTTGATATACAAGTCGCTTCTAAAAATAGGTCACATGACCAGCCAAGCTACTACTAATAGTGTAACTAATAGTCTGAAAAACGTCACAATATATCACAATATCTGTTAACAATACAAATAAAACAAATAAACATAATGACGTCGTTTTGATGTGTTGATACAATGACATCATGCTGCTCTGCACAGCAACAAGACTAACTGAAAGGTGTTAGACTGCAATCAAATCAAGTCTGTGCGGGGTGTCAGAGAGCTGTGGCGTGTCATCAGCAGTGTCAGGTCACTCTCAGAGTGTGTGAACAGCTCAGCCTCTCCTGTGAGGTCTGAACCAGTCATTACATCTGGGCCGGGGCCGCCATCAGCAGCCCTCAGAACAGCAGCGTGTCGGAGAATACAAGGAGGCCGACAACATCACACTGTGATGTTCTCAGGTTCCAGCAGCTTTTCCAATGAATCACCCAGTCTATTTTCTCTGGCAGCCTTCCTTTTTCTTTTTCTCTTTCTCTCTTATTTCATGAAGGTCTGCAGATGGAGTCGGGCCCACTCCGAGGCTGTGTGTGTGGATGTGAGCTGCACGCTGATGACTCTGAGGGACATAAAAGCAGAAGGTGATGACTTTGACCGAACCCCCCCTCTCCCTCCCTCCCTCCCTCCCTCCTTCCCTTCCTCCCCCACACATACCTGAGGGTATAATGGGGCGAGACCTTGTGATGGACCACGCGTTGCCTGTTTCGCACAAAGCTCACGACACAATGCGAAATGACCCCAGTAGACGAGTCCGCGTACAGTGCAAAGCATCCCCCCGGGGGGGCCAGGGCTGCACGGTGCAGATTGATTAAATCAGAGCGTGGCGGCGCCTGCGTTACGCGCTGATGTGTGGTGTAACCATGCTTCAAAAGGGACGGCTAATGGAAAGCCCTTCCATGACACAGTCATCACTTCTGCCTGCCGCCTCGCAGACTCCACGGTACACAGTGTTCTGGACGTTTTCATGGGGGAAAAACAAACACGAGGGGGGGGATAAACCCCTCTAAAATAGCACACTAACGCACAATGAGTAACAACATTTTCCAAGAGCCATCAAAGCCAATCAGCATCAAGCCTGTGCATGACCGGCCTCCCTCTACTGGTGTTGCAGAGCTCCTCGTCTCAAAGGCTAACGGTGACTGACAACGCCCCCTGATTATTTCATCACGGAGCGATGAAGGTGTGCTGAATATAGCCCCGACTCTCGCAGCCAGAGTCAGAGGAGCGGTGAAAACGTCTCTGTTAACGCTGTCTCATCGGCTTTGAGAACAAACGTTTCGGAAGAGGACAAACATAAAAAGAGCTCCCGGAAAGGGATCTGAACATTTCGGGCTCTCGAGTCCAGCAAAGCAGATACAATTAGGTCGCTTCAACTCACGCAAATATAGAGAGAAGTTGAATAACATCTCTGTTAATAGGTTTGATTCCATGACAGCTTTTTTTTTCACAAAATAAAAGCCATGTTTCTAAAATGTGGACAACTGCCATTAGCAGATGTTTCCGTTAAAAGGTTGTTTTGAGTATGAGCCATAATTGTACATAAAACCAGGTTCCACTTTGAGGAAGAAGGAGGTTCAAAACATTTCAGGTTTCCATGGTTTTATATGTCCTCACGTACTTATACCCACATACACAGACTTCTACATAAATCCAGTGACGTACACTATCTGAAAAAAACCACCTCATGAGAGCCAAAGTGACTTTTTAGTGACATCTGAGAGGTTTTTCAAAATGTAGCTGTTTCCATTAACCAGCATTTATATAAGTCATGTAAAAGCACCTAATGTTAATCAGGTCTCGAGCAGCAGCAGAGCAGAGTCCCATTAGTGGACATAAAGAGCTTACTTTATGAATTCTGGAGCAATGGGGCCTGATGGTGACAGGCTGCCTGGACCCAGTTCACTGCTACTTGTGGCTTTATTATTTAATTGCCCACAGGGACAAATAAAGCTCTTTGGAACGAAGTGAACTGCTGTCTGAACGGCTTTGCTTTGGAAAAAAAGAAAAAAAAATGACACAAAGACAGTCTCCTGAAATGGATCCACGGCTGGTCTCTTTGTGGGGCTCCTGAGTGCACGCGCTGTCGCTGAGCAGACAAATTTAGGTCACTTTAGCTGAAATTAAATACACAAAACTCCTTAATCAGGGTGTTTCACTGTTGGCATAAACAAAGCGAAATTAAGAAGCCTAAACCGTCGCGACGCGCCGGTGTCTGCGGAGCCACTCGCTGAGGTTTAATGAATTAACAAACCAGGAAAGAAGATGTTCTGTTCAGACAGCTCCACTCATGTTTAATTGATGAGTGACTCAGCTCTGGGAGTCTGATGTCGGGGACTCTGCGATACACATGGGAGGTCTGGGGGCCGAGGGAGAACTCTAGCAAGGATTATGGGTAGTTTGTCTTCATTTCTGTTGTGGCATTGCAGTGTTTCCTCATACTATCGCTTTCTGACATCTGAGAGAGAGAGGGAGGGAGGGAGTGGCGCTCCACATCTCCAGTTATCTGCTTCACTTTGCTTGTACAGTTTGTTGAACTGTTGCACCCATTTCTGTGTGAGAGCAGCAGCCGTCCAGCTCGGTAACTCCGTTCTGGATGTCAAGCGAAGGCTGTTGGAGCGCTGCGTTCAAATCAATTCTGGCATGTTTTCACAGGCTCCCCGAATGCAAATACGCCCACTGCAACCGGAGGTTCAGACGCTGAAATCCACCGCAACATGAGCCCCGCTCTCAGACACTTCCACCGCAGCAGAAAGAAAGCCCGGGCAAGGAAATAAATCAGTGGCACGGCCATTAAAAGTTCTATCGTGGTTGGGCGTTGTTATTCAGACCATAACAATCAATGTTTTCTGTCCCACAGAAAACGGGCATGGAACTTGACAGATACAGGTATTCAGCCACAGTGTAAAGTCAGGGCTGGCACTTACATTATTTCCCCACCTTTTACCTGAAAAGTACATAAACACAGGCATTTGTGGAGGGGATAGTCTCTGTTTTGCAGCTACAGAAGACTGCAATTACCATATAGATAAGTGTAATTTGGTGTGTTGATGAAAGCGATGCTTTATAAAGTGGAAAAATAGCAACAACAGCACTTCCAGAGAGCTGTGATTTCCACTATGCAGAAAACGACAGAACTGCATAACCCGATCATAAAAGCAGGATCAAGTGTGAGAAGCAGAACGGCACAGAAAGCAGAGGAATTTGCAATTTATACATAAAAAAATATATATTTTTCTTTCTTTCATATTTTGCTTTGCCAAGCACCTGAGCACAATGAACAGAGATATACTGCTAGGTTTTAATACGATAGAGATAAGTAATTTAGTGTTTATTCTAGAAGGGAAATTATAGAATTGGCTGTCTGTCCAGCAGCCAAGCCGAAACAAAACAAAACAAAACAAATAAGTAATGATAATAAGTGAGAAAAAGTTATAGCATCTAATCGGTAATCATAATAATCAATAGTTAAGCCAGGAAAAAATGTAATTATGATAAAACAATAACAATAGAAATTATAATAGGTAATTTGAGGGGGAAGACGTTCCCACAAATACACTTTTCTGTTTCAACAGATAAAGGAAAAGAAAAAATGTACCATAACTAAAAAGGTTCTAGAGTGGCACCATTTATTTGCTGGACCAGATGTAATACCTGTTCACACACATGACGCAGTGACCAAGGAAGTTAAACAAAGAGTTTGAGGACCAAAAACAGGAGAAATCCACATTCTGAAGCCCTGGACCCTGGGACAGATTGACGTATACAGTGATGTTTAATGACGTGACTCCACAAACGTCCCGGAGCCACGGGGAACCCACTGTGAACCAGGGCCAGCGGACGACTCATGTAAACAAAACAAAGGTAGGGAAAGGGCAGCGAATTACTCCCATCCAACCCGCCAAAAGCTCTTTAAGAACGCGATAATGCGTTTCATTGCTGAATTAGACGCCTGGCAACCGCAGTGTCGTAATTATCAAATTTAGCATTTCGTGTGGAGCGGCTTTGTCCGTTCTCTTTGACTTCATCTCTCTATGGCAACAGCGCTCCGGGTCTCTCTCTGCCTGGTGTGGGCAGACAATGAGGAGACTTTCCGCTTGTGTGTTTTTCCAGCCGAGGGAAAAAAAACAAACAAAAAAAAACAAAATAACATTCTAATCAGCATCATGCGCATTTCAATTTTCAGTTCAAGGCCGATGTTCCAACTGGGATTTGTTTTTCCAGCGGACACTGACCCGACTTTTTAGAATAATTCACTCCAGCGAGCCGAGAGAGACAAAGAGAGAACATGCGGAGCACAGACATAAAGAGAGGGTATATATCACACACACTTTCACAAGCAGTGGCTGCCAACGCGTCACTTCTTCCAGTCCAGCCAAAACCACATTTAATTCATTTAAAATACGACTGATGCCATCGCCGCATAACTCAGATATGCAAAGCGACCTAATGCAGAGCTGGAGGGAGACTCGGCCGCTCGGACTGGATTTAAACACAGAGTCACTTCCAGGGATCCAGAGCAGAGTCAGTCATTACTGTCAGAGCCAAACATCAGTCCAAACAGGAAGTAGAGACAGTGTTATAGGAGGGGGTTTGGCTGTTCCATAGGACAGCAGCTCCATTGTGCACTGCCTCCTGTTTTCATGTCTTCAGCTAGTGCAGATGGCTGCACTAATTCCTCTAAGTACGTTCTGCATGTTTGACTATGATTACGAGTTGTGCAGCGCTTTCGTGTGTGTTTAAACACACACAAAAGGAGCCCGGTGTGATGAAGTCAACACTGACGTTTCCTGGACTCTTTTTGCTCACCAGACTTCGCCCTAAGCCGGCAAACGAAGACGCCCGAAGACGCCTGAAGACGCAGACGGTCTGAGCTATCGACTTTGAGACATGTTGTGTTTCTACAAACACCATGTGATCATACGTCGTGATTAAGTGCAGCTCTGCTTGTGCACACTCTGAGTGGATGTAACTGGAAGGCGAGTATCGGGTCTCTCTGTTTCTGTCTATTCCATGAACTAAATGCACTCGTCATTTCATATCTTCATCCTCAGGTTAAAGTTCTTTCAGGAGGTAAAATACCTCTAGATAGATAGATAGATAGATAGATAGATAGATAGATAGATAGATAGATAGATAGATAGATAGATAGATAGATAGATAGATAGATGGATAGATAGATAGATAGATAGATAGATAGATAGATAGATAGATAGATAGATAGATAGATAGATAGATAGATAGATAGATAGATAGATAGATAGCTCTTATCACTGCTACTAGTAGTAGTGCTGTTGTTAATCACTTTTTGTGAAAAGTGCCTATCTCTGTTTCTATCTCTTATCTTATCTTATCTTATCTTGTCTTATCTTATCTTATCTTATCTTATCTTATCTTATCTTACCAGAGGTCACAGTGAAACATGTATGTTTAATCGCCTCTCTGCTGGACTCAGGTGTCTGATTTGCTGCAACAGTAACATTTCCAAACATCATAAAAGTGAACAGGCAGAATTCTTCAGAGACTCTTTATTTTAAAGCTACTTTGCTAATATTTGACATGGCTCTTTTTTACACCCCCCAGCTGTCGTTTAGAAGAAGCACTACAGTATTTACGACCGTCCACCGCCCAGTAAACTGCAGATGTATGAGGTTTTTTCACTGACTGCGTCCTCACTTTTCTTTCTTCCTCTCGTTTAGTTTCTGACCCTTGAAACCCAGATTTATCCATCTTTGATAGCCTTTTTTTTTGCTTTTGCACCTTTTTTTAATGGCACATTTATTAAAACTTCCCTTTGGTTTTCAATTTGATCTCACGTAGAGAGTGAGGTCAGACATGAAAATGTAACACCAATTAGTCAGGCTGTCCGCGGCAAAAGGAAATCCAGGCTGGTTAAGGAGGAATAAACAGCTTGTTTCACCTCATTCCCTTGATTTTGATTTAATTGGCTGCAGTCTGTGGAGCAAGCTGCCCCGCTGCCTCAGATCTACCTCCTGTTAGCGCAGCATGACGCTCTGCTTGTTTTTAAAGCACTGAACCCGTGTCTGTACTGTAACGGCTGCTCTATTGGTTTCTCATTTTACCTCGCCATTTGTGATTGAGTGTGTGACGGTGTGCCGTCAGTCTTTGAATCGTGTTTTATGAGTACATCTGACTTGATGGGTAATACTCTCTCCACTGGGCTTAGTGGGGAGTTAATCAATTTGTTGACTCCTGCATAACGCAGAGAGAAAACACGCATTAGACACAACACTGAGTAACTACCAGAGCGTGCACGGCTCTGTGTGCACGTCCTGCAGGGAGAAGCCCGACATCATCACGCAACTCCAAAGGAAGACCGCTCATGAATGCAATCAACGCAACGCAAGCAACGCTAATGGTTTAATACTTCATTACATTATGAGGCCAGAGGGCCGGAAGTGAAATACGGATTCAGAGACTTACAGATCCTTTATAATACGGAGGAAAACTCCATATAGCATTAAGTTACGTATGAACTTGAGATGGATGACGGATAGAAAGAGAGATGATTTTTAGTCATAATGCTCAACACCATTAGGAGTAAAAAGGGTAACTTCAGCCTGGAGCCAGAGAATAAGCTGGCTCTGCATTGTCAGTCTCATCCAGACTCATTTATTTAAAGTTTAGCGCAAAGATGAAAAGTCTGTGCCGTCACGGATTTTGCAGGAGCCCGTTGGACTCTTCCTCCATGAAGTCACTGATCCTATTATTTAGACCTTTGAGCATCACTTCTTACCTTCAAACTAAAGACATGTTGTTGGACAGACACAGCATGTCAGAAACACCTGTGTTGTTGGATTGGGACAGGTCTGAGTTGTGTGATCCGCTGCCAAACGTCTGGTCTGAGCACCAGAGACCAGGAAGAGGAGACAGCTGTCAGCTGTCGGTCTCTCCGGTTTTTTATCCGTACTTTACTTTTACACTTTTCAAATGGCAATAAAGCTAATCACACAGCTGTTATCTCACATCTGTACCTAAACCGATTCTGTCAGACCATGTCTGGATTATGGAATAATGATTTGCAGCAGCACGCTGTGAAAACCTGCAGTGGGAGGGCCTCTGAGCTGCTGGATAAAGTCTCTGCAGACCTGGGTTTGTTTCTCACTCTTTCTCTATTTTCCTACCCAAGTGTGAACTATATGTTGAAATGTCTGATTCAAAGTGGGTCAGATGGAAATGCATAAAATGTGGTCATCGTCTGTGTGTGTGTGTGTGTGTGTGTTTCTTAGAGGAACAAGGCATCCCAGTCACACTAATGGGCCATTAGAGGGACACTGGGAGCAGTGGGGCAGACACTACCATCTATTAGTCAATCGAGTGAATCTGCAAAGATAAAAAAAAATGAAGAATAAAGGAAAATCCTCTATCTGTACATGTGACAATGACAGAGTGGGATCACAGACCAGAAATAATCAGTGGTATTTGTGAGAATCAGGGAAAAAGAGAAGCTAGAAACATCCACCTCCAATCAAGGTTGCCATGGTGACGGCGACTCAGTTGCTCAGCGATCACAGGTATTGAACTGTGAACCGTGGGTCAGCAGATCTGCCTATTGCATTCATACCTTTCGCACTGTGAGTGGAGATCACCTTGAGTAATAGTTAGAGTAACCGAACAGATCATGTTACCTGTTACATTTGAGGGCAGGTAGAGTGCAGAATACGCTGAGAGCCAGTGACTGAGCAAGGTCAGGTGTAGATGGAGGTTTCAGCTCGCAACAAACAGAAAAGAAAACAGAAATAACCTCTCCTGGCATTTGGATTTATAAATGTTCTGGCAAACTTTAAGACTCCAGAAACCTTTAGAACATATAGAACAGCGGACGCCTCTCTATCTGATCTGTTTGAGTGTGCTTCTTTGTCATTTCAGTGATTGATTCCCTGCTCTTATCCTTTGTTGAACCAGCGTGAGCCTGTCAGGGCAGCTCTGTTTATTCAATCACACCAACGGCCGATGCCTGAGGAGATGTCCTGGAGCTGGTGTAAGCAACTGTTTTACAAATTACACAAACACTCAAATATATGTTGTCTGAGTCGACGTCCTAGAAGGGCTGTCACTTTATTAGAGTGCAGCCGAGATAAGTGGAGGCAAACAGAAATAGACTTTGGAATACAAATGGAGCTGAACTGAGTAAACTGTGATTCCCAGCCCCCGGATTTTAAGCTTAGAGTACCTTCTCTTAATGACATGAAGACACTAAATCTCTGCTTGAGCTCTAGATAACAATTTTGTCCTTCAGTCCAGTGAAAAACAACTCCAAAAAGAGGCTTATATAAAAACGATGAGGCTGTAGATGAGTTGTGGTCACTTTTCTGTCTGAAATACAGACCTGATAAAAAAAAAGTTTATTCCAGACATTTAAAACGTTGTTTTATGTCCACTATTTACACATGCAAACTCGACACCTGACACAATTTCTCAACCTGCTCAAGCAAATAAAATATTCATGACATGTGCTGTACTCTTTTTCTCTGACATCCAAAGATCCAAACACAATAACTGGACCTGCTGCTCCTGCCACATTGCATTCACATCTACGGTACACACAGCGCCTGAAAAACACATCAAATTATTAAAGTCGTGATGTCAGCCACTTTCCTCCCGCTCGCCTTTATTCGCTTAAACGCTGCCAAGTGCAGTAAACTCAGATCTCGAGGCTTTCAAGATCGTAAAACCGGACCCAACAAAAACCTGATGTTGTCCATCTCGCACATAAGCTGAAGAGCACTCAGCCAGTGGCTCCTGCATGTGGCTGTCATCCAGCAGCAGGACAAATGCCTTCTACAACCTTCTGAGTGGAGCACCAGCTCAGTGCTGCCATGAGGAGCTAAGTCTGAAACTCCTCCATTCTGACAAGATGACAGCCATGAATTGTGCGCAAAGTATGGAAAATATTAAAAGGTTTTAAAATGTGGTATGAGGACAGCAGCTCTGTGTGTGTGTGTGTGTGTGTGTGTGTGTGTGTGTGTGTGTGTGCAGCCTCCTTCAAATTCATTTATCCGGTAAATCTCCTCAAAGCCCGGAAATATTTCTCCACCATTAAAACAATATCATTACGACGCAGCCTGACAAAACAAAGCACCACTGTAGGATATCATAAAAACAATTATCTCTCCATTTCGGTTTTTAAAATGGCTGTTTGCTCTTAATGCACTCCCTGCCTCTCAGAATCAAGATTAGATTTCAGAAGTACTTTCCCTGAACTATAGTACTAGATTCAGTGTACTGTGAGTTTAAAGGGAAACTTTCCCCTCTCTCTCTCTCTCTCTCTCTCTCTCTCTCTTGCTCTCTCTCTCTCTCCCTCCCCTCTTTTTCCTGCTGACACCTGCAATGCGTAACCCCCCCCCCCCACCTAGTTCAAATTACAGCCCAGATGAAAGGGCACATTTGTTTCGCCTTGTTGCTGTTTGGTAACTCTAATAGAAATGGTCCTGGCATGGTCGACCGACAAAAAAAAAGGAAAAAAAAAACAAAAAACTGCAAAACAGCAGCAAAGGAGTTTAGTGCACACACCCTGAGCTCAAAGCCGAGCTCCACATTATATTAATCAGAGCCAAATGGGCCTAAGTTTGACAAATGCACAGGACGCACAGTGAGGTAAATCAAACCTGGTGCTGAGTGTGGCTTCGCTTGCAAACCTGGGTCAGCATGGTAATGTGAGCAGAGTGGCTGCTCCATCAGATGGATGGAGCGGGGTTATCAGGGTCTGGCTCTGACCTGACGACAATTACCATCAGGCGACGCAGGCCTGCAGACAGGAGGAGGAGGAGGAGGAAACGGCCAGAGCAGAGGACACAAACATGGCAGATCCATCCGTCTCGGGCCGCTGTGCGCCTCCTGATAAGAGCCCGCTAATGGCATTACGGCTCCCTCTTATTACCGACTCAACGTGAGAAACGCCGGGGCTGATGAACAATTACCGACAAGGCCGAAAAAAAAAAGAGAGAGCGCCACGCATCATCATTACCTTGTCACCACAGAAATAACTGTTATTAGCAGGTGGATAGGAATAGTTTGTGTTGGACGTAATTGCTTGTTTTGGCGAGCAGCTGCCAAGCTGCGCCTGGGAAAACACGCAAATATCAACATGCTGATGTGGCCATAATAAAAAGCTTGCTGGCAATTTATTATTTTCTGACCGCAACATGATCTGCCCCCCCCCCAGCTCCCCCCTCCCCCACCCCCCACGGTCTGTGATATTTACTCAGAACAACATGCTTTTGTTGAGGCAAACTTTAACCATCGGTGCCAACCAGTCTGGGAATGGAAAATAGGAGTTTAGCAATTTGACAATAACTGCCTTTATTCTTGTGTTTAATTGACTTCTGTGGAAAATGAATTATTTCAGTGATCCAAAATCTGTTAGAAACAATGCTCGGCTGTGCAATCATTTTCTGTAAAATCCCTCAGCAACTTAACTCTACTGCTGCAAATACGACTGCGGTAGAGTCGTAGTACTGAGTTACAGCACTGTATGAGATGACAACTATAGACAATAGTAGGTAGTAGTATTTTTGTGCAGTTTTTATGCTACAATTACTATACTACTCATATTACCACCACTACTACTACAGTTATAGCTTCTAATACAACTACTTTAACTATCACTTTGCCAACTGCTGCAAACAGGCAGGCAAGCAAATAAGTCTTTTTTTTCACCTCTTCCCATTCATTTTCTTTTGAAAATTTTCGAGAATTAGGTAGGAAAAGATATTGTCTCCGTGAAGTGAAGGTATGTAACAGTAAAATGATGACATATATCGTATATCGCCACATCATATCCCAAATTCTCCAAAGTGAACTATCATTATATCATACACAGCGTTATATAGAGAGTATATAGAGTTATCAGTGCTTTGCTCAATGTCACCAGATATCACATTTAGCAACATTAAGGGCACATTGCACATTGAGAGTGCGCAAGAAGCATTTCATAAGATCTGTAATGACACCAAGCGATGTGAACCTGGATCTTTATTGTTCAGGAGGAAACAGCTCCAGCTCCCGGGAGGCTGCACAAACCACTGCTTTCTGAAAAAAATAGAAATTTAAAAAACTTTCAGCGATGTTCATATGGAAGTTTTGAGGCGGCGGTTTCAGTCTGGCTTAATCTTGTTGTTCATAAACAACTCCTCTAATTTGTTTACCAGCTTGTCAGAGGGTATCATCATCTAGGAGTGTGGGAACATCAAAAGGGGAGAGTGTTTGTACCTTAGGTGCAGCTCGCTCTGTCTGGATAAACGGATGTTACATCGCCGAGCGGAGCAACCATCAGATAACGACTGTGCACATCACACACTGCACGCAGACTGAGACACTGCAGATGGAAACAGTCTGGATTTACATGTGGGTTCAATTAATGTAAATCCACACAAACCCACTCGGTCAGTACCTCATCTGCTGCCTCTTCACAACACTCAGTATTGACTTTTGAGCTAGTTATGGCAGATTAATGATGCCATGCTAACGCCTCAAGTACACAGTGTTTCTCAACATTGTTTACAAGTGTTTCACAGTGACTGGGATAGGTTCATGGTAGAGGCTTTACCATCAGTACTATATCTTATACATTTCTTGACTGGACTGCTCTCCAGCCCCTCCCTCATTAAGGAGGATCTCAAAAGATTGAACCTTTGCTTTAGTGAATGATGATGATGATCCCCAGCCAAACATGTACATCAAGTCCAGAGACATCACATCACATTTTTGTTTATATGCCAACTTTGGAGACTGTAATGGTTGCCATTTGGTTTGGGAAAGAGTTTGTTCTGTTTAGCACAGAATGTAAAGTAACATAAACATTCATGTAAATGTAAGAAACAGTCACAAATAGAACTGCAAAAATTGAAACTTTGAAAGAAATTGTGTCCAAGGCTTTTCTGTTGAAACCAATGTTCCATAGCTTCTATGTTAAAACCAGAGAAAAGGATAAAGACTAAAGGACCTTTGACTTATAGGCATTAACATGCCTCGTCTCTTTTGTTATTGAAGCCATTGTAATAACACATGATCCATAATATCAATGTGTATTGAGTGTGTCTTTACAAATTTAATGAATTAGTATAATAAACAATTTTAGAATTAAACAAACACAGGGAGACATGAAGTCTCCTAGGATAGTGAAACTCATGGTGAAAGAGACGTATGAAATGAGAAATATTTAAACTGTGATAAAACAAACAGGCACTGGCCTCGTCAAATACATCAATCAACAGCGATCTCAACACTCCACTCTGAGTCTACTTATCTTTTCCAATCTGAAGAATAAACTCCACAAACCCCCCTGTTGTTTCTATGTTAGCTCACCAGCAGCTTGGATCCTGATTGACTGGGACCCCCACTACGCTGCCACTTTTTTTGGCCTCTCTCTGGATCGTCTCGGAGGGAAATAAAATCATTGGATCAGTGAGTGTAATCGGCATTATTCCCCTCCTCTGCCTCCCTAATGGAGCTTACTTATCAGCAGAATAGCAAGAGGAGACACGTGGAGTGGAGCCGGGGTATTCTCACATCCGACATCATGACAGAGCGGTTTGAATAACTCCTGGTAAAGGACAGTGATTACGCCGTAATCTTACGGGGTTGAGCCGAGTCCTGTTTTGCATTTTATGGTGCACATTTCGGTATGAAAACAGCTTGTAACTGCTCCTCTCCTGGGAAAATGTGCTGAGATATTGCTGTTTCACATTTAATGGAAACCGACTTTGGGGGAGAAAAACTGAAATAGCCTGACCCTGAAAACTGAAACAGAATATTTACTAAATGTCGAGCGACCCCCTCTAAAAAAAGGACTCCACCACCTGAGCTGCGTTTCAGGCTGCATCGACACTGAGGTGCACTTCTTGATATTAATATTAATAACCTCTTGCACAGAGTGAGTACAGTCATCACAAATTCATCAAGGGGATGTAACAAACTGAGCTTTTGTTCCCTCCAGCCTTTTGGAGCTGACATTTCCTCTCCGAGGGAGCGCTAAACCAGGTCAGCTCACAACAACAGCCTGGAAAAAAATAAAAAATAAAGACACACAGGACGCCACAGGGAAGCAGGAACACGCTCCCGACCTAATGGACGCAGGAAGCGAGACGCTCTCCTCCCCAAAACGAGATGGAGACGTTTCAGACCAGTGACAAGCTACTGCAAATCTACTGTTTCATCTGTGCAAAATCATCATTATTATGTCCTCACATTTCATCTTCCTCTGATCCTTTTACTTACTATTTATAACACAACTGTAGACAGAACCACCTAGGCTGATTATAGTACTTACACGGTATATTACTGTGTATATTAGGTAATTTGCAAAAACCTGCTAAAAATGTCTCATTAGAACATTATGGGATGAAAGATACAGACAAACTGCCTAGTAGTAGTTGTAGTAGTAGTAATAGTAGTTCTGCAGTAATAGTAGCAATAGCAGTTACATTTTTGTAAAAGTTACACAAAATTACTCCTACCATATATACTAGTGGTAACAGTAGCAGAAGTAGCTGCAGTCATAGTAATAGATAGTAGAAGTAGTGTTATTAATAGCAGTAGTAGCACTAGATATTGGTTTCTGTTCACTATTGCTTTTCTGTAGTTGTAGTGGTACAGTAATAGTCGTAGTACTAGTACTGTAGCACTGTGTTCTTGTGATTTCTTTGCAATATGTAATTGCACAAAACTCCTACCACTACTACAACTGCTATCCATAGCTGTAGTAATAGTGGTGAGTTGAAAGGTGAAAAAATGGGCAAACTGCCTTGCTCAACTATTAGTAGTATTAGTATTAGTGGGGGTAATGGTAATAGTTTATTTTTGTAAAGTAAGTTGAGAAAACCTAAAAAGAACTAAACAAAGATAAAAAACTACTCAGAATAGTACTATCTTTGGTAATGTAGTCGTCATCACTAGCAGTGGTATTGTGGTAGTCGTGATTTTACAGTTTTTGTGATGTTTTTTTGTTTTTTTCAGAGCCGGTTTCAAAAGATGGAGAGAAATGAGTGGAGCTCCTGCTGCGTCAGACATTCAGACGAGCAGTCGAAAGTTCCTCCTTCACCGCTCCTCCTCCACAGCTCCTCCACCACTCCTCCTCCACCACCGCTCCTTCTCCTCCACCGCTCCTCCTCCTCCACCACTCCTCCTCCACCGCTCCTCCTCCTCCACCGCTCCTCCTCCACTGCTCCTCCTCCACCTCTCCTCCACTGCTCTGTCTGTCACGTTTTGATGTCAGCCGCCGGATCCTCGACGTCAGTCTGCTCCAGTTCAGATCCCTGCTGAGACAACCTGTTGATATTTTTTACCCTCCTAAAAAGAAAGGGGCTTTATTCTTTTCTTTTCTTTTCTTTTTTGCATGGGGGGAGGGGGGGATTCATATCTCAGTGACTCAACAGAGTGTAATCAATGTTGAGTGCCTGCTGTCGCCATTATTGACTGAGCTCTGGAGCTAAAGGTCAGGCCGATGGAAACCTTTCAGTCATGTTACAATGAGTGTTGTACGTAGCGAGTGCAGGTATCGACATGTTGATTTATTTACGAGCGCTCCAGTCATGAGGTCGGGGTGCCAGGATGCCCGGCGGGCTCAACAGGTGGGCCACTGCTCAGCACTTTGTCTTTAGTAGCAGATTATCCTCTGGGCCGGTTTCTCCGGGTCCACCGTCCCCTCCCGGAGCTCCGTCTGCGGTACCAGACCACGCTGTGCTGCTGCGGATGCTGCAGACGTAGAAGCTGCTGAATAATTGAAGCGAGGTGCGGCCGAGGCTTATGGGAATGTGATGAACGCACACAATAAATATTACAGCAAAAGTATTGGAAAAAAAAAGGAAACATTAAGGAAACATAAACATTCGCTTGTTTCTTACTCGGTGTCAGACGAGTAGGTGTTGAGATATTTCAGTCAATAAATAGTTGGGAAACGTTCCCTCGGGAACATCCGTTTCGGTGGGAAAATGCCTCGCAACATTTCTTCCGTTTTCTCTGCGAGTTGCAAACACCGACCTGAGGATGGCGGTAGAGGATCCACTGGAGGCGAGCTCTGAATGTCTATGTGAAATAACATTATTGTTTTTTCATCTCCCCCCGGGCCGGAGTTATGAGCTGACAGATATTACCATCCCTCCCCATTACAATGCAGTCGTATCCAACTATTGAACCCGTTTCCTTTTTCTATTCACCGCCTGCCTCCAGCTCAGCGGCTTGAATTTGTAATAGTATGAATAATGAATTGATTCACAGACCTTTCAAGGGGCAAAAAGAATGATTGAATGGAGTTTATTTCTTATACTTGTTTTTATACTTCATAGAAGCTATGGAGCATTGGTTTCATCAGAAATGCCTCAGATGCTACCCGCTGCCCTTTCATGCTTATCTGGCAACTCTTCAAATGAACGATTGCAACACAACGGTACTTAAAGCAATGCAGCTTTGTAGTGCGTACATATGTTTATATGCTTTATATTTTATTTATAACATATATTTATATGCATCATGTTTCAGCCAGAATCAGATACTCAGGGACGACCAGGAGATTGCCAACATATTTTCCTCATTTGAGCAAATTTTGTACAATTCTTAGTTTTTTTTTTTTGTGGCAGCACCTTGTATCCCATCGTACAATGACTAATAATCATGAATAAAGTGAATACGATGAATAAAGACTACTCTGTTCTCTTTATTTTCATGAGAAACTCGGCCTCAAACTCACGCAGCTCATTTACTAGCACAACCAAAAAGCACATTCTATTGAAAACGTTCTCATACATTTGTATTTTACCTCACATCCTGCCTCTGTTTATATGCGCCCTACAGTATGTTTTAGCTGCACTTCAGAATTAGAAATATAAATGTAAATGAGGACATCATGATGTTTCTGGAGCAGCTGTACTATGGACAGACTGTTGTTGTGATTCAATAAAATCCATCACGGCCAAAATGTTTTTTTTTTCATCCTTTAAACCAGCTTCACAGAGTCCACAGCAAACTCAATTGTACTATATGATAACAACATGTTTTGTTTTTTTTCCGGCCTTTGATGTGACGTATGGCTCCCTGGGGGCTTTTATGGAGCATTTAGATGTGGAAGAGGTGCAAAATGGAGGTGAAGAGCGCGGCTGCAAACGCTGGTCTCCACCCAGGCACCAGCGGACGGTTCATCACTCATGGAGATCGCCTCCTGAGCCCGATGTGCAGCCAGTTCATCACGCAGTCACGAGCCAGTGATGAGCTCTCGCTCTGCAAACAGATGCCTCGCCTCGTCTCTCCGCTTCACTCCTTTTTTTTTCCCCTCCTCTCCGCTCTGTCGCTCACGCACATGCCAACATGTACAAAATGCCACAGATGACTCGTCGCTAGCGAGGAGTGGAGGCTGGAGAGTTGACAACCCAACACTAATGAAAAACAAATCCCCGCTGAATCCCATCTGAAGAGCCCCAGCCAAATGTTCGCCATTCATTTGCGACTGCAAATCTCCCTTTGGCATTTCGCTGCCTGTTGTTTCCAGCCATACCTGTGCATGTCTTTTCAAATCCGCCTATAATGCCCCCGAAAAACAGCCTCGTTTTTATTGTTACATCAAATTTCCGGATATTTAAAGTCAAGGTTAAAATGTAACAGACAAAAAACGACAGAATAATATCAAGTTTGATATTTGTCTACTGATCTGTGATACAAATGTAATTTCTGTATAATTGCAATAACTTCAAAATGGCAAAATTTGCTAATTACATAGTCGAGCAATGTGTTGAGCTTAATCTCAGATTAGCCAATCCAATGCAATACGGCTTCAGTGCCTGCCTTTACTCATATAAAACTCTATTACTATATGTCCTCATTTTCCACAGAACAGATAATGTACTTCACTTATGTGTGTAACATTCATGATCAGGCATAAAGCAGCACTGAAAAGACATGAGACATGCCTCAATGTAGGGGGCGCACATGAGCTCATGTCTATGATGCCTTCACGTGCAGTGGGAATTACGGCAACTACTGTACCAGTAACCAAAGTGAAAACTGCACATGAACGCCCCCAAACGTTTCTCACTGGAGAGATGGGAGATGTTTTAGATTAATTAAATGAATTAATTGAATGAGTCATTTCTGAGCTGCTAAGTATGTGCTATGTATAGTACATATTGTAGCGCTGTACTGTATGTGTGTGTAAAGACCGCTGATATGAGACATGACTCTATTGTGTCTGTGTATTCGTAAAATGCCTGGAATCCCACTAAAGTGCTCGGTTTCACCCATCCGTCAAAGTTCGAGATAATAATCCTGATTGTGGGTCATAAGCAGACCTTCAGAGACCTGCTTTAATATCGCTCTGCCAGCCCTGCAGTCACCAGGGCGGGGGAGGGGCGGGGGGGCGGGGGGGGAGGCAGACCTGGAGTGTGACAGACATACTAAGTAGCAGGTAAAAAAGCCGTAGGATCCAGCAGGTGCAGCCACTGAGAGCACGTATCATAACAACAGAGCCGGCGTGTTCCCACAGCGCCACAACAATCACAGCACCAGGACGCAGAGCGAGAAAAGTCTTTGAACCGCACACACGTCCGGAGCCGGTCGTACAGTCGTTCACTCCCCGAGAACATACGTAAACACCACGGCGAGTGACGGCGACTCTGCTCCTGAATAACCGGTCACATAAATGAGCGACTGATTAATTGCTGTGGCGCGATTGATGAATTTGCTCGTATTCGAGCTGAATAATTCAGACGCTCTGGCCAGATGGTTGTTTTCTCTCAAGGCCTACAAACACGAGGAAAGAGGAGTAATCCATCTTCCTGGCTCAGACCGCGAATGTCACGATCACGTCGACTGGTATTTTAGAGAGCGCCGTCTGTCTTATTGATCGGTTCTACACATCCTCCGTATCTGACCTGATGACTAGAGCTTGACTTTAATGAATACATTTTGATGAAATATATAAATATAGTTATATCTTTACAATATAGATTCCTTGAGTGCAACAAGACAAAGTCACATCGGGTTTCTCTTTGAAGCTGAGGCATGAAACTGATGGAACTTCAAGGTGAAAATATTGATATTTTGATTTCGGTCAATTAATCCCTCAGGGATTTCTTTCATCTGCAGCTCTTCTTCAGAACCTCTCAGCCTTAGAGGAAACAGAGGGAAAACTCTTGAAATCTTTTGACCTTGGCTTCGTTGAGTAACTATGGCAGATCTTCTAAACTTCTGCATGTAGGGCGGCTGAAAAAGTTGCAAAGCGTACATGCGGTTGCCAGATAAACATGAAACTCTGCGGGAACAGACATTAGATAACATTTCTGCACCTACAAACAGGATTGCGAAAGGGCTCGTGAAATAGCATCTGAGGCATTTCTGATGAAGCCAATTCTTCATAGTGCAACAGAGATAAATAGTCTTGGTCTCCTTTAAGGATCTGGTATTTACCTTTTTTTAATAATACATCAGATTTGACATTTTGCAAAAAACAAACCATTATGTTTTGGCATCTCTGTGACATTTAACAGACAAAAGTAGAATCCAGCACTCCAGTGATAATTTAATCAACACTTACTATCATTTTTTTATGGAAAGCTCTATTTAATTAGTGCCGTGGCAGAACAGAATTGGCGGCACAGCCCACTCACTGATCTTCTGGGAACAACAAACCAAACATCAACTTCAGAGCATTTACAGCATTTGAAGTCAAGCATGTGGCAGGGCATTCGCGTCTCTGATTCCGGTTTGCACGTTTGGGGTAGCAGGCAATTTCACAGTAGATATTCAGCTCACTCGGCTTGACAAAATGCTAATAAGATTAAGAGCTCGAATGAGACGATATGAATACAGTGTGATTCTGGGTTACCCATTAAGGGAGGAGTAAATGGTGAGAATCCTCATTATCTCACCGCCTCCCTCTCCATCTTTGTTCCCTGTCAGTGTTGTTCAGAGGCCTCCTCCCTTTGAAAACTGGGTTTCTGTCTCCCCATGTTGAACAGAGGAAAGACACATCCCACCACTGAGTTTTCCTTTTGAACAGGTCTGTTTCAAACTGACGTAGCCACTGTAGGAGTTTGACTTTATTTGGACTGAACTTTCCCTACGTTACGTTTGACGATCGGAAGGGAAAAGTTTTGTCCTCTTTCTACAGTTCTAGGAGAAGGTGTGACAGCGCTGTGCTCTTCACAGCACGTCAGGCTTTTCCATGTGGGTTAAAATACAGATTTATATCTTTCATTTCTGATCTGCAGTGAGCGGATGTGTCATTCATTTGGATCAGGGATGTAACGATGTGACGATTGTTACGTCAATGTGATGAAACTGTAACTGAAATAACTTGAAATGATTTCACCAAAATAGACATTTCAATAGATGTTTTCTTAAACATATTTCATCAGAAGAGGAATGCAAAACTTTAACATATCACTGCAAACACAATTGCAAGTATTATGAGAATAAATATTGTTAAAGATTTTGAAAAAGACATTGAAAAATGTTTGATCTTGAAAATCTGAGGTAGCTGATACATTTCAATACACTGGATTCTGCCAGTGATATTGACAAACTGGTCAAACTAGCCGGTAAGTTTCTATTGACACCCACCAAAGTGAGTTATTGCATATGGCGGGCCACGGTTACCATGGTAATTGAATCCTAAAAGTTGATCGCTGGGCGTTCTACCATGGTTAACCATGGCACCGGTTATTGTTTCTGGATTCACCTCATTAGAGGGCGCACGGTGACGCTGTTGAACAAACGCGTCCACAACATTTACAAATGTGCTGAGGCTGAGCAAACACCGAGCCGTCTGTCCATGAATAATGCACGAAGGCGACGGAGGATGTGTGCGTGGCATATACCAGAACCTACATTCTGGGGGTCGGACGAGGTATTTATTCATGATCAGGTCCGATGGAGCCGCGCTGTCTGAGCGAGCAAGAAAACAACTCAAGGCAGCTAATCCGGTGAATACAATCACTCATGTTCTGTAATTACCATAGGGGTTTTCATGGGGAGCGACTGTTTATCAGAGAGAGGGAGAGGCTGGAGCAACAGCTTGGATATATAGTTGTGTTCTGAACTCACACAGCTTTAAGCAAGAGGAAAAAACATTAGCAACCATAACATTATCTCGGGGTCCGCAGCCTCTCATTATGTAGGCTTAGTCATGTTTGCTCTCACAGCGTGTGCAGGGTTGTATACCGCTGTATAATACCACAGGGCAACCGAACATTAGGGCTCATGAAAGAAAGAAGATGTTGGAATTGCCTAAAAATGCTCTTTAACTCGCTTAAATATGAAAGTTCTCCTACTATCACTGCAGTGAGTTCACTTTCCCGACTCCCACGGATTATTTTTCTATTAGCATTTTTTTAACATATTTTGCAGTTTTATCAAACCCAGGAAACAGAGTCAGTAATATTTCCTCAAGTTGTAACAGGCTCTTAAGTTTCCTTATCAAGTCCCGTGACTAACACTCAAACAAGTATCTCCTCATCCACTGCAGAACAGATTCAGTGAGAGTCTGTGAACTGTGAGCTGGATAAAGACAAGGGAGGTAACCAAAGTGATGATGATTTACTGCACAAACACAATCTGACGATTCACTTCCCTCCTCGTCTCTGTCATTACATCAGACGGGTTCCTGCCAATTAGCTCCTTTCATTTTGCTGACTGGATGGTTGACAGGTTTCCATTTCACACCAGCCCAGGGCCGGATCAAAACTGCATGTGAACATCACGTACGTGTTGCTTTTTTTTGGTTTACAGTCATTAAAGGAGCAGAAATAATGAAGTCAAAGTGAGTGGTACGAGTGTGTGTTTGGTGCCTGCGTGCTCAGAGTTGACAGTGTTGGATGGAACCACCGATACGATTATAAATCAAACTCACCTTATCCCCACGCTCCCACAGGATCCTGGTTTTGGTAAATAGTTAGGCTGCCATCAGAGCAATGAGCTAAATTGTGATTTATAGTTTTAAACGCGTTTTTTGAATAAATGAGTCATAGCACAGGCTTTTTTGTTGTCATAGATATCAGTCAAAGTCAAAGTTCATGTAGTATATACAGTATATATATATATACATTTTATATTTTTATCTTTAAAGCCAGCATTTCATTCTTTTCATTCATATTGGATTAACAAACTGTGACTGTTTTAATGTCATTTAGCGAAATATATACAAATTGAAACCTGCATCCAAAGGCTTTTGGCTATTGCTATGAAAGACCTGTGTTTTCAGAATCACAAACAAACAGTTCAAAAAGAATATGAAAAGCAGTCTTTCTTTGCTGTAATGGAGCCTACAAAGCCGCCTTTAATGGAGAACAAAGAATAAGAAGAAAGTCGAGCCGCGTGGAGCACACGCATAGCACCATCAGCCAGGAGGGAATTATTCATATTCTGCCTTTTAGTTTCCCAGCTTCATTGTGATTTTTCATGGATCGTTGTCATTTCTTCATCCAAACAAAAAGTGGCGCTGGACTGATTCGGCGCTGCCTGTCAGCAGCCAAATCTCAGCTGGCAGAGCATTAACCCCCCCGGTGCTCAGCAGGGGGGGCAGCGAGGGGTGGGAGGGGACTAAAAACCATGTTTTACTGTCTGTCTGGTCACAGAAGATGAGTCACGTACAGATGGAAACAAGCCCGTCAGTTAACACGCCCGTCAGGGTTGCACACGTCTCAGTTAACTCCCGGCCTCCGTGCAGCGTGACCTTTGAACCAGGAAGCAGGCGTCCCGCCTTGACTCAGCCTCTCGCCGGCGCTGGAAGGCCCCTGACAGCCGGCGTAATGGAAGAAGCGGCTCACAGCGGCACTAATGACAGGCTCGCTCCCCGGAGGGCTCAGACAGATGTCGATGATGCATTGTCTTCCACCGGGTACTTGCAAATTGTTTATCGGAGTGATTCAGAGACTTTAAAGTGATAAGTCGTTGCATCTAGTTGATGGATTCTGTACACAAATATGACACTGCGGCAACTTGGACTTCCCACGTGTCTGGATGGATGAGGCAGCAAAAAAACAAAAAAAAAAACCCAAAAAACAAAAACACCAACAGCTCTGGTTCACTGTCATTTTTCAGTCCATAAAAATGCACCGATAAACTGGTTAGTCTTCCTGTAATTATTCTCTGTTTTATTCTGCACAGCTGAACTATCCAACCAATCCATCATCTTACCCACTCTGTAGTGTGTGTGTGTGTGTGTGTGTGTGTGTGTGTGTGTGTGTGTGTGTGTGCATACTTCTTATGCATTACTTACAGTGGAGATTGTGAGTGGACTGTCGAATGTGATGTTCTTTATGTGTAACTTGTGTAACTCTACTGCTAGACAGTAGAAAATACATACTTACAACTAACTCCATCTTCCTTTTTGTTGGGAGAGAAGGAAGAACTGCTGAGGTTACTGATACTAATAGAAACAACAGGACCATCAAAGTGTTGCTTATAGCCATAGATATGACGCAACAGCAGCTAAATAAGTAAAAAAAAACACTATAGGGACAAAGAAACAAGCCTAATTTGAAGAGGTCGAGTAGAAAGCCCTAGACTGATACATATTGATGTGGCTCCTAAGAAAAGCAAATTGGTTCTCATCCATCTGTAAACAACAACAAGAACCAACTCTGGAAATGTTTTGGTGGAAAAGGGGTGATCAGAAAGTGCTGGGATCAGGGCATGAACTTGTGACCCTCTAGGCATGAGGCAACAGTCCACTGAAGCATCAAAAGCTGAACCATGTGTGGCACCATCTCTGCACAGAAAGAGACACAGATAAATATGACCTCCTCACATTTAGCGTGAACTTTCAACCTTGTCCTCAGACCAATCTTGAATAACAGATCTGCATTAATCAATGTTGTCAGCACCTGTCTTCAGAGTAAAACCAAAGGGAAGGTGGCTGTCATCTCCCGGGGATGTGACCTGGGAGGTGTTCCAGAGGAGACGAGAGGCTAAATAAAAGTGAGCGGTGCCAGACAGCTAACAAGCTACGACAGCTTCCTGTTTCTGACTCTGTCTCCGCCGTCCTGAGAAAGGTCAACGGCGTCAAATATCCATCGGGATTAATTGATTCTGCAATGAATTTGAGCTTTTTATAAACCCAGTGTCGGAAAGAAATGACATTTTCCTCCAAATTAGTGTATAAATAACTATGGAAGCAGATCTGGATTCCATAACCCCGACTCCCTAATCAAGGACTCTGCAGTGCATGTTTAATATTGTCCTTTGGTTAAACAACTTCAGAACTTCTCAGACCAGAGTTTGGCCATTTTACTTTGACTCTCCCAGCGCTAAAAGCTCTAGTCAAGCACAGTCAACACAAGTTGTTGTCGGCTACTATAACTACGTGCCGAAAGCTGCCGCTGTGGTTATTAAAAGAGGTTCTTCAGCGTGCTGGCAGGTGATTCAGCGGGGAGAAGCTCATTTGGCTCTGTTCACAATGAAAATTTCACTCTCCAGCCCCTCGGCAGGATGCTAATCAGCGGCGTGCATTTTGTGTGTTTGCTATGCAGAGATGTAAAGGCGAGCGATCACTAAGCTGCAGTCGAAGAGCAAATCTCAGAGCCAGAGAATCAAACATCGAAACGATTCAGACAAGGCAATTGGAGCCGCTCTCTACAGACACGTGAACCAATCTGCAGGACTGAGGACTGCATTTGCACAAAGTAATCTCACTCAGCCTAATGGGCAAAACAAATGGAAAGAGATGAAAGGTGCTGCATAAGTGACTACGTATGTAATCACAATGGGCCTGTGTGAAAACAGCTAAACCGCCTGTCACTTCCTCCTGTTGAACAAGACAAAGTGAATAAATAAAACAGGCGCACAGCGGCCATTTTGCCATCGAGATATTCCTCGACTGTAACCTGAGGTAGTGTAAATCGTTATTGCACATATTTCCCTCCACCTTCACACCGGCAGCGGGGGGACAAATGGCTAAATATTACAGCGGTATGAGCGGGACAGACGCGCCCCGGGATGCGAAGCACATGTCGTGTCGTACACATCCCAGCAGCCTGGAACATCACCTGGGGTGCAATGTACCAACAAAGGCCTGAAAACAACAACAACAACAACAAGCGGCACGACAGCTGGGGAGTCACACGCTGCGGATAAATATATGTCACGTCTGCTCCTCGTCTCTGGCTGCCCACCCAGGCAGCACCCGGGACGCTGAGGGAAGGTATGGATGGATGGATGCACTCGCATATTAGATTGTGAGCATGCTGCATGTTATTACATACATACATACATACAAACAGGTACAAAACGGTCTGGGCGCAGACTGAAGAGCAGGTGCCTGGCCTTAGGGGGTGGTACTTCTACACCCTCACTGTGTTTTTCACGTCTGTGCTGCCAAAACATCAATCTCAGTTAATGTGGGCAAGAAAAGTTGAACATTTTACTTGTCATGTAGCAGGACTGCTCAATTTAACTGAGTATCGAATGAGATTTAACTCTGGGACCAGCTGCATTTCCATCATCGCTTGAAATGGAGAAAACCTGAGTATTGGAGTAAAAAAATGTGATGGAAAAACATGAATTAGAAACATCTGCAGAGAACATTTCCCTGCACTCCTGAGGTGGTTTCTCTGACATATTTATCTGTATCTGTCACTTTATTTACATCTATGTGTCATCGATGTGTCAAACACAGGGGTCACACAGCTAGTGTGTGGACAGAGGAGGACACTGAACTGCTTCTAAATATAATTCGAGATAAACAATTACAACCATGTTTTATAGCAAATGGTGTGAAAAATGCAAAATGCTTTAGAGGTCCATCTTCTGCAAAGTGTTGTCTCATAGGACCGGATGAGACTATGCCTATATGAAAACCACTCTCCAATGGAAAATTCTGCTTAGTTAGAGAAGTTGCTTTTATTCCGTGAAAAGCTGTAATGGAAACACTACCTTCTGTGAACGTACCCAACCTCCTCTGATCTGGGAAGCTATCAGAAAGAGAGGTTGAGAAAGATCACAAATAAATGCACATTTTTCTCACTGTTTATATGATAATACAAGTGCAGTTCAAACCGCTCCACATCTGCTTAAACCCTACAGCGCACAAATAAGCTGAGTATAATATAAAGCATGAGCAGCTGAGGCGGGATTGAGATCGTCCTATAGTGAAGGTGATGAACAAAGACACTGCAAAGACAACGCAGGCTTTAATATTGCTGGCCAGCCTCTACTCTGCAGTGAGTGATTGCATTTTACCGAATAATTACCGCTTTCTGCGAGGCTCAGTCACAAAATCCGTCAACACTTTACAAATGGCTGAGTATTGAACACAGCCCTCTGCTGCTCTCAGTGATTTGTTTTCTTCATATTTGCTTATTAAAAAAGATAGTTTCGCTCTCAGAACATAACATCTTTCCACATTTGTTGTTATATCACTGTGCCGTCTTAGAAATAAACATTTAGAGTTCTCAAAGAAAAGTATTGAAATGTGTTTTTCAGCATAGTGTGTCTGCTGGACCGCAAATGTTTGAGTATGGACGACTGGTTCTTCAAATGTCAAACACATTCAGAGCTTTAGGTCTGTAAGCGACTGGAGATGTTTACAGAGCGGCTCAAGACTGCCACAGGGAATCTGTAGGAATCCTGGAGTTCATTTCAACACCTTTTTTAAGACCTTCCAAAAAAAACTTCAAGACTCTGCAGTTTGGAATTAAATCTATAGCGCTCCACCATATGAAAGTCCTCAGATCAGCTGGGAAGGAACAGAACTGTCATAAATAAAACTAATGGCAGCTTACTGAAGTTTACCTTTGGTCATAAAAACATGACACTTTGCTCCTCGATTGTTCACCATAAACACATCTACAAAGTATTTGGAAAGAGCTTAAACACCAACAAAAAGTAATACCTCACTTTTTAATACTTTTTAAGGGCTTCAATTTCCCTGAAATCGATCAACATTTCATACTTCTTCTTAAGACCCTGTGGACACCATGCGTTATGAGGGAGCAGAAAGACGTGACGGGCAGGTACGTGACTAGCAGCTGATCCGGGGCCCGGACCGGCAGCGGCTGAGTGATGAATTAACAGTGGCAAATATTTGGATGCCTTTGTTGATCGTTGGCAAACCGCTGTTAAGACGCGCAGATTAGGAATGTAACCGTCGGTGGCCTGGGCAAATATGTGTGCATGCGTGCGTGTGTGTACCCTACAAGCATCAACAAACATGGGGCCCCGCTTTGATCCCTGCGGCGCCCCGTCTATCCACTCTAATGATGTCATCAGCGAAACATGCGCCCCCACGGGGCCGGGACGCTCGCTGCTACTCCTCCGCTCCCCATCAGCTTCAATCATCAGCCTCTCTGCAGGGCCCCGGCGACACGCCACGCTCTCACCAAACAACTTCTCTCAAATGGCACATTGGCACCCAAAGGCGGAGCTGTGATGCTTTTAGTCGGGAGTGAAGGCCCCTGGGCACCGGTGGGCAGGAATACTTCTGGAACACAGGGCCAATCTAATCATACCATTTAGCTCAAACGCCGACTCACACCCCTCTGGAGGGACGGGATGGCAGTGGCTGGAGTATTGAATGCATTTGTTCTCCTTCTGCGCTCTCCTCTCCCCTCACTCAGCGCCGTCCCCCACGGCTCTCTTAATCTACTGGAGGAGACGAGCTGGCAGCGTCCCGACACTTCAGCGAGGCCGGGGAGAGGAAGAGCGCTGGATACGAAGTTAGGTTGGAATTAAAGGAAGAGGGAGGGGTCACTGGGGGGGTACGGAGTGAATGGCTGCGGTCCCGACGTGCGTCACTTCATTAGAGCTGATGAGTCCTGGAAGCGTCTGAGCTGGAACTGAACCAGTCGCGACATGTCGCTGCCATCCTGACACGCCACCCAGCATGCACAGCGCAGAATTCACATGCTAGCACCCTTGCGTGTGTCCAGTTGTGTTCACGCGGCCCTCCCTAACTCACACAGCCAGGCCGCCACCGCCGCCACAGCAGCTGCTAATTCAGGAGTAATTGTTTCCCTCCTCCTCGTAAAACACCAGCTCGCAATATGGGAGGACGTGAGCGGCGCTCCGCAGGCACAGAGGTTTTTGCTTCTTTTACTTTCGCTCTGCACCGGGCTGAGAATCTCCATGATTTCTCGCCTTTATTCGCTGTAACACCACAGGGAAGAGGGAACAGCGGACTGGAGCTGTATCTGAGAGAAACAATTTATTGATTTTCTGGCTCACTGGCCGAGCTGGAGAACAGTGCGGTATCTGTTTATTTGTGTCTACACCAGTGCGGGTTTGCGTGCGGAGGAAAGACGACACAACAGCGTGTCTTGTTGTGCATGTGTGTGTGTGTGTGTATGTGTGTGTGTGTGTGTGTATGTGCGTGTTTCAGTGTCCTTGTTTGCATTTTAATAGCGACACAGCTCTGCCCATCCCCCACTGTTAGAATCATTTCAAAATCAGCGAACGCCACGACTCCTGGCTGCATCTCCTCGCAGCATCCCAGAGTCCCCCGTCAAAGCTATCTGTATAGAAGCTCCTCTGGACTCTCTCCAGGCTGCAGGACAAATCTGCACCCAGTAAACCAACAGGCGCTCCACGCTGCCCAAACACACACACACACATGGCAGCGTGTTGCCTCTGCTTCCAAAAATTCTTCTTTCCTCAGAGAAACAGTGTCAAGTTTTTTTTAAACAGCAGCCAGATGCAGCCAAATGCTAGCACATGATTGGACATGGGCGCTGGGAGATAAGGGAGGGTTTAGGAGGTGGTGGGAGGCTGTTTCATCAGCTCCTGGAGGAACATGGGGGGGGAAAGGCCTTAATTATTGGATTGATTAATCTTATTAAGGTGATTTGATTATTTGGGAGAGTGTAACGTACACGCTCAGACGCGTTCCACAGGCAGAGCAAATGGATTTCGCAGGAAAATGGAAAGTGAATCTGGAACCACTTCATCACTTAGCGTTGGATCTTATCAGCGGGAGGGACGGAAAACAATCATTGAGATACGTACGGGCCTAAAATTGCTCATTACTGTCTCATTAGCCTCGGGCACAAAGCTGACGTAATGACAGTCCCACCACTCTGCCAGACTGACATCTGAGGGAGCTCACTGTGCAGACACGCTGATGGGAAGTTGTTAGAAATACCAGGCATCCGGTCAAAAAGGCCTACTGCTTCATGATGGCCAGAGAAAAAAGGGGCTTGACAGTCCTCATTCTCTCTGCAATCTGCTTAAAGGTGGTAAAAAAATCCAGACTGACGCAACCAACAACTTGTTAAAAATACTAATCAGGTTTAATATTTGTGGCATGTTCTACTTTTTAATATTCCCCCCAGGATCCGGTTGGGAAAATCTCCAACGTCATTAACTTTGAAGGTATTTGGTCACGAACCAAAGCACGAAGCCGAGCGCGATTTTGACCCGCTGCAATGACGTGCCAGACGGTGAGTCCCGCAGAACCATCTGGGAAAGTCATCGCCCGAAACAGTTTGGACAAGACCGGTCTCCTCAAGAGCAGGACCATCTGTCTACCAGGCGTCCGACTTGGAGCCAACTTCAACCAATCAGGTCAACACGTCCTATCGTTTAGGACGAGGAGGTGGAGTCCTGCCAAAGCCAAGAAGGAGAAGAACAAAGACATATTTGTATACGTCCAAGTACTGTTCTTCCTCCTTATAAAAGGATGCCAGAGCAGCGTCTATGTACATCACGTGGTGTGTCCCATCACCCCAAGAAATGCACCAAAAACTGACACTGGATGTTGAAAAACCTCTCAAATACCGCACTTTACTTCAAATAAGACGACACAGAAATCTTAATTTAATCAAGGTTTGAGTTTTAATTAACTATTCAAAACTCAAACCTAAAAGTCTCCCAGGATTACATTTCATTATAATTCTGTGACTAGAAGGCTTTATGGAAGTAATGGGTCATGTCCCAAACACCCTTCGGTATTTGTACTTTACTGACATTTCAGAAATAGCTGACAACAGAGAGAATAACTTTTATTTTGCAGCGTCTCCTGTTGTGTCCTCACAGGAACCACAGCAGCAACAATCTGTAGTTAAAGGACACAGCCTGATCGAGACTGGCCAAAACATAAAATAAGATCAAAACTATTAAACAGGAAGTTTTAAATTGGATTTGTGTTCCCCTCAAATCCAAACTCTATTTAGATACAACTGTTATTGTTGTGCAATTACTCATGCACCTAAATTGCCAAGCTAAACTCTGTCTCTATTTATACCAATGTTTGCAGTGTGGCTGATGCTCCTGTTACATCCTGACTTATGTGTCTGAGATCAAATCTTCTCTTGTTTCACCGCTTCAGTGCACCGTGCTGTTTTGTTAAGTTTTTGTTTTTTCCCCACAGTTCAAGCACTCGTGTTTTAGTGTGAAAAAGTCGCATTTTGCAGACATCAGGGCAAAGCACAGCTAAATGTTTCAGCCTTTAGCGAGGCACAAAGGAGCCGCCGAGTCCTCCGTCTGCTTTGGTCTTCGGTCGAGACAAAAACAAGGGCTGAGGACGAAGGGGAGGATTTTTATGAAGCCGCAAATTTCAAGGGCGACTCCACAGCTAACGTACGGCCCGCGACACATGAGCAGACACCGAGCTGGAGCAGAGATGAGAGAGATTGCTTGTGCAGCCGTGCAGAGAAACATTTCATCCCTTCCATCTCTACCTGGATCCCCATTAGCTGCTGCCGACATGACGGCAGATGTTTCCGGGGGAAAACACACAAGACGAACAATCTATACGACAAAGAGGGGAAAAAAACAGGCCGACGTCGATGAGCGAAGATGTGAAAACCACAGAGCAGATGAAGAAAGTCGCTCGTCAGGTCTGTGGGAGACGTTTCACCGGCGACAAAGTCTCTGGAACGTGGATCGGAGCAATTAAAATCTGGGGCAGGTTCGAGAACTGTCACATCACCCCTTCCACGGATCACCTCAGGGATCGTCTTTTGCTCCTTTCTTCTTCTTTGAAATAATAAAAGTCTCTCGCCAGCGACTGCCTGCAGAGCTGAAGAGTGATTCAAAGTCCTGGAATGACTTTGTTTGAAAAGGAGCTGACGCGGCAGTATGTTTTAGACGCACAAACACCTCCAAACGTCTGGCTATCAGTCATCAGCCACGTACTGTAGAGCTGCCGGGGAGGGAGCTCTTCTCCCTCGAGATGTGAGTTTTCAGCTCTGTGAGAAACTTGAACGTATTCTTCAGAAGTGGCTTCCTCTACTTCATCTAAAAAGCAGGAGCGGGAGCTCCTTAAAAAATAAAAACGATCAAGGTCAAAGTGGTCGTTCTGGAGGTGGCCAGTAACAAAAACAAATGGTGTGTTGATGGTGAAACGGTGCTTCAGAGGAGCTCTGGTCCCCGCGGTGCACGCTGCCCACTTGACTTGGTCCCCAGCGCTCAATCAATATCAAAATATCATCTGATGGGCAGACGTTTTATGTTTGCCCATATGGCTCAAAGTGTCTGGTCTCCTTTGTCGATGACATATTCTTTTCCTGGAGTTTAATGAGTTTGTAGGTGAGGTTAAAAACGGGGACAGTGACTCAGCTGGAACATATTTAAATGTACTAAACAAAGGGATTTTATTTTTGTTCTTAATTAATCTGTCTATTACTTTCTCAGTTAATGGGTTAGTTTGGTTTATAAAATTAAGCAAAACTGTGGAAATTGTTAGTTTCACAAAAGGCAATTTAAACGCCGTTTTTTGTCCTCACCTCAATAACATTTAATTTTCTATCAAAGAGGACTAAAATATTCACATTTAAAAAGTTCCAAGCAGAGAGTTTCGACTTCATTTTTAGCAATCCTCCTCTCCAAAAATCTCAAAATGAATATTAAAATGGTTGTCTGTTATTTTGTTAGTCCATCAGTTACTTGTTGCAGCCAAAGTTGCAGCATCATCTGCAGGAACAGTATGAAGACCACAGTGTATCTACCACTGAGTGAACCATTGTTTTCTCATGTTGCCTCTCTACCAACACCTGCTCAGCGAGGACAGTCTGGCGGAGCTGCTCTCGCTCCGACTTGTTATCAAGACTGAATGGCTCACGGCAACGACCGCCTCGCCCTCCCACAGCACCTCCTACTGGAGTCATCCAGGTGCACGGTCTGTGGGCCCGTTCCTAAACCACAAATCAGATGAAGGCAAGGCGAGCCAAAGTCAGAAAGAGTGCAGGAGGAATACAAACTAAGAGCCAGTGAAGGGATACTGCGGTGGCCGCAGGTAGAGTAAAGCGCCCTTTTTCATTCTCCTGCCAGCACAGATGCTGCAAATGTGCCGAAAACACATCACCTGTGATGTAATAATACACAGAACGGTACTGTGTTAAACAGCTAAATAAAGCAGAAGTGCGTCACTGCTCCATTAACTTCTTCATCCATTCCTGCAGTTAATTATTCATTTAAAATAACATGAATTATTATGGCTTTAAGATACATTATCTAATATGTATAACATAACAAAGTAATTAACCAGAATGTACGTCGCCTTCTATAATAATAAAACTAGTTCTGTAAAACTTCTCCCACTTTGCCGTCTTGCGAGTCTCCTGATTGCTTTCCCGTGAACGTGGAGGATTTCACCTCCTCAGTGTTCGACTACGTAACCTTTAGCAAGTGATGAGAATCGCTGGCACGAGGACTGCTTGTAATTATCTCTGACTGCCAACACGAACACTGATTAGAGCGAACAACACAGCCTGGGTGTGTGTGTTGGAGCTTTTGTGTGAATGATCAACCTTTAAACCTTCCAACTTCCCACCTGGAACAAGCTGAGTATTCCTGAGAGAATGAGAGAGAGAGCTAGAGAGAGAGAGAGAGAGAGAGAGAGAGACTATTTCTGATGGCAGAGCACTGCTTCCGCTCTGGTGAAAAGTAAGTTTTCCCGAAGCCTGTTTAAGCTGCTGTCGGAATATATATTTACTTCTTTCTTTCTTTTTTTCTTCCTTACCCAGGCACACCATGTTATTACTGCATAAAGTAAACCCGGGCAGATCTGTGAAACATTACCCATAGGAGAGCGGAATGGCAACAGCAGGTCAGCTCTTAAGATAGAACTAAAAACGCTCAGACATCAGGGAAACGAGTGTGTGTGTATAACATAAAGAGGAAAACAATGTTCCTGCCTCCGCCTGTCATCATGTCGAGGCCAAATTAATATCCTGATTGTGATGCAGTGGTGGCTGCAGACTGCCAGAACGCCTCTGATTGAGCTGCCTCTCTCTCCCTCTCTCTCTGCGTCTCTCAACATGCGACGCTGATTTGATCTCACTGTTTCACGACTCGCGACTAATCTCGGCTACCTGCGTGCTTTCAAAGTGCAGTGTTCCCAATTTCTGCAGTTAACTCGTCAAGGGGTGGGGGCGGGCTTCTGCCAGACCTCGTTATCCGTCAGCCGCTCTCGGAACAACACGTCCGGCGTTCCTCGTACCTGACAATCACTGTCAGGTACGCTTCTCACAAGTATGACCCGTGTCAGCACGCGCTGAGGAGGCACTGAGGCGACTGACGGGCATTAATAGGTGGATATCTACACTGACAGGTCCACACACACACACACACACACACACACACACACACACACAAACAGAAGTGCAAATCGCAGGCTGACTTTGAACCAAATTCACCCGAAAGCTACAACAATGAGCAGGATCACAGGGGAGGACTGACAAAAGCAAATGTTTGCTCTCTGTCTCCTGTATAAAGAGCTGCTTAATCTGATGAAACCCTTAGACATACAGAAATACACACACACACAAATACAGGATATCTTCCTCCTCTCCTCTAACAGCTGCTGTTTCACTCCTGACTAGGCTATACCATCTAGTGGAGCTCTGTGGTAGAGCAGGAGAGGGTCTCAGACCAAACAACCGCACTTGAGTGTGAGGGTGAATCTGGCTGAAAGGCTTCTACACACACACACACACACACACTCTGGTCTACAGGTAGAGAGGTCAGGATGGGCGTTGAGGCCGCAGCAGATGTCTGAGTGTGTACCTGTCACGGCGAGGAGAGCGACGGTGGGAGTTAGAATAATGAGCGGAGAACAAACCTGAGAGGAAACGTTGAGCTGTCGAAAACAACAACACATCACTCACCTCGCACGTCCCAACAGCAGGGATTAATGAGGCTGAACACATTCAAATCAATACCTGCTCGGCATGTGTAGGAAGGAGGGGAGGAAGGAGGGGAGGAAGGAGGGGAGGAAGCCAAGACAGGTGACTGTGGCAGCTCTGCTTTGCAAATGACCACAAGAGGGAGCAATGATCAGAGGTGATGCTCCGTCCACCCTGCTGAGACGCTCCAGGAGGAAGACCACGCTGTAGAGATTTACATGTGCTGAATGCAACCAGGTGGGAGGAGCAAAGGGTGTGTGTGTGTGTGTGTGTGTGTGTGTGTGTGTGTGTGTGTGTGTGACTCTTACATGAGAAGAATCACACATCACATCCGTGTTTTCTCTTCTATTCAAGTGGAGTGAATTTGTCCAGCTATACGTACCATATAGCATCATTTATGGTCACTTTCCTGTCAAACAGGTCTGTTTTAATAATATTTGTTTTAATTAACAATGATTAAATGTTTGTTTTGTTTTGTTTAACCCTGTTCTTGAGGGACCACTAATACGGAGCAGGAAACATCTAAACACACATGACAGCGGTCCCAGAGGAACAGGGTCAGACACACTGATCCTGATGGTCACACATCTACGGTTCTCCTCCTCTTTCTGTTTTGCACACACTCACACACACACACTCACACCTAGACACAAAAAGAGGAGAAGAACATGTCGCATCCACCCCAACAGCCTGAAAATCAGGCGAAAAAAGAGAAAAGAAAAAGTGAACTGATTGGTGTTGACCATCACTGTAAACCCGGGGGAAACACAACATATCATGGCCAGAGCTGCAACATTTAATCAATTGATAAACAGTTTTAATAACTGATTAATCGGATTCAGCATTTGAAACACTTTTTTGAGAGAGATTTTAAGTCAAAATTCCCCGCTCTCCTCTCCTCTTAGATGTGAATACTTTCTATTTTCTACTCTAGTCATCTTGGAGAGAAAATTGAATGTCATTGAGGTGGGGACAAAAGCAAATAGGTATTCAAAGACCAAATCTTGGCCTTTGTAGAGCAGGCTTTGACAACTTTCACAGGTTTCATTTCATAAACCACCAACTAATCAATGAATCAGAATATTTGTTGCAGCGTTGGCTTTAAATCTCAAGAGCATCGGGAGCAACTCTGTCCTGCGAGTCTGCATGCGAGGCTGTCCCCTTCATATTCCTGCCTCTCACACACATGCACACGTTTTTCAATTTTACTTAACAATTCTCTTATCATCTCTGTATCTACCGGCCGTTTCACATATCCTGCCGAGGTCTGTTCTTCTGCAGCCAGCACAATTTGCAACAGCTGTCCTGCATGGCCGGCAGACAGAGTACGCCTCAGGTCATGATCGGATTATTCTGAATTTTGTTTTGATTTTCTCCTTTTCCCATTTCCTTGTTTTGCCATCTCTCAGAAAAGATGACGTGATTACACTGTTTCCATAGCAGAGTACATCTCATTTGAACATGTTTCCTGGAATATGTTGCCGGCACAAAATAACCCAGCGACTTGTAGCTCTAAAGACAGTTCTGGTTTCACTGGGTGAGTAGTGGGTCTGGGTTTAGACCAGGCCAGACCGGACTGAACCGGAGATAAATCCCTGAATACACACACACACACACACACAAACACACACACATACACACACACACACATACACACATACACACAGCAGCAGTGAGTAATACCTTAAATCACAACACTTACCTGAAGACAGGCAGCCCAGAGGAGCCGGAGGGGAGAGGATGGAGGGAGGAGGGAGTAGGGAGGGAGTAGGGAGGAGGAAGTGTGTGTGTGGGGGGGTCCAGGAGGAGGGAGGGAGGGAGTCCAGAAGGAGGGCGAAGGTGATCCAGCCGCAGGGAAAGCGTTGAACAGAAGCAAAGAGAGAGAAAGAAGGAAAATATTTAGCATGTACAACAGCTGAGAGAATACTGTATGACACCCTACCCTGAAGCTAATTTTCAGCTCTCGCTTGCAACACAATTTGGTTTAATTCATCCGAGCAGACTGACCTTCTGTAATTATGGTTACATTAAATGTTCAACCTCTCTCCATTCTCGCTTTCCTTGCTCCCCTTCCAGACCTTTTTATTCTTTTCCCCTGATTTAAACTAAATCTAACTCCCCTAAGCCCTAACTAACCCTAACCTCCTTTAACAACACAGCTTCGTAACTTTATCCCAAACCTACATCCAGCCTGATGTGTTGGAGGAACCAGGGGCTGAGGAGGAACCAGGAGCATGCTCGCTGACATTTCACCACAAACTGAAAACCAAACTGCTTCAAACTCACACTCGTGCTCCTTTATTTAATTGCGTAGCTTGAACCGAGGCAGGTGTGCGCGTCTGCTCAACAAAGCCGAGGCAAAAACCATTTTTCACCCCAAGTCTCCTTTATTAAATGTGTCACTGGCAGTAAATTCACAATGAGCAGATAAATTCACCAGAGGCAGATCTATGAAGTTGATAAAGTGAAACATTAAATATTCTCGTCACTGTGTTTTGGTTTTATTACTGCTTTCACTTGAGAATACGTCAAAATGGTTCTGTGATAAAACACTAGTGTAACACGCTCTGCCGCCGGAGAACAGGATCCCATTTGTCCCTGTGTCACTAATCGTAACAAATGAATCAAACACAAGAAGAAATCACTTTGTTTTCCATAAGCACTTCTGGAGTCACCAAAATCAGACTTCTAGTATATACTTCAACTTGTGTGAGTCATGTCTCCACCAGTAATGACTTATCATTACAGAGCCACAGTGGAAATGAACCTGTTGAATGTTCTTTATGTTAGGACGATCGACTGCCATGGTACTGATGTCAATATATCCACTGGAGCAGTGCATGCTGGGAGGTTTACACACACACACACACACACACACACACACACACACACACACACACACACCACAGCCCCAGGAAACATAATTCTGGCTGTATGTGATCACCAGGGGAGCAGAATCGATGAGGGAAAAGAGAAAGAAAAACGAGCTCCACGGGATCAAACACAGAACGCCTTCTCAATAAGAGTCAACAGGTTTTATTTAACGGCATCGACACAAAACAACCGGGTTTGATGAGGAGAAAAGAAAACTGTGAGCCACGCTGAAAAAACTGTATCTTTGGTATTAAATTATCATGTCAACAGGCTCCAGGAAAAGTGCATTATGTTAGTTAAAAGTCATCTATGATGACTTCAACATTTTTGCTTTTAACTAACATAATGCACTTTTGTGGAGCCTGTTGACAAATTAAATCTAATTAAAGTCGATGTTTCATTTTTTTGAGTGCGCGCTGGAAGGAGACGGTTTTTCAAAATGCAATCAAAACAGGTGCTGAGGAATTAAGAGCGCCGTGTCGCTTTACTCTTGCTTGGCGCATTAAAGTCTTCTCCGGGAGAAGTGTTTTAAGCTTCTGCAGATTTCGATAATCTCCTGAATCAACATTCCCTGAGCTCTCTCACTGTTTTTCTTTCTTTTCTTTTTTTTTTTGGCATTCACGGCAACAACATAAGAGCTTGTTTAATGGATTCTTAAATTATCATCATCATTGTGAGAAAAGCACAATACGGGTCACGGATTGAGTCATAGTCATACTATAGTAGTATAGTTAATAGAGAGACCTGGAGCTCTCAATTTAGAGAAGACAGACGCAGCTGTGAATAGAGAGAGGAGGGGAGGTGTAAAGCAGCAGGTAACAAAAGGGGCAGAAAGTGAATTAATCAACCAAAGTCGTCGATATTTATTCTAAATCAACCAGCGTACTCTTTCTCACTGAATGGAATAAAAATGATGAGATGATTGAACAACTGAAAGCCGGACACAAAGGATGTGAGAGGAAATGAAAAGAGAGCGGTTAACGCAAGAAACCAGAGTTACTGAAGCGGGAAACAATTTGTTTAATTCACAGTAATTTCTTCATATTAGGCTGCACAGCTGGAAACATCGCAGGCTTCCAGAAGAGTGAGATGTTGTTAGATGTGATTATAAGCGTTCTCTCGCTTTGAGTTCATACTAAAACACAAAACACATCTCTACACACAACTCACAACAGCTGTCCTTCTCATTCACTGCATCAAAGGATGAGAATTAATTACAATTAACACTAAAAGGCTTTTGTCCCTTTTAAAGGCCATCTGAAGGCAGTTCTCAACAACAGTTGTGATAGTCTGTAATGACTTGACAGTTTAAAGCTCCTTAAGAACTTGTTTACATGTTTTATAAATAAGATAAATGATTGCATAAGTAAATGAATAAACGTTAGGGAGGTCAGACAGAGCTGAAACAGAGGCCACAATCATGGCTAACGCAGTACTTACAGTAAATGTGACAGAAAGCCTCCATCACACTGATGTTATTTCAGATTCTTTTACATGGCCATTGTTCCACAACAACAGGGAGCGTTGTTAGGCTGCTCTGGCTATATATGAACACAGCAATGACTGGCTGGTTTATTAATTATGCAGAATTACAAGAAACAAGTGCAGAAATGCTTGATTTCTGACCAATGAAACGATGCCTGCGACTGTTACCATGTGAACAGAAATGAGCCAAAAAAAGCAACAAAATTGCTGCTTTTTAGTCCTTGAATCAGACCAAAGCAAGCAAGCCACAGGTCTGAATGCAGCCCCACAGTCTCTGCCTTTCTAGTGAGGTATACAAGTGGTATACCTTCTACTTACTTTAGGCCCCTGCTACAGTAAAACACTGCAGGAAGACTGGACACACACACACACACACACACACACACACACACACACACACACAGATTAGCAGCTATTCCTCAGCCACGCTGAGCAGAGGTTACCTGAGCCTCTGAGGTTGTAATAGCCAGGTGAAGATGCCTCAGCACCTTGTGGCTCCACAATGGGCCACTTTAGGGAGCGCGTCTGAGAGCGAATCTGCTTTTAAGTCCCCGTCCTGAGCCAACAGACGACGATTCAACAAGATTATTAGGTTTTGTTGTTCCCTAGGTAACAGGCCTCGCAGCTCCTCCTCCTCCTCCTCCTCCTCCTCCTCCTCATCCTCATCCTCCTCCTCCTGCTGCTGCATGCTGAGCACCACCAGGGCAGTGTAGCAGAGCAGGATGAAGACCTGATTAACCAGGAGAGAGTGTGATTAAAGAGACGAGACTCTGACTTACCCGGAGAGAGTCTGACTAACCCGGAGAGGGTCTGACTAACCAGGGGATTAAACCAGACATCACTGTGATGAGCATCTGCTCTATTCCTTGTTCAGAGTTCGTTTGATTTATTAGGCTCCTACCGTTACCTGATTTAGGGGTTCCTTTACTTTTTAACTTGTTTTTGTCATTATTGTCGGTATAGGTTGAGCTACAACAAACAAGTGCTTTCGTATTTCATTAGTTGATTGAGTCTGTTAATAGATTAGTTGATGCAGCTGCAGCACAAAGTGTCATAACGGTGTCGTACTGCTCTGCAAAACTAAACGAGTGGGTGGAAACACTTTCACATCCACACCCAGAATTTTGAAGAGCCTTTTATCATATTCATATTAGAGTCTCTAATTCTATTAGAGTCAGATTTTCTAATAATGACCTCATCTCGTCATATCAAGGTGGTATCCATGGTATCCAGACAGCACTGCTCCAGATCCGGACCAGGGGTCTGACCCAGTTTTCTGGGCCCATCCCGCGTGTGACTCTGAGCAGCTTCACGCTCCGTCCGTCAAAAACAGATTCGGTGCATATCGTCCACAGAGCAGAGCCAGAAGGCCCCGCTGTGTCCCGGCCACTTCAGAGACACGCTGCAACGCTCCTGGTGAAATCACGACCGTGTCTGTCTAGTTAAAAAAAAGAAAAAGCAGCCTGTAGAAGTAGCTCCGGCCTACATCCTGTTACCTGATCAAGCAGTGATCACACACCAAACTAAATGAAACAGATGACAGATGACAGATGACAGATAACTAACCCCTTCAAATTGAAACTGAAACCCTGCTTCTCTCTCAGCAGTGTCACAGTAGAGAGACTGATTACAGATGAGATGGATCGACTGTACTTGGCTCTTTTTTTTTTTCTTTTTTTTTAATTGCCCCCCCCCTCACTCCTCCCAAACTTTAATAGGAACCATCTATCATCCTCTGCAGCCGAGAGGCGGCCTGTGGAAATACTCACGCCTCTGAGGAAGGTGTTTAATACTTCTCACAGCTCAGCATCCATCCAGTGTCCAAATCTGCCCAGCCCTAAACCACACACACACACACACACACACACACACACGCACACACAGGGGCACGCCTGACCTGCCTGCTGTCACACACTCTGAGGATCATCTCCTGTGTTTCCACCGTCAGACGCGAGTTAGAGCAGGGAGGAAAGCGCTGACTTTCCGTCGTCAGCATCTTTACTTCTCCAGAGGTCGATGAGATTCTCTGCTACAGCCGCACCGCCGCCAATCTATCACACCCAAGCACCCGATTCCTCTCGAAAAGTACCGAGTTTTATCACGTTTATTAAAAATGCACCGTGACACAGCAGCTGGAGGAGGAGGAGGACCAACATCACACATCTGACGAGCGGCTGTAAACTCGGCTGCAGCTCTTCATTATTCCCGAGGATGGATTTTACACAAAAGCGGACAGGTAGACGTGGGTGTTTCATGCGTTTTATGTTCTCCTATGATGCGGTTACGAAATGCTCTCTTATTCTCTAAAATATCTTTGGCACACAACGCACTTCTAAGGGTGAAAGGAGGCTTTGGAAAAATGCAATTTTAAACTCAAAGTGGCCCCGAGCAGCCAAAAAAAAACAAAAAAAGAAAAAAGAAAAAACAGCAGTTTAATGCAGATTTAAAAATGTAGTTTGCACTGTGGGTGCCGGAAATAATCAGCTGAATGATGCATCAAGATTCTGTGTGGGACGAGTCTGAATCTATGCAGTTTTGCCCTATATACCATTTTTAGATTAGAAATAAAACAAACTCTGCTGCTAGCTCACGCTAGCAGTGAGTAGCAGCCCACTTCTGCCAGCACCTCATGTGGTACCCAGTGAGCAGCAGCTGGATTATCTACACATCCTGTCACACAAAGATCAAATATTTGGGAAAGACGGGTAATAAGAGGAATCACATAAGCCAATGGCATGCTGAGCTAATGTTAGCCCGGGCTCACAGTAAGTTCCCCCTTCATGTCCCAGACCCATAGAATAACTAGGTGTGTAATGTAGGAGCATTCAGAGGCCTTAAAGCATCTGTGTGTTCAGACTCAGAGTCATTTCTATCTGTTGTGGACATGCATTTAAACCTTCTTTTCTCTTTTATTATGTGCATGTTGAATAAAATGTGAATGTCCATATACATCTGACTGGGTGATGAAAAAGCTACATGGTAACAGAAAATTGACAATGTGAAGAGATGCATCACATAATCCACTCTAATTGGGTGCTAGTGAATTATAATTGAATTGAATTGAATTATGAGGGCGATTAAGATGCACACATCGAACTTTCACACAGTCTGACAATATAATGTTGTACACACAGTCCTCAGTGATGATGATCTGTGCGATAATCAAACTGTTTTTATATCTGTCAAATGGTCGCCCTAGATCTCAATAAAGATCTATGACACCGTCAGTGTCTGGACTCCTGTGTGACAGACCTAATATGCAAAACGTCACGGTGGCACATGCACCTAATTAATGGGATTAAAGAGCTTGCTCTGCGAATGGTGAAGCATGTGTAATAGCTGACGTGATGGATGGAGTTTTCAGAGTTACAAAAAGGTTTCCAGCTCCTCTCCGAGAGCCCATTAGAGGCTGTGTGTGGTGTCATGTCTGTTCGTAACTCTCCACATCGATCATGTGGACGAAAACGGCTCGGAGGCATGAGGCACTGTCACTAGTAAGAGTTAATACCTCCTCTCTCCTTCTCTGCTGTGTGGAACAAATCCCTTTGTACATCCTGGACCGTGTAGGTAAATGACAGACTTGAGAACTGAGAATGAGGCTTGAACAAAGAATGAGGCTGCAAAAATCCCACTCCTCTAACAAGTAGCGGAACAACAGGACTGAATAAAACTGCATGCGCTTTTTCTACTCTGGACTGATTCGACCTCTGACCTATAATCTAAACTGTTAGCCAATAGTCCATGTTTCTCTGTATACTGTCTTGCTTGTGCCCTCCTGTCCGTCCTGGGTGAGGATCCCCTCCTCTGTCTCTCTCTGAGGTCTCTCCTTTTTTTCCCTGTCAGGGTTTTCCTTGGGAGTTGTTCCCCAGCCTCTGTGAGGGTCGAAGGACAGGAGGTTTTACTATGTACATATTGTTGCTAACTTTGCAAAGTGCCTTGAGATAGCCTCTGTTATGAACTGGCACAAATAAAGTTTGAGATGAGTTGCATAAAACACCAAAAGTCAGTGTCCAGAGCTCTAAACAACATCATTTTTGATTGCTAATAGCAACATGTGCACCCAGACATATTCTTACAGAACATGTTTTTTTTCACCATATAATTTGTAAAAAGCTGTGAAAATCTTCCCAATAAAAATGAATGGGAATATTTTACAACACGGCTCAGCATAGGACTGTGTCACTAGACATTGTCTAGAAATATTTTGTCATTTCACCTTCCACATTGGTGCCCACTAATGACTCCACTATGAATACAGTTTGCGGAGTGAAAAGTAAAATGCATTCTCAAGCCTTTGATTTTTTTCTTCTAATTCTTGTTTGTGGCTTTGTTTACGCTACAGGATCTGTTGTGCTCAAAGAAACGGAGGCTTTGATGCTCCCTGAAGGATGACTGGCATCACTCTTACTCGTATCAAAGTCGAGTGGCGCTCCGACAAACACAGCTGAGGCCCCGGCATCACTCACTGATTTTATTTCCTTGAACAAAAGCGGTCTGAGCTAAAAGGCCGACAGGAAATGAGGCTGGGCTCAGGGTGAAGAGTTTACTCTCAGATGTGTTGACAGTGACCAAATGTGAAATCACCTTGTGGACCTTTAAAAGCAGACTTCCCTTAAAGGATATTTCTGGATGCTACAGTATGAAAAACAATTTGTCCAGACATTTGGAAATGTGTAATTTTCTACAATTGTACCCAGCATTTTGCACATTAATCCATATTATAATTACTGTTTATTCCTCGTCCGCCCCCAGAAGATATAAGAAGTGTACAGTTTAAGGCTCCACTTATTTATGAATTAGTCTCTTGCATGCTTAGACATTATGACTAATTCACAGACAGTATGTACTGTATGTGCAGGTCTTCCAAAGTGTCACAGGGCTGGGAGTACTGTGAGTACTGAGAAGAGAAATCATTTTCCAGGACGACTTGGGTCATTTGGGGACACTTTCATTGACTTTGAGGACGTCTCATTTTCTCTCATTTTCCATGTGCTGTCCATGACTAGAAAATGTGTGGCATATATTCCGGAGGACGATCGGTATCGAACGCATATCAAAGTCAAGTAGCTCTCTGAAAAACACAGCTGAGGCCACGGCAGCACTCACAGATTTTATTTCCTTGAACAAAAGTGGCTGCAGCTAAAAGCCTGACAGGTGAGGAGGCCGGACTGTCTCGAGGTGTTTACTCTCAGCCGTTAAGGTTCTGAACAGACATCTGGTCTGGTCACATCTCGAGGACCGGTAAAAGCAGACTTGTGAAAGTCTGTAGAGGAAAAGACAAGGTGCAGAGTATGCCTTTAACCTTAAACAAACAATAAACAGTGACAACCAAGCCATTCCCTCTTTACATTGCATAACCTGCCCCCCTTCTGCCTATTCTATGTCCATCTGGTGTCCATATGCTCAGAACTGATAACCCATTTGCAAACCATCCTATAACCCTCCTAACAGTGAACAAGAGCAAATAAACCGTCTCAGTCTCGATCGGAAAGTCTTTTATGGGACGAATACGATGAATACTGTAACACATAAACTCCCTTTTCCACCAAAGGGGTTCCAGTTTCAGTGCTGGTGCTGCCTCACAGTCAGTTCAGCTTGAGACCCATCTCTTCTCCATGGCCGGAGGCGGTGGACGAGTCACGTCATTACACTACTGTATATGTCAGTTACATCACCGCCTGTCTGTCCCCGAGGACCAAGACATCAAAATGTGATTTCTCCTTGGCCGCCTGTTGCCACTTAGTTCAAGGTCCTTTCTTTGCCATAGTCTTTTTTTAGCGTCTTTAGCTGTTGCTCTGTCATGTCCAAAGGGTAGTTTCTCATTTTGACATACTTTAAGTTCACATTTATAAAGTACTTGCAAATATAAGAATACACAAGAGTTATATGTCAAAATGTTCAGGGCGACTGTGGGCGACTGTGAGGCTTATTTTTTGTTTCCATGCACTGTTAATTCAGCCCCAATGCTTAACTATGAAGTCTGATTAATAACATGTTCAAATCTGGGTCCCTACAGTGTCCATTTAACTCCTTCAGTTGCTATTTTGTCACATCCATGGTTTCTTTCTGGTAAATGTGTTTTAATAAAAGGCGTCTCCTGCCCCCAGACTCTGATGTAAGCACTTCTTACTTCTGTGGACCTACTCTGGAACTGAGAGCTTGTTTGTCAAAACAGAAAAAAAAAAGAAAATGTTTCTCCTGAACCGACACTGGGGCTCCTTTGTTGGAATAGCTGTATTTAGGTTGAGACGGAGACTGACTAAAGTGTCAGAGAGAGACGAAAGGGTGCTTTCAACCTATGTCCTCACAACACGATAGATGAATCCTGTACCAGGAGGGAACTCCAGGTGTCCCAGGCGTTTCATGAAAAGATGATTGACAGCGTGAAATCCATTTTAACGCAACCACAAAAAAACATTCAGCTCTGCGTTGAAGAAATCATCACGATATCACCATCCGCCCACCTACTGCAGGCTGACACACACACACACACACACACACACACACACACACACACACAAACTGACTTCATAAAAAAGTCTTTTTTATGAAGACGACTGAAACCTCAGCTCCACTGATCCCACAGACGGAGATGAAGAGGTTTAAGTGCAAACAGTTTCACGTCTTTTCTCCTGCTTGCTATTCAAGAGTTCTTCCTCCAACACGTTCTCCGGGAATTACCCTGTATAATCCAATATGATAGAGGCTCGTCTCTCTGTCGGCGTGGAAGCAAAAACTCGACTGACAGAAAATCAGACAATGGAGGCTCAGACAGGCTACTGGGAGATATTTTTTAAGAAGAAGAAAGTAAGTTACAGCGGAGGCAAGGACACAGACAGAGTCCCTCAGAAATCCAATGAGCACATCGTTTATGCCCACAGCTCCAAATGACGGGTACAGTGCCTGTCCTGTGGGGTATTCTGAAAGTTTTATATTTTTGAGTTTGTTTTTTTTTTCGTCTCCTGCGGCACACAAACTGCTTTCAGCAAAAGTGAAACGAATGAATGAAATTCTCCAATCGATTCTGTGAGAAATTTATCAAAAAACGTGTTTTTTTGTTTGTTTGTTTTTTAAAAAAAAGGTGCAGCTGCAGGTTGGTGATTTCTACCACTTAGAGTAGGATTGATTTTTGAAAGTCTATGGTGTTTGGAAAATTTCTAAGACTGGATGGTCTGGATGGTGGTGTCAGGAGGTAAGGTAGCTGTAAGGAAGTGTGTGTGTGTGTGTGTGTGTGTGTGTGTGTGTGTGTGTGTGTGTGTGTGTGTGTGTGTGTGTGTGTAAATCTCTCTGATTATAAATATAGTGCAGCACTCTGTGCAGAGTCAAGCCCACTGACAATCCCTCGACTTCGATCCACTTTGATTGTGCTTGTGAGGTTGTTTTGTGCTTTACTGCAGAATCGCTCATGCACTGGTACTGTATTTTGGAGCAACCATTCACCAAACATGCACTCAAGGTCGCTCACGTGCAGTCTTCTTCACAATTGATTATGCAGTGAAAAGTATTAGATTTGAATTGTGCAGTAGTGATGACATAGTAATCATTGTGTTTACTTCAAAGAGCATAAAAATGCACTGTCCCAAATTCTAGACACATATTTAGAGTACGTATGGAATATTGATTCATGGGAAATACTTCAGATGCTAATTTACAAAAAATTTCTTGTGCAGGAATAATAAGGTAGGGTTTTGTTTTTCCTTTCATGCATAAATGTCCATCTGGCAAAGACAAGGAGACACTAACACTTGACCAAACTGCTGCTTGACAGTCATTTTCATGCAAACCTGAACAGAGGTAGTTATATGCAAACTATTATAGAGGTGTGGGGCGTGATGTCTGCACCACCTTGACATCCTCTCTATTCAGGTTCAGAGAGGAACCTTTGTTTTAGAATTCAAGATGTATATGAACAAGGACCTGGTAATGTTTGTGCATCGGCCGCACATCTCTGTCATCACAAAACCAAGAACAGACTATTACCATTCAACAAAGCAGAGGTAAAAGTGTTTTTTCATCAGCGCTGAAGCTACGTTTTAGCAGTGCTACAATAAGTGGCACAGACCAATTTGTGGGTTTGCAGCTACGCTCCTCTTTGTTTTCGTCTTGTGAAGCAGGCAGTCTGCTTCCATTAGCATTCTCCTGTGATGACGGCAGCAATTAAAAAGAAGCAAAAATGAAAAGAAAAAAAAAGGCTCAGTGCTGAGCTCTCGGTCCAACCCCGTTCCTCTTGAGGCCTTTTTACAGAAGTGAAGCCTGCTGAGGCTGCTGTCTCTCACCCAGATCAGCGCACTTGCAAGAGGATGTTAAGAGGATCCTCTCACCTCCCCGGACACACACACACACACACACACACTTCAGCAGTATGAAGCAACTTGTGACCCTACTTAATCTGTTAGTGCATCCTCTGTGGACCACTCTGTCAGCACAGGAGGGGGGAGGCGGTGTGTGGGGGGATTAGAGCGTCTCAGTTTAATAGAGTCCTGCTGACACCTGAATCCCGCATGTTCTAGGCTCCCTGATGCAAATAGTCTCCAAACAAGACGAGCAGTGTGGCCGGATGGGAAATATATTAAGACAGGACTGTGACTTTAAAATAATTGTGCTTAAACAAAGACATTCAAGCACATAGTGTGGAACCTGCAAAATGAGCTCCACTACTTAATTCAATAGCAAAATGATGCTGTAAAAACCATGGAGGTTTCATCATCACACACTACATACTAACAACCAACCAATGCTTTTGATAGTGAGGGCAAAAGCCAGAACAAAGTTTCATTACATTTTTTTAAACAATCAAAGTGAAGTACACTGGAAAGTTATTTCTTGCAAAAACACACATAAATATGAGAAATGATTGCGTAATTATTGTAAGTATGATCTGGTACAACTCAATTACAGCACATGCTCTTCTTATTATTATCATTATTACATTAGTATTAATATTGTTATGGACCTTGAACCCAGAGAGATGCATAAAAGTTATTGAGAATTGTCTTGTAGCTGCAGGATATATAAATAAAGAAAAAGCAGCTGCAGGAAATACAGTGCATTGCTGCTGGGTTGACACAAAACATAAGTGGCAAACAACAAAAGGCCATTTGTCTGTGTTTTCCTATTGTCCCATTCATTTATCAAAGTAACTTTGTCATAGTTTTTCAGGAAACGTCGGGAAAATAAGTGTATTCCTTGAAAAGTCCACTAGCAGATGTATTCTGAAATCTTTCTATAACCTTTTGATTTTGCTAGCGTCGGTCGTTTCCTTTGTTGATCTGAAGCCATGAGGAAAGGGACGCTGATGATTCATTGCACTCAATAAGCAGCAGATATGACAAGAGAAGGTCATGACTAACAAAGGGACGAATCTGAGAGGAGACTTCGATCACATGGCAGGAGAAGAGCGGACGGCGAGGAAAAAGGACAGCTAAGCAGACAGATTGGCTCATATTTGCTCAAGTTATTAAGGCCTCGGCGTGGTTGTTGGCAGACGCTGCTTCATCACCTCTAGCAGGGTCCATTAAGGATGCGATGATTCTGGGGCCATTCAGTTGCCACACTACTGCTTTATAGCTCATTTCGCAGCTGCTTTCTTCTTAAGTTTTTTTCAGCTCGGGCACACTCTGCCTGGCACACCGTGGAGGGGAAAGTTGTGTGGGGTGGAAAAACACCTTGAGCTGCTCATCTGAATTATGGTGTTTGCTCAGGATGACTCTGATCCATCAGTACGGGTGAAGGCCCCCCCACCCCCCCACCCATCAGTCCGTGGAGAAGTCGACCTGTGAAATCTCATTAAACCGACAAGTTATAGCCTCGTCATCGTGGCAGGGAAAGAGCGTTTATCTAAGAACCTCCTCACTGCGAGGAGCAGTGTGGACACGGTGTGAAAAGGATTATGGAAGTAATCACGGCTCAGGTTTTTCCGTTCTGGTAGTTACAGTCCGAACCGCCTTCCCATTACGAGTGTAACTTAACACCAATGAGATCTCTTTGTGAGAGAGGAAAACTCCTGCACTTTAAAATGTCCAAATACTATGACTCCCTATGAGTGTAAATCCTAATCTCAGCTACGCATTTCTAGACATGTACAACTCTGAGCAATCCCTAATCTAATATCCAAACTCTGCACGCTATTCACAGTGGATTTACAGCCACATCTATTGACTATTACAAGAATCCAGGAAGTGTCCGGGGTTACCAGCCTGATGCCCAGGTAATAACACTGCTGAATGAAGGCAGCTTTTAATCTTTAGACTTGTCATTTTCTTTAAAACGTTTTTTTTTTAAATCCTTGAAAACAAAGCAGCACATTATTCATGCAGCAGAGGCAGATGAGACGTGAGCGTGACTTAAGCTCTAATTAAATTTGGGGAAATAATGAAATTTTATTTGAGATATTAAACCAGGATTACGAATGTTTGTTTTGTTTTTCTGCATTAAATATGTGAATTTGGAGAGTTGATTGTATTGTTGTATTTGGCAAACGCAGTCAGGTGAGAGTTCTCCAGCAGCAGCAAAGAAAGAAAATTATACGTTCACTTTCAATCTGACAAAATGGATATTTTATAACTGCAGCTGGTGGGAGCATTGAATTCTACTTGCGCAAACTTTCTCTCCAATTTTTTCGGAGAAATAGTACTTTCCCAACTAAGTTATTACTTTTTCTCCATCCGATTGGCTGAAATAGCAAATGACAGTGATAGACAGATGGTTCCATTCAGTCGCCTGCCAAATCATTTCAAGAAGTGATTTACAAGCTGTTTCCAACTGACAACTTCCAAGTTTCTCAGTAACAAAACCATCTGGTCTGTAAAGTTTCAACATACACCATCATTCCCAATGATCAGGGTAATGTATGCAAAAGCAATGCAGTTACAGATGTATGTTTGACACAGTGATGATATGATACCTGTTACAGCCTCATTTACATATATTAGAATGCAGAATTTAATCTGGGAATTTCTGGGCCTTGAGAGAGAACCAGAGAGAGCACTAGCAACTTACCTGGACTGCAGCTATGCTAACGTTGGTCAACACCAAGCTAACTGTGAGTGCGTCATGCTACTTAAACCGTGACTGAGATAAAGCTTCTCAGCAAAAATCTCCATCAGACATAAAAAGGTCGAGGCTGATGGCTGAGGTTAGCATTTAGTCACTGGGACATTCTTATCTACTGTGTCACTATCATGGTAACCCAAATGTAGCATGGTTTCTTACCAATATACAGTGCAGTAGGCTGTTTTAGAAGGATACCATCGTTATGTAGCTTCTGTAGAAACCACTGATCATGTCACCACACTGAAGCTCCTGAATGCACGAGTTACATGAAGGATGTGTTTTTGAAGATCCGAGGGCATCATCCCCCCACTAACGGCTGTTTGATATGAAAAATTTCTGGATCTGATCCTGCGGCTGACGGAAAGCGACAGCCTTGAGAGGCTGTATAGAACACCAAAGGGAAGACATGCGAGCTGCAACACAACATGGATGCGTGGAGGAGGACTCTGAGGACGTGACTGGTGTCGGCCTGCAGTGAACCAGCGACAGGTTTCCATCTGGCTCATCAAGAGTGAAGGGGAGATGGGGAACTGATGTCCATACAGCTTATGGGGATTCAATCCTATTAGACACTGAAATGTTCTCTGGGTGACGTAACGTTTCCAAGCTTTATGTATCTACAGGCTATGAGCTTCTATTTTGCTCAGCTCGCTCATAAAACAAGGCTTTATGGAAGTCAGTAAACCGCTGGCAAGCCTGTGCTCCTCTGTCATTAGCTGCGGCAAACAAAGTCGCATCAGTTTTGATGAATTTTTCTTTTTTCCATAACATGATTGGTCACATCTGGACAAAGGTCACAGCTATTTCCGTACTCTATTTTTTGTTTGTTTTTTGCAATCATAGCGAGTGCAGCCAAACAGAACTTGGTCATTTCTTTGATAAACTGCCCTTTCTTTCAGGGCTCAGTGCGAGAAACGAAGAGCGAGCTGCTTTGCTGTTCTGATAAACTCATCACGGTGGAAACCCAGTGGGGGACACGCGGGTCTCACTGTTGCTGGTGCAGAATTTGATTTAAGAGAGATTTAATAATCCTGATTGCTTATCTGCATGAATCAGTGCTGTCAGGTGTTTGATAGTTACTGTCGGAAAGTGTGTCGGATTGTGTTTAGACATTATTTTGCCACTGTTTGAAGGTATGTGAAAGCACCAAGAGAAATCACATCAAGAGCAGAGTCGACCTGGATGTCGAGCAGCGAGGGACAGGGAGGTTCGGAGTGCAGCCCGATCTCATCTGCTCGCTGTAAGAGACTTTAATGTCTCATCAGAGACTCGATTCACAGCCTCATGGGGGGAGGGCATCTGAGGCGAGCTGAAATCCTGTCTGGGGGAGGGTGGGTGGGTGGGTGAGGGCAATTTAAAGGACCATTTAATAAAAAATGAATAAAATGGTTTCACTTACCAAGCCTTGCCTTAAAGGCACAATTTGAGTTCAATTTAAAAATGTGTATAAATCAGTGAATTTACGCAGGAAGTCTATTGAATTAGCAAAATGCATTACAGAGTAATCCCCTCATCAGCCAAAGTCAGCACAGATCAACTTTCTGGTAATGTCCAAAAAAAAGTCACTTGTATCAAACTAAAGATGAGACACAGGCTTTCGTCTGCCAGAGAGGCTCACTGGAGAGTGAGAGCATCGATCATGGAGACGTTGAAGAAATCATCCAATCTGCAGTTTTTCTATTTTATGTCATACTTCAGTGTGTGTTTGTGTCTCACTCTCTTTATTCACACCAGTTTATAAAGTGTAGCATCAAGAAAAGGTGTGTTCTCATTTGGGACCGTCAGAGATACTGCTCTAGACGTTGAATAACGTATGAATATACTGTGGCTTTGTTTTCAACATGTTTGCCATCTCACAGAACTTTTTCAAACTCTGCTGCTCAGTTTCAATCTGGTTTCATCTCTTCAAAGTTAAGAGGTGCCAAATAAACAGCAGTCACTCTTTACATAACCCTCTTTTGCTCCACGGTATCCTTTAACAAGAAAGTGGAGGTGTCAGCGCCGACCTGTTTAGGTCTACAGCCAAAGCCATAAATCACACCTCTCTGGTTGTTGATCCTGCTTTGCTTTAGGTTTGTGTGGCGTGGTGGGTGTCAGAAAGCAATCCCAAGAAAACTCAATCAAACTCGGAACTTCTTCAGCTCTTTTCTCCCACATGCTCCTTCCCTCTCGCCTTCACTGGGAGTCTCAGCATGGGGGGGATCGGTGAAAACAAAAACGATTCAATAAAGACAGAATCAGACTCAGATTCTGTGCTTTTATCTAATCCTCGCACACTCGTCTTTCACAGAAGATGCCAGTTCTTGCATGCAGAGTGTGTCTTTGAATTCTTCAGTGGTGTGATTCAATAATCAAGCTTAATGCAATATGGCTCTATGTGGCTCTATGGACAAAAAGTTAAACCAACTGGTTTTTACTGTTTCATCAAAGGCAGAGGATGGCACCACTTCCTTACTGGGCCAGAATCTAGAACTGCTTACATGGGGGCGGGGCTATTGAGACCCACGAAAACAACAAGACAGAGCGAAGCATCATCTATAACAGTCTGAGGCTACCATGAGGCACATGCTACATTCACATTTTCACCACTGTTTCAATACATTTGTCATTCTGCAGCGTAGAAAAGTATTTGAGACAGATCTGTGAACCAGAAACTGAGCTGGCAACCCAACAACAGAGCAGTCACGGCCTCTCCCTTTGGGTCATTGGTGGAGTCCTTTATCTATCAACCTGCCCACTCATAATTGATTGAATGTTCACTTTGACCGACCAGTTGTCACTCTGGAGTCAATGAGGTCCTCACTGTCTGAGGCCTGGGGAGACACGGGACTGTCTGTCACTGAAACTGTTTTAACTGTTCACTGTCCTGTGCAGATGGGTCTTCTTCTTTTTCCATTTTCTTAATTGAAGCTTAATATGTAATATGAAATCATTATTTAGTCTCATTAACCTCTACAGGACAAACCTCATGCTCAAAAACAATGTGATATAATTTAATAAAAAATGTTTTTTACACTTTGTTGTTTTAAGACTTTGTTTTAACCACTGTCTAACCCTGTCTATGTGATTGAACGTGTGTTTTCAAAAGAGATTTCAAAACCTTCAAAAAACAGACTTAAGACTTTCAACTTTCAGGCTAAATTATCTCTAAACATTGCTTTAGAACTCAGTTCACAGAGAGCGGAAACTGTCCTGTTATATAACACTTCTTGCATGTAAAAATGAGAAAATACCCTTAAAATACCTCTAAAGAACATAGTGAGAGAAGCTGTGGATGGAAGACAGCAGCTACAGAACCTAAAAAACACAACAGTGACTAAAAAAGGACCGTGGTTGAAGCTGCAATGCACAGCCAAGGAGAAGTCCACATGTCGATGTCCTGGACTCAGGACATTGACGTGGCTCTGATCAGCCCGAGCCGTGAAAAAGCAGATTGATTTGTCAAAGTTGAAGTTGAAGTGACTGTGAACCAGCAGGAGCAGTCGAACTGCTCCGGTGCTCCTGAGTCATCAGAGGAAAGGAGAGGAAGAACAATAAGAGACAGACTCGCTGTCAGAGATGAGATCACAGTAATGGTGAAAACAATGGCGACTCGCTGCCATTCGCCTTCCACTGTAATGAAAGGAAGACAGACAGAGTCACACTGCTCCTCCTGGAGGTTCCAGAGGTCTCCTTGATAGCACCGATAGACCATATATTGCCTTATTTCTTCCTGTGTGTGTGTGTGTTGGATTGAGGAAAGTGTGAAATGTGCACAGTTTAGAGGAAATCACCTCCCACATGATTGACCTCATCAGACGAGCTACTTGGAACGAAATAACTGTGCAAGTCCAAGAAAATGTTCTGTGAAGTAGAGGAAATCATTTCAAGATTGTGTGTCTTCCTTTGAGATCTCATGAGTGAAACGAAAACACTATTACACGTTATTCCACATAATCATCAGAATTATGTGATTATTTACATTTTGAAGATGACTAGTTGCACAGGAGTCAATAATAAATTACAATCGACTACTATGGAATTGCATCACTCTTATTCATAGGAGGCATTTGCAGCAAAAGTAGTACTAGTATTTATAGTAGTAGAAGTGGAGGTACTTGGTTAAAGTTGAAATAATAGTCGAAACAGTAGTAAAAGTAGTAGTGATGGTAATTGTACTTGTGATAGATGTAGTAGAAGTAATAGTAGCAGTAGCAGTGGTAGCAGAACTTGTAGTAGGACTAGAAGTAGTAGTGGGAGTACAGCAATTGTAGTTGCACAGTGGTAGTGGTAGTAGTAGTAACTGTAGATGTAGTAGTAATACCAACACTGGCAGAAGTTGTAGTTAGAGTACAGTGATAGTAGTAGTATTACTATCAGTAGAAGTACAGTAGTAGTTGTTTTAGTGGTAATATTAGTTAAAGTGTTAGTTATAGTAGTAGTAGTAGTAGTCGTAGTAGAAGAAGTACTTCTTACAATAGTTTTTTGTTTTTGTTTTGCTACTCGGCTATACTGCACTGCTTCACTTCTCAAATTTCCCAATTTTCTAGTTCCAGTTCAGATTGTAGTGAATTATTCAGTGAGATGGAGCTACAGTAGTAGTCAGGGTTAGGCTAACCCTAACCCAGTAGTTCAGTTTAAATTCCAGCTCCTGAATTGAACTGAGGCCAGTTTCTAGGACTCAGACTTCTGCATGGTCGTCAGTTTTCGTACAGCTGCCCCTCTCTCTCTGCCCCCCCCCCCCCCCCCCACCCGTGCTCCATGAAGCCTGAGGAGACCATGACAAAGAAGAAAGATGTTTGTGGATAAGGGGTGTTACGATGGTCATCTTGGCCCCAAAAACCATCTGGGCTCCTTGGTCTGGAAATAACTGGGCACGGTGTCAGACACAAAGACAAATGGGCTGGCGCTTACAGTCTGCAGAGCGGAGCGTGCTCCCGGATACGACTGGGCGGCTAATGCACTGCTTAGGACGCGCCGAGCAGCAGGGCCTGAATTACCAGGCTGTACCTCATATATTTCTGTCAGAGTTCCCGTGGCCTCGGGTCTCTCAGATATTCATACCCTGGCACGTACAACAGCCAGAGGGCAGAGGATGAGGTGACAGTGAAGAAAAGCAACATGACCCATCGAGTTGAGCCACTTATCTGTGATGTCCGCACTGAAAAGACTGGATTGTTGGTTTTGAGGAAAATTATCTTGATGAAAGTGTATTATGTTAATTAAAAGCAAAAAGGTCTAAAATGACCTTGCTTTTAACTAACAAAACACACTTTTGTGGAACCTGCTCACAAAATAAATTTAATTAAAGTCAATGTTTCATTTTCTTTGAGTGTGAGGTCCAACCAGCGTCTTTACATAGAGTCATTATGCACCCCACTCCTGCTTTATAATGAATTTATTTCTGTAGGAACTCTTGACCTGCAGGTAAGAGGTTTGATTTTATTTTTAGTCAGTCATTTCATGCTGATGGGAGCCGAAGGGTCACAGTAAATATTAAACACGTATCATATTAAGCTCTCAGTCTTCTGATTCAAATGTTCCTCTGATGTCAGACGTTTGGCTGGATTTATATGTAAAATCATTCAACTGTATCAGTTGGATAATTAACTGGAATCATTTAAAATGAGATAATGTTAAAATGAAATTGTAAATAAACTAGAAGGAAGTAAAAAACAATAGATTGTGACAGATTATTTTTCATCTTAATCGCTTGATTTGCTGTGGATTTGCAACCCACACAGGTTAGAATCCCCATTCACCTCACACCCATTAGGAGTTACATTTGTATGTCTCTTTGGATAAACACATCTGCCAAATTAATAGCTATAGTAACTATAGTAACTAGAATGTAAAACAAGTATAGAGTTTGAGTTTCCTTAGCAACTTCACAGTCTCAGCAGCTGAAGAATTAAAACACTAATGCTGCTAAACTGAATGGAGCGGGTCTGGATGTTTGGCTCAGTTATCCACGTTCATTGTGTTCCCATGGACATTTTCAGTACGCAGTTACAGTCTGCATTTAAGTTACAATGACTCAACAGCAGGAACATGAACCTCTGAGAATCAGCTTTGAAACATACACAAAGTTTATAGAAACCAAATGCATTTGTCTGTTGATTTGCTCCGTACATCGTCTTTCTGATCACATCCTCACTCAGACACAGACAAAAGACTGTAAACATCAATATTTATGTTTTTCAGTATTTAAATCTAATTCCTCCCAACTTCACCACATGTCCTGCCTGACTCATCACCCTGAAATACATCGCAAATTGCTCCCAAACTGTTTTTATCTGGGCTCATAAATATTCAGTTTACTTTTGTTTGCGCCCTGAGAGCCTCTCAGCAGTTGGCTGGGTCACCAGGCGACCTGCCTGCGACACACTGTCACTTACTGAAATCTGTCGAACAGACTGTTTCCATGCAAAGCAGTGCTACAAACAGTATTTCATTAAGTTAAAAGTAAGAGTGCAGTGCAAATGAATCCTCACGTTGAGTCACGTCCCTGCAGCTTTTACACTTGAGGTCTCTTTATTGTCCCGCGGCGTTTCCATCTTTCTTCAAAGAGTGAATTCTCACAAAAAAGAACAGCAATTAAATATTAATTACTGGAGTGAGATGATGGCTTATGAGATGGTTGGAGGCGGCTTCAGCACCTTTTCTTTTCACTGTGGTCACAAAAAGCCCTGGGCGATGATCGGCAGATTGGTTTTTGGGCCTCAGCCGTGCGACTCATCAAATCATCGCCCTGTAATGTGTCTTCAGAGCGAATTACTGCGGCTCCTGCTGACCCCACTCTGAACTCCACATGTCCACACTGCGCTGAGCCGCCACCACGCTGGCTCAACATAACGCCCGCGAGGTCCAATTTGCACTGCTGAATTGCGTGTGACTGGCTAAGCTTAAGCAATGAACAAACAAGACTCCTGGGTTTGTCTTCAGCTCAGGCTCGGGAGGCCAGATATGAAGTGAAAACAAGGTTTGTAAAATAAAGGTTTGTATAAAGAGTCAATGAAATAATAAAAGTGACTCTATGTACACAATCTTCCAAGATTTCATAGTATCGGTAATGAATTTATTTGGTAAAGCACCCTTCATAGAAATACCTACTGAATGAAAATACATATAAAGCTCACAGTCTGTTCAGAGTCATGCGCCATAGCTGCATCGCTCCAGTAACCACTTAGTTTGGGAAAAACAAGGTGAAATCATCCATGTGAGTAGCCATCAAGACAGCCAATCAGAGAAAAGCCAGACAATAATCCAGGGTGCCACATCTATGCAGGGATCACCTGTAATGTTCCTACACTACATCTGAAAGTAGGATTGTTATAGTGCTTGTTAAATAGCCCCTGAGGGATTTCTGTATTGAGCAAGTGTTTCATAGGCTTCATAGCTGATGATGAAGAGCCCATCCGACCATTCTTTGGGAAAGGCCGGTGAAAACAGGTCAGAAATCAAAAGCTGGAGCCACTTCATAGCACAAAGAAACGCGATGTAGCCTCACAATTCAAATGAGACTGACTGTGGTCGAACAGGTCCAGGGATGAAAATGTGTTTTGCAGCAAATTGAAGAGGAACAATGCGTTCCATTCATCAGTAGTGTGCAGACAAGAAGGTGATGTTGATGAGATGTCGGACACCACGACACCTGCAAATCGAAAACGAAAAGGAAAAAAAAAACTGGAGCAAAACACAGGTCTGAACAATGGAGCGGCTGCTGCAGCTCACTCGTCACAGGTCGGTCAGTTAGCTGTCATTACATGGAGATCTGGAACCTGCCCAGGTGCCCGTGTGAATGTGTGTGTGTGTGTGGTGGGGGGGGGTTGTTGGATGGCTGCCATGACTGCAGGACAGCAGCAGCATGCCAGGGCTACAGTCTCTGCTCTCACCCACAGAGCTGCGCCCGGGCACAGCCACGGCTCGCTGGGATCTGCCCGCAATCTGTTGACTCGTTGGCAGGGACGAGCGGAAAGCCCCATCAGTCCCTGCTGTCCCATCACGCCTCAGTAACTGTCAACCAGGGAGCTGGGGACACACCAGACACCGAGCTCTGCCACTCACCACTTACAGCTCCATTTTTTGTGATGCGATTTAGAGGACAGCCATATTTATACTTCACCTTATTGTGGATCGTAAATCCAAAGAGTTGCGCTGCCCAGATGGAAACTATAGGAGATGAGGGGAAGTGACAGATGAAAGATGCCCTAGGCACCAAAAAGGGAAGCTACGTAGAGGACAGATTCAGGGTTCAGACAAAGCAGCTATTTTATTTACAAGGCAAATGTGGCTGCTGTTCTCCCCTCCAGGGTTCAGACCTGCGCTGAATGATATAACTACCAAACACAGCTCTGTTTACTGCACTCACACACAGCTTGACCAGTCTCGTTCTCCAGTCTGGTGTCCCCCATCCTCATGGAGGCATGATGATTAATGTGGCACAGATGTGACAGGCCGGACACCTCTGTGTCTGCCTCCCCAGGAGTGAGTGGCCAATCACTGTCCATCTCACCCTCCTGTCAGGCCCGGCACTAAGACTGAAAAAAGAAATCAGTGGGCTGCTGTGAAACAGCCAGGTAAGAAAAAGGAACAGCAGCTAAATGAGTACTGTCACTAAAAACCCTGGTCTGAAGAAGAAGGAGCCTGGTAATCCCACCAGATACTCCAAAGGTCAAAAATCAAAAAGAAAGAAACATTTTTTCCACGTAAAGACAGTTTCCAGATTGCTTCCTGAAAGAAAACTTCCCTAATGGATCGATAAAGTTTCTATGTTTACTACGTTCAGTCCACATCCACACTCCTGACCCTGTGAATCATTAAGACTGTAATGCATAGATCTCACTGGTCTTGTTGTTGGTCCTGTTGCTTATGTAGTCATAGTGGTTGTGACCTCTGTTTTACCTCTTTCTTCTCTTTGTCCCCGAGTCCAATCCAGATCATTTAACTAACCCAGTGATGTTACAGATATATACAATAAATAATATCAAGGGGGATTCTCTTCATCGAACACTAGATCACATCTCTTGTAGAACAACTCTGCTTGGCACTACAAAGGCAAACAGACTGGACACGACAGGATCAAAAATACTCTTTTTATCAGGAATGCTGCTCATCCTGTGTCTTTTATCTACCACTGATGAGTAAAGCTAAATCTAAACTAAAACTAAAATCTCACATTTTTAGGAATCAGAATTGATATTAAGAGCTGTCACGCATATTACTGTACTATCAGTCATGCATATTACTGTACTACATTACTGCATATTGCTGTACTATATACTGTATATTGGCCGCCAGATGACTGGGAAAAAGAGAAAGAGGACAGATGTTTATAGAAAATGTAGGAAATCTCAAAGTCGAGAAAAATGTGAGAAATAGACCAGACTTATTTACACATCAACTACAGGAACAAACACCTTTTTTTTGTTTTCCGATTCTCTTCCTCATTGGTGTCTGTGCTGGTTGCGCGTTCTTGAAGAAAGAAGCAATAAAAAGAAACTGTGAAGTGGAGACAGCTGTACGGTGACGGGATATTTACCCGTTATTTATGAAATGGAGATGAACTTTCTCACGCTTTAGAGCGGAACCAGTTTGGCGTTTTCAGTTACACCGTTAAACAGTCACATTGCCCCCCCCCCCTCCATCAATTATGCAAATGCGTGCACTCAACAGAGCTGTCGGTGTGTTCCATTTTGATTCCTGTGAAAATAAAGATGTCAGGGCTCCTCATAATGACCGTAGTGCGGTGCAGAATTATTACGAGGGAATCAATAGTTATTTATTATTCACACAGGGTCAGCGCCAGCAGCAGAAGCAGCTCCTCCACACACATTAGATAAAGACACATTTTTATGCATTAAAAAACTGCTTTCACATGCATAACTGTGGTTACTGCATGTGCAGAAATTAGGCATTGTTTTATTGTCAACTTAGTTGGGGAGGAGGGAGGGATATAGAGGGGATGGAGGGGGGGGGGGTCTGTGTGCACTTTGCTGTGAAGATAAATCATCTGGATTAGTAAACTAAGCATTCTGGGTTCAGACCCACGGCGGGGACATGACAGGACATTCAGAGCGAGGCGGCGGTGTGTTCTTTCAGCACTAAAAGCCTCAGACACTGTTCTGTACTCATGTGTGTTTCGGTAATGAGGCAGGAAAAAAAAAAAAAAGTAGAAGGACAAAAAAAATCCCTGTGAGGAAGCCGAACAGAGATCCGCAGCATGTTCCACCCATTTTAACCGTGTAGCCACTCTTTGGGAGACGTGTTAAGACCTATTTGCACTGGCTGAGTGTGGAGGAGACTAATTTGTGCGTTACAGTTACGTGTACGGTGTGATGTATGCATCACTGGAAGCTCAAATCCCCAAGTGCGTTTACACACACACTCAGCGGGGTGTAACATATGTGCTCAGACACACAGAAGAACACATAAACACACTCGCACGCAGACGCCCAAAGCAACGCAGCTCCATCTGCTGCACACGCTGTCAAGCTCTTACCCTCTCCCCTCAATGGGTACTAGCGTCCCCTAACAATGTCCATTACTTCACGTAACGTTCCCAGGTTTGTGGCAGGATCCAGAACCGTGGGGAATTCTCAGCTGAATTACCACCGTCGGCTGGGGCAGAGTCTGAATCTCACACCCAGACACGCAATAAGAGGCCCTCTTAGTACAATTACATCTTCTGTAAAGGCAATTACTGACACTGGTGCTAAAAGTCCTACGGGCCATCAGTCAGGAAATCAATGAAGTGGAGAACAGGGAGTGGAACTTTCAGGCTGAAAAACCGCTCGGGAAACTTTTAATGTTGCCCTTAAAACAGGACAGTCGCCGTAAATTACATTTTATCATCTCGTTCAGGTTGGAGCGGAGGCGCAATCAGGAAAAGGACAAAGAGAAAACGCAGTTATCAGGGACATTTATCTGGTTCAAAACAATGAACGCAATAAAGCAGTGATTTGCTCGTTTTGATCAAGGGGGACGACCCAAATGAGTCACATAAACCTTTCCTTGAACACCAGCAGGCTACTACACCACACACACCACAGATTTAACAGGCTCCAATAGATAAAGTGTATTTATCCATGTTTCCTGGTAGGAACATATGAGCTAGAAATCACTGGGTTCAGCAGAGATGCCTCAGATACTATTTGACAGAATCCTGTTGGTATGATCCACTTCTACACAAATCTGGCGTCTTTTCGGGATTAACCACATGCAGGCTGTCTTACCTGCCATGTAAATGAATGATAACATGACTTTACTTTTTTTTGCTGAACGACACAGCTTCACAACTTGATCCTGAACTATCTGGAGAGATGATGCAGCCAAGGAGAGCATCAGCATCCAGCCATATACGTTAGAGCCAGAATCAGATGTTTTATTGGAAACCTCACAGTTATGTGACACCACAAAGTGCCATCGTGTTGCAACAATCAATCAATCCACAAAACTAGACACCAAAGACTGGATGAAACCAAATAAATAAGCAGAGCTAAAACAAAAATGTAATTGGTAATGACAAAGTATATAAAGAGAAAAGCAATATTAGCAATAACAATAATTAACAGATGACAACCAGCATTGAAAAAATTGGCACAGATACAAGGACATCACGCTCATCCTCAGCATCACATTCTACATCACGTTCTGTCTCTTTTCCGCTTCACACATTTTCCTGGCTGCCTTTTCTACATCGAGGGTTAAAGTGTTCCCTCTAAGAATGAGCAGACGCAGCAGCACAGTTGAAAAAAAAAAACAGCTACCGTTACAAATCCATCGTCTCCTCAGGAGTACCATGGATTCATCAATACAGCAGGACATTGATACTCCAGAGCTGTGGACATAGATTAAACCTCACACAGGCCTCCATCGGATAGAAGGTCAATGAGCCAAGCAGGCGAGACAAACAGAGTCTGGACAACTCATCTGCTACCGGAGGAACAAGATGTCGGCAGGTTTAAGGACAAGAGGAATTAGTTTTACTAACAAGGGGGATGACACCCCCCCACACACACACACCCCCAACCCCCCATCGCATCTCCCACTGGCTGTAGCCTCACAGATACAACACATGGGCCTCTATTTAGCTTCTAAACAGAGTGACAACCGGCCATTAGAGCATCTGCGTGTTGTGGTGTAACTGTTCAAAGGTTCAGCTGTGGAGAGAGGAGGTCATACGGAGGTCAGACGAAAGATTCACTGGAAATGAAAACAGAGAGACTCAGCAGACAGGCAGTGAATCAGATAGGGATCTGAAGAGGATGGCAGCTTTAAATGATGCAGAGGACAGTGAATGGAGTGTGACGGTTTCCCAAACTCACTTTACTTCTCATATTTGCTTAGCTGCCTGAGCTCCCCAATGTAAAATTCTCTACTTTTAGACTTATATCTAAACCTCTCAGATATTTCTCAAAATAGATTATCATAGCCATTATGATGGATAATTAATGATAGGATTAAATTGGCTAAAACAGAATGGCTGCCAAAGTCAAAGGTCAGACACCTTTTTAAATTGATTTATTTTTTTTCCAATTTACATGCATAATTACATTAGTCTAATACCATTAGACAAGTAAGGCTTGAAAAAGCAGCCTCAATAGTTCATCCTATTGCTCCATCTGACCGAGAAACGCACACAGGAGTTTAGGGTAAGCCGGTACGGTATACGATCTGGTACAGTATTCGGTCTGGTACAGTATTCGGTCTGGTACAGTGTACAGTCTGGTACAGTGGACAGTCTGGTACAGTGCGGTCTGGTATGGTATAGTCTGGTATGGTATACGGTCTGGTACAGTGGACAGTCTGGTATGGTACAGTCTGGTATGGTATACGGTCTGGTATGGTACGGTTTGGTACTGCCTATATGGTTACAACCAAGACTTATGTTTCCTTCTGTGTCACCATCCAGAACAACCATAAAGCTCCTCTGAATCCCTTGAATCCTTCATTGTCTTCAGACACTTTTTGCTTGCATAAACATAATAATGATGTGACACAGCTTTTATATGATGGAGAACAGACTCATAACTCCATCCATTTTGAGCACCTTTCCATGGCTCAGGCATACTGAACATTGTCTTTTCCTTCACTCTGGCCTGGTTCTCGAGGTCTCGAGTACAGCATTTCTGCTTTTTTGCTTTGTGCTGGTGTGAAATGTGTCATCAGTGGCTCATCAGTGCACCAGAGCCTTCGTCTGAACGCGGTCGAGATGAAACCGTAGTGAGCGTGAATCCCTGACTGCAACACTGGGTGCGTAAGTGGTGCAAAGGCAGTATTAATGTTGTAGCACAAAAGCAAAGAATCCTCTCCTGTGTTATTACCATAATAGAAGCCATTCATGCATTTTACATTACACAGAGGCGCCGGAATAAAGGCCTTTTCGTGAGCTGTGTGGAGACACGGAAATTAGGGCGAGGCAGAAACGGCAATACATCAGGAAAAATAGCTCCTTCAAAAAGGTAATCAGCTGTACCTTTCTGCCCCACACAGCAGGAACAACGTGGCCTATAGTTCCTATCTGAGAGAGAGCAATAAAGAGCCCGTGTACGCCTTATATCCTGATCGCAGAGAGAGTCCTGTAAAGATGTAAAGAGAACTACCGGCTGCACAAATCTGTCAGTGCGTGGGAGGAGCTCTGGGTGTGTAGGAGTCTTTTGGCAGCCAGAGACCAGTTTTCTGTCGCCTTCCCGTCAGACCCCTGTTTTCTAATGACTCTTGTTTTTTTTTCTTTTTGAAGAAGTGGACTGACCCTGAGAGGAGATTCAGAGTCCAAATGAAGTAGTCTTTTCTGCTCAGCTGGGGCTGGCCTGGTGCTTCACTTCACACAATGTGACTAAACTCTCCAAATCGACGCTCACATCTCTGTGCAGCTGTCCAAGGGCATTATGTTGGTTTTAATATTAGGTGGGTAGTAACACAAAAGGGCTGCTTAGAAACTGTGAAGCTCGGAGATTTCGCTCTCTGTGAAATTAGATGTTCTGCTGAATCCTTTACGGATTAGTCCACTTATACACCGTATTAACATTAGAATAGAAACATGACCTTTAGCCCCTCGTAGACATTATATCTGTCGTGGAGTTTAACATCTACCTGCACTAGTCAGTGATTTCAGTCCCATCTGGAGCACTTCTGCGGGTCATTTTTCACCCTCATCCTGTTAATATTCACAGCCGCAATTACCGTCTGTTTGTTGGGAACTCTCCGGTCGGCCTTCAATTAAAAACTGTATTTTAAAGAGGATCACATCTGAGCCATTCCCACATTAAGAGCAGCTTTTAATTTGACCACGATGTTGCAATTTTACCAGATTAGCTCTACTTTTCACTAAATGGCAATTTACCAAGGCCAATCTGAGAATGAATACAGTGACATTGGATAAACAACATCCCATAAAAGCTCATCAGCAGGCAGCGATTAGCACTCTCACAGGAGATTTTTCCTGCTTACAGTATTATAAGTACACTGTATTGGGTATTAGGAGTACTTTGGTGAAATGCGTTGATGGATTTAAAGGCAACATAACAAAACTGTTGAAACAGGATAAATATCAAGCCTGTTTTGAGTGAATGGAGTCTGATTTACATGTGGAGAAGTTCAACAGTGAATGAACCATGTTCATAGTTTGTAAATCACCCAGCAACTTCACTCACTCTTCATCGAGCCTCCCACGCCCTCCTCGAGGCTTTTGCCTTTTGTATTAGCTATGGTCCAAGTGCACGAGGTCTGTCTGATCAATGATCCTATTGACTTGAAAATCCTATTGATTGAAAAATGCAACCGGTCATCAGGCAACATTTGCATACATGTTGTAGTATTTAGTTTCCTTCCCTCTGGCTCAGAAGAAAACATAGTAATGTCAATCAATCAGTGACCTCTGGACTAACAGGATTTCCAAGTCCTTTAAAATGGAGCAACAGCGTTTGTTGACATTCAAACTAACTTCTTTATTGATCTTGGACAAAAAGATCAAGCACACAACATCAACTATATAGATCCCCAGAATAACTTTCTTTCAACAAACTGTGTCAAGTCGTTACTGTGTTAACTCCAGATTCTGAGTACCGACTGAGTGGAAGCAATATTGTTATAAAACAGTGAGACGAGTATATGCAACTTCACTTTATTGTGTATTTCGAGTGTTCTTGACAATATGTTGCTTTTAGCAGTCAAAATCATGTACAGCAGAAGACAAGGAAGAGATGCTCTGAACAGCATCCCTAATAACAATCTGTGCACTTATTACAGGGTGAGAGACAGGACTAAAGCACCAACATCGGAAGGAGCTCAGAGGAAAACACGAGGCATCTTATCTGTTCAATCCCTTCACTGTTAATGTGAAACGTAACAAAACAAGTGAATCCATTTGTTTCCAGCTCATCTGTAACCAGACTGTGACTCTAAGTGAAGCCATAAGAATCTCTGCTCTCGTTATCCTGCTCAAGGTTTACGGCCAGGACTCACAAGCCTGTTTATGTCGGAGGCAGGTTGGCCGGGACGTTCTGACTGATGATGACGGTAACGAGCAATGACGTGAAACTGCGTCAGTCCATAAAAGACAAGCATGAAGGTAACAGGCTCGCTCTCCCTGCTCTGCATGCAAGGGTTCGACTATCTCAGCCAAAAAAGAACAGCTCGTTTCTCTCTTGGCCTTCGATGTAAGAGATTATAATAAAGGCAACCCCCCCACACACACTCCACTGTCTCCATTTAGGTCATTATCATTTCAAAACACTTTCATAGACGAAGACACAATGGCAGACAAAGGGAGATCGCTGGACGGGACTGGCTGGATGATGAATGCGTGTTTGTTTGTTTGTCTGTAGCATCATCTTCAGGATCAATATTCTGCTCGTTCCGTCTGTCGTGTCACACTGGCCTCGCTTTGCAGCACGGCTCCTCAGTTGTTCCGCTCATAAACAACTGTCTAATCCTTTCTATCTGATTATTGTATCTGAGAGTAAGATAGGTATCACACCGTCACCGGAATAGCAAAACGCCTGCAATAAAAAAAAAACAACTTCTTTTACACACACACAAGAATAATAAGCAGCTTTATTTCACAGCCAGGCAGGGATTTCTGATGTTTATCAGAAAACTGTCCTGGAACAAATCAGCATTCTTGTGCCGGTAAAGAGGGGATTCTGTGACGTGGCGTTGATCTTATTACTGCTAATCACGGTAATCGCAGATAAGCAGCACTACAAAGGTTTCAGAGGAATCATCGACAAGCAGTCAAGGGCGATATTACAAAAGGACAAGCAAACACACGTTTGTTGATTACAAATGGGAAACAGGTGCCGCGAAACACTTGAATTATGCCGTCGGAGATACAATCGTGTCATCGCTCCTCCTCGTTTAATTTCAGATCAAACACTTAGAGTGATTAGAGAAACATATCTGCGCTTTGATCCAATTTCACCTCCTTCTGCAATCCTACGACTATTGTGACTACGACTAGTCCATAAATCCAGACATATGATGATATGGCCACATTTTACCAATTATGTTTACCAATTATGTCTTTTATTATGTTTCCATATCTAGATAACAGCAGTAAAGAGATAAAAGACACCACCAAAAGTTGCAGTGTGTTTACTGCAACTTTCCAGCCACAACAAGTGCAATGTTCTCTGCTTTAGAGGTTGAAAGATGACGCTTGACATTTCATTTCTGTGTCACTGCGGGCTAAAAGCCATATCCGTATCATGGAGCAGTTTATATGATAAAGCTGAGGAACCTTAGGCAAATTCACCTGTTTTAGACTGCGATGCTTTGATTGATTCCAGAGCTACTCAGCACAGAGGCTGGCAGGGTTTTCATCTCTTCTCAGACTAACTAGCACATTAACAGTGTGTGTGTCGTCCAGTTTGCGGCTGTGAATCATGTGTTGAAAAGCTGCGTACAGTGTTGCGTGCTAGCGGAGCCACTGTGGTGACACAGACTGTCTGACAGACTGGTGGTGGACGCGTCAGAGATTCAGGCTGTGTATGTATCAGAAAACGGCCAAATAGATTCCCTGTGACTTTTGTGGATTAGATCACACGCGTGTGACGATCTACAACGCTCCGTGTCAACGTCAGTGTCACCACTAACCCTGCCTCCGAAAAAAAAAAAAAAATCAGCTCGCCCTCACGTTTGAAGTGTTGTTTTTTTTACAAAAGGAGAAAGAAAAAAGAGAAAACAACCAATGGGACGCCTGCGTCTGCCTACTGGGAGCGTCCCACCATGCCTCCGACCAATCCGGTGGCTGCTCGGCGGCGCCCGTGCCTCCGCCGCCCTGCTCCATCACATTAACGTCACTCTCATCCGAGCTGACAGGCCGGCGCGGCCGGGAGAGAACCAGCAGCGAGCCCAGGGATTTCAGAAGTGTGAGGACCCCGACGCACCTTTGGCTCCCGCCGCGGACGCGCAGATAGACGCGTCCAGCAGCGCTGACATTTTCTTCTCCTCCTCCTCCTCCTACTTAAGTTTCCCTGCCTCTGTCATTTCTCTTAAATCTGCTCAGAGATAGAGAGTCCAAGAGATGTCTTGGAGTGGATCTGTCAGTGGCCAGCAGTACCAGCACTTCAGAAGTTCTGTCGTCCTCTCCTTCTCCATGAATTATGCTTTTGGGGTTCTGGCCACATCCCCGGGACTTGAAAGGAGGCAGCCTGTGTGGGAGAGCGACATCTGCTTTATACGGTGTGAAAAACCCATCAAGTTTTCATTAACCTCGTGGCCCTTCTGTTTGCACTCAGGCGAGGAGACGGAGGGCCCCGCAGATCAGCCGCCAAGCGCTGCGAGGATGATCGAAACTATCGGAGAGCTATTAGTGAGATTATTGTCATTATAAGACAATTAACAGGACGCTGGATGGCTCCCTGGTCCACGCAGCTCAGCACAGCGCCTAAGTGTGTGTGCGTGTCATTTTATTGGTCTTGGTACTTAGGCTTTATCTTCCTCGGTGTGTTTATCAGTGTTCAGAGTTTATCGCCTAATTGCAACAACAAGCAACAAAATCGTACACAAAGGCAACAAAGGCTGGGTGCGACTGGTCGAGCGAGCAGCCTATTCATCAAAGTCACAACTCTCTACAACTTCAGCTTCATGTTGACAGGAAGAGGTCCATGCAGCAGGGATTGTCATTTCCAGAAATTCATGCATTCTTAAAACTGAAAACATGTCAGGCAAGGGTGTTGGACCAATGAGTTGTGAACAGCTTCAAGTAAGATGTTCATGAACATTTCAAAAGTTTGTTTCCAGTTTTTCACAAAATAATAGTGAAAATGTTGGGAAAAGTGCAACTGCTACTTTTTAGGTGTTTCCATTGAGGGGTCATTTGTGTATGAGCCACTATCGTATTGACATTCCCATAATTTGACTTTCAAAACATGTCCTCATGAGATCGGAAAATCAAATCATAAAGTTACATGGGTAATGGAAGCCCAACTGCAGACACCCAGCATTACAGCAAATGATGTCTGCGGTCTATGTTTGTGTCTTCCTGCATGCTAACGAGTTCAGTTTGTCTTTAGCTGAGTTCCACCTGCGACCTTTCTGTCCTCTGTGTGTGCTTCTTTTTTTCCTCCGCTGCTTATCTGACCAAGAAAATGAGGTTTTGGCCTGACCTGCTCTGCCCCTCTGAGTCCACTCAGTGCAGACAAATTAAAAGCCTCAAACTCCTCCGCACTTTGAGACCCTTCCCAGGATGAATGTGATTCCCGAGCCTGTCGGATTTTAATTAAGACATGTACGTAGTGATTATGTATTCCCTCTTATCCCTCACTGTACACTGTGAGCTTGTGACTTGAGTGCACTTTGAATTCAGGGTCTTAAATCATGAAACGAGACCCCAGAAAAAAGCTAAAATGTCAGATACATTTATGTTTATGTAAACTGTTGGTGATATTCAGGAGTGTGGAGGGGACATCTATGTTGCTGCTCCGCAGCTTTTTTTCAAACCTCTCTCTGTTCCTGTGTCAGAGGTTTCTTTTCGCAGGAGTTAAACTTTATCTGCAAATGTCAAGACGTAGCAGACTTCCCGCTGCGAGAGAAGTTCCCCGCAACACTGTCGGATTCAGAAGCCGAGGCGCGTTGTTTTTTTTCATTTCCGTGCCGCATTTTTATTTTTATCCAGTCGGTCTGCCATTTTTGAAAAGAAGCTGGGGGGCATCAAATGCGGTCCTCAGTCGCAATCTCGTACAAACCACACTCACGTCTTCCTCTTTTCTCTCTCTGTAGTGTCAGTAGTTTGTTCTTCAACACAGAGCAAATAACTTCCTCTCTTCCCTCTCATCTTTGTTGGCTCTGGATGGTAATGAAGAGCAATGCAACACGCGCCATGGCTGTGGGAGGCTATTTTTTTTCCTCACTCTTCTTTCCAACAGCTCATGCGGTTTTCTAAGCTCGTTTTTAATCACGTCTTACTTTTCGCCACCACTGCTGAATTTTTTTACTCGAGCGCAGCGTTTTAAAGGCGCAACACAACATGTGTCACTTTATCATCAGCAGTATTTCAGCTCGTAGCGGTGCCGCGGTCTGCAGGGCAGCTCCAGAGGCGTGGGAGGCGAGGACACATATTTCAGGTCGTAAAGAGCGGCACCGCTCCGACCTTTTACTAACAGATAAAGTGCACCCTCTCCCCTGGACCATAAACCTAGCAGGCATGAAGACGACCAGTTACTGTCAGTTTTATCGGACAAGGAGGAGTGTGTGCTGCATCAGCGTTCCACGTCCCTTCTTGAATTCATTTGCCAGACCTTTCCAGGACATCCTCTGTAGCCTCGGCATGACAGACAAGTTGTCACATCCCACCATCCGCCCGATGCTTTGGAGATGTGCCACGTTCTGCACTTGTACCTTGAATTTTCTACATTTGCTTTCCTGTTTATTCCTCTCCCGCCCCCATAGGCTGAATTAAGAGACGTGCAGTCTGTGGCTGTAACTTAGATATGAAATAATCTCTTAAATGCTCAGAAATGATGTCTAATTTACAGGCTTTGCATTTGCAAACCTGCTAAACCGCCTATGCTTGCTGACACGATGGAGAGACGCAGAGATGAGAACTATTTCTCCCTGATTGTTTTACTTTTTCTCTCTTTATCATCTTTTCTTGTAAAATAAGTCCCTCATTTTCAAACTTTTCTTATATAACTGTCTGGTATGTAAAAATAGGTGCCTTTCCATTAACCCTCAACACAGGCAAAACCTAAATAACTCAAGAAAAACTAGTAAGGGAAACACATACATTTCAACCCTCTCGAATATGGCAACAATATTCCACTCTTATGAGACTGTTTTTACAAAAATGTAATGTATAGTGTAATGGAAACACTCACCAGACATGATGTAGCAGGTCACATGACCATTTGGCTTTAGGCAAGATGGCACGGTACATTAAAGCAGAGAAGGAGACTGAACTTTTTCTACATCTAAATAAAATATCTAACAAAGCCAGGGACAGGCAAACTACTTTGATCATTTATGATCCTCAAAGTGGAGTCACTGAGCGGGTACGAATTTAAAAGAATTATGGCTCCTTCAACGGAAACTAAAGCTAAGTCGCAGTTGTACTTAGTTGATATTATTTTACAAAACACTGTAATGGAGAACAATAAACAACAACAGAGACTAAAATGCTCCTTTAAGAACAACCAATACTGCAGACATATGTTTGTACTACTCACCACGGTAATCCTTCCAATAATAATGTGACGTTCATCCTTTCTAATTCAATTCTCCATTTACAATTTGCCTCTGAGCAAATATATACTGTACATGTATATACAGTGCCCACTCGCTGTGCTGGAAATATATGTGTGGATTCAGCTTATTTCAACAACTCAGTGGGAAACCCAGCAGCTGATATGTGATAATGCATTCAGACCTAATATACTTCATGCCTCCTTGTGTTTTCATTCCATTGCGCTTTTTGGTTCCAAGCTCCTGAAACACGACTGGAATAAAACCGACCTGCGAGCCGTCTTTAGGCTCCGCAGTTTCATTCATGAACATTCATTCAAGGACATTTTACTTCTTCTCTCATTCGCCATGCGTTTTCCAGGTTTTCCAGGACGTGCGGAGGAGTGAAGGTGATATGAACAAGCAGAGCCACGTTGAGTCAAATGAAGAATTCATATCCGCTGTCACATCTGTGGCTTCGCTGCAGAGGAAGCAACGCGCCGCTGACAGAATGTGATCACGATCAGAAGGATTAGTCGAGATCGCATACGATTCCTTTTGATGCTTCACATGAAATGCATTCCCTCTCATCTCCGAGACAGGGATGATGTGTTCTCTAATTGAGTTTAATAGTCGGGAGTTAATTATGCACGATTGCTGTATCTTGGAACGCACTCAGAGATGCGTGAAAGCTGAATTTTCGTGCCGGGTTCGGTGCGTGTTGCCTTACAGTGCGTCTGTAAAGTGGATTGGCATTTTCTGTTAATGTCAGATACGCAACGGAGCGCCGCCGGAGGAATCCTTCCAGCTAAAGACAGTTTGTGAAAATGAGCTTGGAGCTTTTCTTTTTTGTCTCCCTCTCTCTCTCTCTCTCTCTCCCCTCAAGGTAATGAATTTCACCGGCGGACATTGAAACTCCAGACAGGCCCTATCAAAGGGATTTTCGTTCATTTCCACTGTCGCCCCGAGAGACAAATGGAGGGGGGAAGTGACAGGAGGAAACAGGCCAGGGAGATGCAGACAGATGCATCCAGAGAGACAGTAATGACTGCTGTTAACTGTGTGCCAAAGGAGCGGCTGCCAGGAGGGATTTCACCGGCCTTTCTTATTAGTGCAAAGTTAGTTTGGAGCACAGATCAGCGTTAATCATGTTTAGACGAGCTGGAGGAGTTTACAGTTGTCCTTCTGTGCTTTTGTCCATGGGCAGTTTTACTGCTGTACAACAACTCTCACACCAAAAAATGAAAGATGGGTTTTTTCCTTGCAAGTCACTTGGGCTTCAATGACTAAATGTAAATGTAAATGTAAAAGTAAACAAAAGCAGCATTTACGTTGCCCGAGGTCTGACCAACACATTGTGTCTGTAATATTAATCAGTTGGTCCACCTCTCTGCATCTGTTTAAAACCGACACACAATTTAATATATTCCAAAGCACTTGTGACTCTATAAGCTTGTTTCTTCATTCCTTCTTGCCAGCGAAGACTGAGAGCCAGGAGCTGAGTCTGCAATAAAAACCTAATGATGACTGGGGCAGGTAATGGTGGGCCAAATTAATCAGACTGGACAAGGCAAATGTGCATCTTAAGTTGAGGAGTTATTAGAGACAGGAAGTCACTGAACCATCAGTTTGACATGTATATAGACATAGACATATAGACAAAGACATGGAGATGTGTTCAGGCTCATCTTGTGCACAGGATCATTCCCCGACATTCATTGCAGGCTCCACTGTGCACTTCTCAGTAAGCTGCACACCCTCGCAGACCAAAACGTTTTACAAGAAGATCTCACCACGGACTGACATGCTGGAGATGGACAGACGAGGAGCAGCAGAACAAAACAAACAGACAAAAGGAGAAAAAGCCGAGGGAAAGCGACAACAAAAAGGTACCACTTGAGCTAAGAATAACCACAGAGACAGTGTTTCATCTCACGCGGTGCAGAACATCACCTCTGGATTCACCTCATTAACTCCTTCACCGCCACCTCTCTGATGAGCCCAGAGCCCGGAGAAACAGACTGAAGAGATCAAGCCGAGGAGATCAGTTTGACTATTCAACTTCTAAAGTTAAGGACAGAGAGCAGGAACGAAGCTGGGGGGAAATTTAGCAGTAGCTGCTTTCCTACCTGAATTTGAACATAATGTGTGCACATGTGTGTGCGTTACTGTCTCTATCTAACTAAAACTAACAACATAAAAATCAATTTTAAAAAATCATCAAATGAATTCTCTGTGAGTATCAATTTATGAACTAAAGGGGAGTGTAACATCTATTTTATACAATGTTTGTCTATCGGGGTCACTGCATAGCATAACCCAGGTGAGAGTGAGAGTCTCGAGTGCTTCAGGGATGTTTGAAGAGCAATGTTCTGTGGTCGATGATGGGATGATGGGGTGATTGTTGGTATGACTCCTGCCCAGAGCAAAGCCTGTTTCCAACACACAGAAATTGGACAGGAAGCTGAAAAATAAAGTATCGGTAGAATTTCAAAGAATCATCAGATTGCACAATGAATTCATGGGCAGCATTGATGCACAAGGTGCACTGCTTCCACACGAGGTCAAAGGAGCTCAACCACAGGTTCTTCTTTCATTTTGTGGATGTGGTGGTGGTCAGCAGCTGGTCGTTGTATTGGCGTCCCAATCAATAATGGTTCAGCAGGAGAATCAGCACTCCATTCCTTTCAGAACATCTATCGCACAGACTCTGGGTGCCAGGCGAAGATCTGTCAGCCAAGAAGAGGGGGCGGCCTTCATCAGAGATGAGAGGAGAGAGAGTGTGAGAGGAAGAAACCAGCAAAGGCCGTTCTCACACAGGAAGTTTGTTCTGATCCAGGAGGGTCACGGAGCTGCCAGTTCCCAAACCCCGCAGGTCAGGTATGAATCAAATGTGCACAGTGTGATGTTCACCTCTGCCTGAACAAAAACAAGAACTGCTTTTGTGCATCCCACTAGTGAGGAGCAAAGATGGTCTGTTTTGTGTTAATGTTATGATTCATAGAACAGAATATAATAGAACAGAATACCCTTTATTGTCATTGCACTGTGTATGTACAATGAAAATTGAGGCTCCTCATCTTTCTTATCAGAAAGATGAGGCGCACACTCACACAAAACAATAGAAAGAAAATCCTGTAAACCCCACAACTGTGATGGATGATTACAATTCCAGTATCCATAGTGTATAGTGTATATATAATGTTAGAGATGCTATGGAATAGAACGGTGTTTCTCAGCACTGTTCCTCGGGGACCGCTGCCCTGCACGCCCCAGAGCCTGAAGCACAGCATAGCCTGATGACTGGCTGATCATTTCAATCATGTGTGTTGGAGCAGATAACATCCAAAAACCTGCAGGACCACGGGGAAACCGAGCCCAGAAACACTGGAGCAGAATACAGATGGATGACTGAATATAGATGGATGTATACAATGGTTGGAGAGCAAAGTGAACCGTGCAGGTCACTGCTAGAGCAAAACAAAACAAAATAAAATTGTGTCAGACGAAGAATATCAAATTAGCAGAGTTTCAAAAAAACACCCGACAAAACAAGATACAGTATAATAATAAAACACACTGTCAGGGGTTTGATCATTCCCACAGTATGGGGTATGTATTCCATGTGAGTCAAATTAGCATTGTCCTGCTTTGCTTGGAAGCAAAACACAAATAACAACAGTGTGCGTAATGAGAGAGGACGAGAGAGAATCTAAATTTTCAATAGATTCTCAGGTTTTGGTGGCAGAGTCGAAACTGCAATAGTGTGACTTGGCGTGAATCATGTGTCACTGAGTGTGTTTTTATCATCCTTAAAGGGCAAACGACAAAAGTGCTTCAGAGTAAAGGACAAAAAGAAGTTGCATCAGATGTAGAGAGAAGAAAAGGTTAAACATACACCAAAACAAGTACAGAACGCATGATTATCTGTTTTATTATACAGTACATTCAATAGTTGCAGTGATACTGATGCAAAAAACTTTACTTTAGACTATTTAGAGGTATGTAGGAGCTGCAGCGGTGTAGTATTGCACTTTAAAACTTTCTTCTTTTCATTATGGTAAGATATTACTTTCTAGGTCCCATGGAGGGGAACTTTACATAAACGATCAGAATATAACACATCGATTCCAGAAGCATCTTGTAGATTTGCTGGGTCCCTGGTCATGTTTATGTGATTCTCTACGACGATATCCTTGTTTTACCCGCATTAGTCAGCACAGAGAAAATCTTTATAACATGGCACAACGGTGACAATAATGGCAAAGAGAAAATAGGTTATTTTGTGAAAAGGTCATATTGTGACATTTTTGCATGATGCGGGTGCAGTCCAGGTGGCACCAGACAAAGCTTTGATTAAATCATCTGTGTGTAGGACATTTGTTTAGGAGACAAGGTCTCAGCCTGCTCGCTCTGCAGTGCTCAGCAGGGAAACAGCTGTTGCAATAATTCAAATAGATTTATCTAAAAAGGTCAGGACCAAGAATAATGCAGCGAGGCCGCTTCGGGAGAATGAATAGCTGCACAAACAGGAAGATTTCACCCTCGACTCAGAACCATTGGTGCAGCCCCAAACCAGCGGGTTCATCATGGCGGGGCTTTCAGAGAACACAACTGACAAGAAATAATTAGTGAGGAGTTCTCAATGGAAAAGGACACGGTTTCCTAGAAATTAGTCGCTGTGTCGACCGTGCTGCTTCTAATACCAATAAAGCTTCACCTGGGCAGGCGTAACCGTGACCCGCTCTTATCAAGGCTGCAGTAAAATGAGACACCACACCAAAGTGTGGCTTAGGGACAGCTCGGTCATCCACAGATCGCAAGATTGTAGTTCAATATGCCGATCCTGTGGGAAGGAGGGAGGGCAGATACGATCTGTGAGAGTGCAAACATTCACCTTTTGACCAAAACCGCCCACTACAGAAACCTACTGGGGAGAGAGAGAGAGAGAGAAAGAGAGAGAGAGAGGGAGGGCAGGTGAATGTTTTGCAGATTCTGCATGCACTCTAGCATGTTTCTCTCCTTGCAGGAAAATATTGCTTGAGGGAGCAGAGACGCATGTGAAAACTGATCAATCATCAGTATTGCATACATTTCCATATATGAATCGATTTCAGAGCCCAACATGCTCAAATGATCAACTATACAATGAATAGTAACATATATTACACTTGTGGGCATATTTATTGCAAATCCTGCTTAAGAGTGCAAGTTTTCTTAATGTGCATTGTTAAGGTCCATAAAAGGGCAACAGCAAGAATCCAAAATTGAGCGATACAGCGCTCTGCTTCTGGGGATGTTGTAAAAAGAAAAAAAAAAAGGCGAAAAAGGTTGTTTATTCCATTCATTTCTTCGAGGAAACTTTTCAGGTTTTCACAAGCAAAGATGCTGTGAAAATGTGTATTCAGCAGAGAAAAATACTGTAACAGCACACCAAGCCCAAATGAGCTTACTCCCCAAACGAATAAGAAGAGGCCCGAGCAATAAGAGGAGTGATACGGTGCAAATTAATCCCCAAACCCTGTTGTGCCATCAGTAATGAGCCGCCCTTCGTTACAGCGTAAATCACCGCGTTTGATCTGCTCTCCTCCAGCTCGGTCCCCAGCTGTGCAGAGCTTCACCCGTCCTCTGTGCTTTTTGACCCATAATGAGATAAGAGAGTCACTGTGGAGCGGGGCTAGGAGCTAAGTGGAGAGGCATGAAAAAAGAAATGGTATAGATTAACTGTAAACATTTTCTACTGTGCACTGGGGTCTGCACCTTAGCAGGAGAGTAAGTTTTCTTCGAGAAAAAAAGAAAAAATAAAAAAGAAGAAAAAGTGCAAAATCCTCCTACACAGCAGCAGGAGCAGCACCGTCGGAGAGGAAACGAATCCAGTGTGAGAGCTGGATTTACAGTCAGGCATTAGGAGCACAGACACCTTGACAGGCTGGAGGCGCCTGATAGGGAGCGTTCTGCTCCCATCGCTGCCCCCCCTACACACACACACACACACATACTGTGACTGACGCCCCACTGTCTCTGAGACCCCCCCCCCACCTCCCCCCGGGAGTCTGCAGTCAACATGCGTCTCCTGCTGCGGGTGCAGGGGGCTGCTCGGGGCCGGCAGTCTGCAGTCCACTGGGGGTGGGGGGGGGTGAAAATCACACTTTCCACAGCAAATCTCGCCTGAAACGTGGCTTTTTGTGTGAGTAATGTGCAGTCGGTGTGTGTTGAGATATCTATGAGCTAGCAGACAGAGACAGAGACAGTTAGTCTATCAGCTGCGTGATTTCATCAATTTTAACCAGTGTGCAGGAGCGTGTGATTAACAAAGGAACAAAAAAGAAAAAAAGTATTTTAATTAAAAGACGGCTTTGGCCTGGTAATGATGTAATCTTCTTTGTGATACTACATGACCGATTGCTTTAACAACACCACTGACTCATTTTGAAAAGTAGAAAAGTCAATTACTTCAAGAAATCTAATGATTAGGCTTGGGTGCCATGATATCTGGATGCCTCCTCAGACACTTGTTAGCTCTAATGATGAATACACAAATTTAGATGTAACACTAAAAACTGAGAACTTCTTCAGTTTGTTTGGATCATTTTCTCTCTCTCCCTCTCTCTCTATGTATACACACTCACAAACATCGATGTTCTGAGGAAGAAACAGCTGTAGAAGAAACTGTACTCAGTGCATCCAGCCAAATATTGACAGAGGAAGCAACGGTTCATTGGCAGCACAAACTACATCTTCTAAAACAATCACAGAACTCCACGTTTCCCTCCAACAGCTTCTTCGCAGAGGCAGATTCTGCCCTTTAATTCCTCCCTTTGCTGCGAGCTAATTAACTGTCTGAGTACTTGTGACATGATCACATGACTTGCGATCGAGACGGGACTGTACTCTGAACTCTGTAGTAACTCACGTCGCACACGTCAAGGTGTGAGAAGTCGCAGTTTTCGTCTCGTGCGTCTCAGGATCTGACACAACATCACAGATGGTGCAAAGGAAGAAGGCCACAGGAAGCGGCGCTAGCGGATGATTGATGGATGCGAGGAGACGTTCACATCATTAATGAGTGAAGCGTTGCTGAAGCAGAGCAGCAGCAGCAGCAGCAGCAGCAGCTGATTAGTGCCGAGCCCTTCATCAAAGCACGGAGCTGATTATGATGAAGCAGACGATAAGTACGGGAAGTCAATCTGGAGAATGAAAACATTCATTTGTGGCCGGGCTTATCAGTGCCACTAAGCTGGGTCATTACTGTTTATACAAACAGCCCGTTCACTGTGAGCCAGGACCAGGACTTTGTGGACTGTGCTCAGTGTTTCAGGGCAGGTTCTGGTTTCCACAGACAAAGCACTGGTTCATTTCTTTGCTGGACCGTTCACAGGGATGTGATGACGTGGCTGAGACTTCGTCCCTTATGACTCTCTCTGAGTGCCTCTGATTCCCTACGTCCTACGACTGGCATCCTACAGTATGAAACTACGACTCAACACTGGATACTGATCAATAGAATGAATGAATGAAGAGAGAACGGAGAGATCAGCTAGCGGAGGAAGAGAGAGAGAGAGACAGACAGTCTCTCATATGTCCCTCCACTCCGCTCCGCTTCGTCTACACACAGTGAGGTAATGATGAAGCCACTCCTCCTCCTCCTCCTCACCAAGACCCAGGACAGGAATTTGTATACTTAAGACCAAAAAAGAGATGTATTGTGTATGTAAGACCATAAACAACAGTAGTGTACATCCGGCATGACTCACTGTTGGATTCATTTTAATCTATGACTGGTTGTCATTTAATAGCATGACCTAACATACACCCACACACAAGTACGTACACTCACTCATTTTTCCATACAGGCACTCCTCTCCTCTCTATGGTAGTTGATTGAATATTTTAGTCACACATCTCTATTATTATTATTATTAGTGCAACATCATTTTCAAATGGATAGTTTAACCCAGACAACAAGGGCCTGTGAACCAGCACTGGAGCTGCTTTGGTGTGAAAGGAGCATACGATGGCACTTTAAAATAAAGATGTATTAAATGAAATGATATAAACCAGACATGAAGAGTACTTTAAACCCCCAATTATGAAGCTGGGACCAACAATTCAATTTTGCCTTAACGCGTCACCACGCGAGGGACTGAAGATCTGAGCCCTAACGAGCGATTCTGAAATGAGATGAGATGAGTTCAGACACAGCGTCCTTCCACAGGTGGTTTACCTGCACCTCTGCCTCTACATACTGTACATAAGTGGCTTTCAGAGCACTGGGGGATTTGTGGCATGTGACAAATATCCATCTCACTCAACGCCCGCTAAACTGAAGTCAAACCGGGAAATAGAAATAAAGAGATTATTGTAATACTGGAATGAATTTTGTGAGCCATTAATGAGACAGGCCGAGGACTGCAAATGACCCTGGCAGATCAGCGCAATTATCCACAGATTAATTTGCTATTAAAATTCCCATGCCTCTGTTTGCATGCACGTGCATGCATATGTGCACTAATAGGAGAGCGGCGCCGCTCTCACCGCTCCATTATTAATCGTCATGCGACAGAGGAGGAGGGCAGCTGTGCTTTACAACCATCAGTCAAAAGCCTCGATGCAGACGCTGGTCGGGGTGCACAGAAATCTGCAGAAAAATGACACACTCTCAGCTGCCGCCTGAGCCCTTTTCTTTTTTTTTCTCCTCCCCGCCAGAATCCCATTTAGTGGGGTTGTATAACCATTTGATGCAATAATCTTCTCTGTTCTGATCTGAGTCATACATCCTGTCAAAAACTTGAAACACTTCTCAAAGAAGTCCACGTCACTCACTTCTGCTGCCACAAGTCGAGGGGCGCAGTTTGCCCATCCTGGGTCTGAGAGCTCCGCTTGTTCAACCTCTCACGCGTGTTTCGTCAGCCTCGTTCCGTGTGCTTCACTCCGGGGTCATTTCAGGTTCTTGCTAAGATAAACGTCTAAACCACAAGAGTCTTGTTGCCAAAGAGACCAATCACTTTCTCTTCCTTTAGGTTCGTAAAACTTGCACAACTTCATTAACAATGAAGTCTAGATGTTTAATTTTAGCCAGGTTGTGATGGCTCTTTGTTTGTCATTTGTCAAAGCACCAGTGTGTTTCCATTAAAAGCGAATATTATATTAAGTTTAATCAGATATTTATGTCCACTGCTGACTTTTATCGCCAATTATATCTTTCGTTGCAGACATCAAGTCCTGACATGAACGTAGTTATTTGTATTCTCCAGAGTCTACACAGTTCTGAAGCACTTTGTGTAGCCTTTTTAGAATAGAATAGAATAGAATAGAATAGAATAGAATAGAATAGAATAGAATAGAATATGCAGTTATTTGCAGGGAAATTTCAAATTTACCACAGGCAGCACACTAGGTTTTAACTCAATCCTCTTAGTTGAGTTAGCCAAGCCTGTCTCAATGCATTAAGTGCTCTCTTTCATTTAATCTGTTTCTTTTTTTATATCAGTGATCTCAATGTTCTTCAACGTGCCCAATAAATCACTTGACCACAGTGACCAATAAATTAACCCAATTATACCATTAACTCGGTATTGTAGTGACCCCCGAACCAGCTCAAATGGACGACTGTAGCATAATGAACCTTTAAACTTTCTCTATCGTCAGCATTTTTAGAGTATGCTTCCTTCAACCCAAATGTTCAACTTCAGATTAAATATAAGTAAATGGGCTCTCTGGTACACTGAGTGCTCACAGTAGCAGCAAAGTGGTGCAGTAGTACAGCTCCTAGCTGGACGGACGCCAGTGGTTGGATGGTGGGCTGCAGGCAGGCAAGCGAGGACACGCTGGTGGCAGGAGGACGGAGGACCCGTCCTGGCACAAATAGGATTTCTCACCCCTTGGTCTCAGAGCAGCTGGTCACTGTCTTCTCCCTCTCTCTCTCTCTCTCTCTCTCTCTCTCTCTCTCTCTCTCTCTCCTTCTCTCAACTGTCTGAAGTTCAGCAGCAAAGGTCCAGGTATTTACCTCTGAGCTTGAGGGATAGCTCGCAGCTAACACTAACGAGGTGAAAAGAAAACAAGTTGTTTTCAAGCTTTTTAGAAAAAAAAAACAAAAACAAACAGCCAAGTCCAGTAACAGAGTTCATAATTTAGCTCCACTGCTTGTAAAGGGTTAAAACTAACTGGTCTGGACATTCAAAACTCTCCCACCAACCGATCACAAACCAGGAAAAGCCACAAACAACCAATCACGCAGTAATTACGCACTAATAATGAAATTTAGAGGTTGTACTTTGTGATCTAAGTACGCTACAACTAACCAGGTTAAGAAGACAGTACAAGGCTCCTGTTCACTACGCTATATAACACATTCAGAACAATCTGTTTTAAAACTTCATGATAACAAGGAAAAACTTTTGCTTTGGAAATTAAAGAGTGGGTTTAAATACCTGACAAGCTTTTATCCAGGTTTTATCACTTAAAGGTCAATTTAATTATTAATCAGACAGTCATTTGTGTCATTTGGGTTAGAATAAATTATCCAGGGTTGCATGTTTTAAGACTTAATAATTGTTCCATAATATGTGTGTCAGGGTACAGTGGCCCTGATGCAATCACGTGAAATCAGGAAGGAACTGCACCAGACAAACGCGACTACGCAAGTCAACAAACGGAGTCGGCCAAGAGGGAATATAAATAGTATGGGTAGAAACGAGTGAATCAAAGAAATATATTTTCAGCGGCATAAAATCGGCAGCCAGCTGTAGATAAAAAAGACAAGTCGGCGAGCACAGAGAGAAATGAAAGGCTGTTGTGTGCACCAAATCAGAATAGAGGGGAATGAATAAAAAATGAAAATGTGAGAGAAGGAGGAGGAATTTCATCCACCACCTGCAGTGACTGAGTTAAATTCTGCTGAACTGCACCGTCGCGTATGAGGCTGAATCGTCAATGAATCCGTTATCATCCAGGGATCATAGGCACTGCTATGGAATTTAACCTAAAAAGTATTTTGGAAAAGGATCTCCATAATCCCTAAAGCCTCAACAACATTTACAGTTCTGATGATGTTTGTCTGGATGCCTTTAATTTGAGTCTGCGTCACAATTTGCGTAAAGTTCCTTCAATCTTCAGAGAAACTTCAGAGCTGCTAACACAGATCTTACTGAATTATTTCAGTGGATATTAAACAGAAATTGAAACTAAAATGAGTTGATTTTCATCAAAGAAGGAAAGAATCAAGAATCAAGCAAAATGTGATCAACACGCTGCTGAAAATGAAACTGAATCTGAGAAAATCGTCACACCTAAACTGGATCAAGTTATTAGAACTCGACATATTTAGCATTCACTGCTCTGTTGAAAGCCACCAAATCAAGAGGCTGCAGATGTCATTGCTAACTCTGACCTAGCAGGGGTTGTAATACAATGAATTGAGCTCAGTGAATAATCTTTGCCCAAATCTTTTTCATTTGAGTCCGGGCCACATTGACTGTCTCAAAAACAAGAAGAAACACTTACAAAACAGCTTGAGTCGAATGTGATGTAAGATGTCTGAAAACAGGGGTGCAATTTTTCCACGTCTAAGTGGGAATTTCTCTCACCAGATGTTACAACTTGACATATATTCCTGACGTCCTTGATGTTGGTGGTGTGTGAAGTGAGAAAGGTGTCTGTCACCCGCTTGGCTTTTTTAACACCTTTTGAACACATGATTCACACTCTTGCAAATGCAAATCTGTCAGTCTGCACGGCCAGGGCGACATCAAACAGACACATTCTGCCAAAGGGAGCTGCTCCCATCAAAGTAGTGACCTTCCTGCACCCTGTGCCCCCACCTGCACTTACACTCACCCTGCACGCTCGGTCACACACACATGCACACCAGATTTGAATGAATGGGGAGAGAGGTAATTATCTTTTCTCCATGGCCGGGGAAAAACCAATTAAAGAGTCAGGGCTGGGAAAAGTGGAAAAGCAGTCAGTGATGTTCATCTGCTGCACCCACTCAGAAGAGATGCACTGATGGGGAAGTGAAGCTGCAGACAAGAGGAGAACTGTCAAATATCTCACATCTAGAATGGCTGAATGGAGCATTTATCCTTGTTCTTTGGTGTCAATATAGAAGCTATGGAACACTGATTATCATATCATATACTTTCACCAAATACATGACCAAGCTGCAGGTTTGCAGTCGCCTGAATTTATTTACACACATACTGAAACATTACCATATTCTGACAGAGCTGACCATTTCAATATCTGAAGTTTATATCCAAATGAGGATGCGATGGCGTTTTTGGACCTGCGTACAGACGTCATTCAACAAAGTTAAAGGTTAAACCTTGCTTCATTCTAGGTCTCCATGCCTGAAAAGGTTCAAATTTGCCTCATCCTCTGCTATCTTTTGCCCAATCGGCACTAACAGTTGGATCTTTACTGAACGAGCTGTTCGGTGTTCTCGCCTCCACCTGCCTTCAGCACACACCTTGACAGACTGCAGGCAGCAGCATGAGGCACGATCCAGCACTTCTCACTGAGACGAGTTGCAGCACAAAAACTTCACTTGGCTCGCACTTCCACTTTGTCAGCCGTCACTTTCCCCGGTCTTCGATAGCTCTGCTTCTCCATTTGATCCTGAAAAACCTACTAAAACCGCTTTTTCAGCTGCTGCCTCCTTTAACAGAGCTGTCCAGTTCCAAAAAAATGGATTTCAGAGAGCACGGTGGAAGTGAGGAGCGGCAGCGAGGACAGGCAGCAGAGGGAGGCTGGAGCATCAGACAGACGTGTGAGAAACCAAAAGGAAAACAGTTAGTATACGGCATCAAACACTTAGAAGCTATACATGCATCGTATACATAGCCTGCAGTGACGCTATTGTTCTTCCTCTGTCCTGGTTTTTGAAGCACAACAACCGCAAAAGTGACACTAATGAGACACTGGCACATTTGAGCCTTTGATCGCTGCTACGGACTCAATCTCCAATTATATTTCTGACTTTGTAGTACACAGAGATTAGCACTGACATTTCGAAACACTTGGGAATCGTCCATTTCCTGATTATTCTCTCTCTTCTCCACGGACAAAGCTGTATTCGTAGCGAGTCCTGAAAGCGGCGTGCCGTCGGTCCTCAGGCCAGCATTCACACCGATGATTCACTGCAGACGAGGTTAAACGTACACATATGGAGAAGCAGCGCCCTGCTTCCTCTAGGCTTTCTGGTATATATACAGGATTGTTCACGGGCAGTTCAAAGTAAGCCGATGGATTCTCTGCAAATACGGCTTTATTGTTTACTGTGAAATGTGCAATTAATTCATTCATTTATTCATCAGTCATCTTCATACCTGCTTCGTACAGGAATGTGATACTGATCATCAAGATGCTCAGAAATTCTACTCAGTCACACAAACCAAAAACGTGCAACATCTAACATACATTTTTATCATAAAAGTAACAACTAATCCTATCTCCAAGGACCAAAAGTTGTTCCCAATCATCCCTACATGTTGTCAATCATTCTCAAATCAAAGATATATTCTAAAGCCTTTTTTGATCATATTAAATATGCAGTTAAACCTCGAACCAGGTTTCACAAAATGGGCTGAAAACATGAACCACTATTCAGTACGTCAATGTTTTATTCTACATGAACTACATTCTATTCCCATAGTTCAACTTCTGCACCAATTTATTCGTTCAGACTTTTATTTGCATGATTTTAATCTCCTGACAGACCGCATTACTTGCTTGTTTGTTAGAAGTCAAGCATTCACAAGAATTCGCAAAATCTGGTGAGTAACACTAAGTCAACGTGACACGTCTAGCAGAAAAACTCCACGGGGGGAGCCATTAATGCAAAGTTATTTCCAGTGTGTTGCTCACTGCTGTTTGGAGCCATTTCTTGTGCAGGTGTAAGTGACTAACCGCGCTGATCCTGACACCGTTACGATGACCTCAGCCTGGGATCGTTTCAGGCAGCAGCCCGCAGCTTCGCTTTAAGAGCAATCAAACAGCGAGCTAATATGCACTCTGCAGTTTTAGTGGCACTCGAGTCCCTTACATGCAGGTAATAATGTGTGTCTTAATTACAGCTTGAAATAAAATAGTGCCTGGGGTTTACTGGAGAAATGCAATGTACAGACCTACTTCGGGAAAGCTTTCAGTAAAGGGGTGGAAAGCCACTTGAATTATGGATAGAGTGGAAGTCTATATGACTAAAGATGAGGAAACCAGAGAAATACTGTTCACCTCTGATGCTGACCCTTCTGTTGTGCTCCAATCAAACCTGAGTACTTTAGATGTTTTTATTGTCTGAACAAACAAACGAATGTCATGAGGTAAACATGACACATATATACACATATCGCCACCTCATTTTATCATTTGTGTGCATTTTAACAGTTTATGTGTTACTCAGTCATTTTTAACCAGGGACACCAAGGTAAGTAACCTTAAATACCAGCAATGGGTAGATTAATATGGAACTGTAGCTGTAATTGTTTTATATTTACATTTGGAACCATTTGTACTAACCTTAGAGGTGCTGTCATGTTGATAACTTCCTCGTCTCCGTATCACTGCGTGTCTACAGCTGTGTGTGTACCTGGCGATGAATGAGACACTGATTCTGATTGGACCGTGACAGCTGCCGTTGTGGGGTCTGACACATCATCCTGCCTCTGAACATCAACGCCACAATGTAAACAAATATGCCCAGCGTGAGATCAGTAACGAGCCGGTTACGCTCTGGCCTTGAGTTTGATTGTTAGCAGCAGCGGTGATCAGCGATTCCCTCTCATCTCTCGCCCTGGTGTCGGTGGGCTGGAACAGGCCCACACCAGGAAGATGTAACCCACATGCACAAGAAGACGCGCTTTCTTTTCTTTTTTTCTTTTTTTCTCAGAGCTGTGCTAAAATAAAGTCACGTCGGGGTGGAATTACGTTTCTGTGGAGCAGGCATGCAGCATCAGGGAGCGTGTTGAATATTTCATTGTTTGGTGCTTGATCAAGTCTCTGGTTGATGTGTCTTCAGAGCAATGAAGTGTGGTAACAAAAAAAAACAGTCTGCGTGAATGGTCTAAATTGAGCGAATGAGAAACGCTTGAAAAATTATTTAGAAATTACCATGTGATTTGATTTTCCTCTGTTGCGGCAAAGGTCGGCGCAATTATTCTAGAGAGCGGTTACATCTGTTAAAGTCAACATGTAGAGCACCACGCTGTGAGACCCGACTCTGACTTTCATTTTCAGGAATCATTTTGGAGAGCATCACGAAACAAAAACCTTCTCGCAGGTTTTACTAAACAGTGAGCGAAGGTGTCAGAAGAGGCTAAAAGTGTCGAAACCAAAACCTGCAAAACATATTTTAGCACCTCAACAAACAAAAATAGCCCGTACTCACTCCCAACATTCAGAGAGGTGGTAAACTGAAAACTGTGCTGTGTTTTGTCTCCATACCTCCTGGGATGTTCTCCCCGCTGAGACACCAAGCAGAAAAAGATTTGTGAGCTCTGCATCCAACACAGAGCAGGAAGACGAGACACGGGAACCATCTGCCAGGTTCTACAAAACAGTGAAGGTGGCAGAAGTGTCAAAAAGTGTTGAAATCAAAATCTGTTTAATAACGTATTTTGGCAACTTAACAAAATGTATTGTTTCCTCGCTCCAGGCAGCAGAACACCGACGACCTTCTGTTTCAACACAGTCATTTAGCAGTGATAAACTCAATAAAAGCTGCTGAATTTTTCTTTGTACCTGCTGTGACAGCAATGAAAAAATGATTTATGAAACGAATAAAACCTCAATGCGTTGAAGCGCACCAGCAAAAAAGAGAAAGTTTCCTGAAGAAAACGGTGTTCACACTCAGGTCTCAGAGGGAAGTGAGCTGCACATGTTCGCTCAGCATCTGCTCTGCATGAAACAGGACCAAAACAACATGTGACCACGGTGCAGTTGCTACAGAGAGAGAGAGAGAGAGCTCGGCACATTTTCAAACCCAGACTGAGCTGAAAACTAATTAATAGTCGAGCAAAAGAAAAAGAAATGTAAATTTATTTTAATTCCTATTTCTTTCTTTTTAGGGCTCAAAAGTTCAGATAAAAAGAAACTGAACTCTGTAAACTTCATTTTAAGTTTTAGTGCTAATTTAACTCAACTTTAACTTTTAGATCTTCAGTCTACAATTCAGATTGTTACACAATGTAATTGGAGCAATAATACTAAATGAATGCATGAATGCTTGGCTCTGCTAATGTATCCCCAGGTAACAATGTAGAGTATTAAGGTAACACACAGAGTAATGATAGATCTCATTTTGCTGCTGCAATCCTGAAGTACTTTCTCACATGTAATTCACTTCCTCGCCTCATGCCTGCATCGCCTCTTTCCCCATTATGAGCCTCTAATCAAAGCACAGCTGCAACACGTGGGCACACTATACTGCACACAGAGAGGCAGAGAGCCTGTTAAGAAGCATTATGGATACTGCTGTGAAAATAGTGGGCAGGAACAGCGTGCCTTCCTAAAGATCAAGTGACTTATGCCTCCATCCGCCGGAAAAGGCTGAGAACTAACGAGTTTATTGTTCTCGCAGCCTTATATGCACGCAGTGATGGAGCTCCACAATCAGCCCGGACTCACAATGAGTTCATCGTGCAGTAGGAGGGGAAAAGCTCAAAGTTATGACTCATAAAAGTGGAGGAAATTTTCTTCTATGACACCGGGTGAGCGATTCCAGGTAGTCACTCAACTCTGCACAATATGTTATCAGTCATAACATTAATCTCCAAAATGAGATGGAATTAGCATTTGAATGAGCGGAGAAGTAATGGCTGATGACGAAGAGAGGAACAGATGGAGAGGGAGGATTTAGAAGTACCAGATAGGATCTTAGAAGAAACGATGAAAAACTGCAGCCGAGATCCTAAAATTAAACCGATTAAAAGCGTAAGTGCTTCGGCTTCCTCGTACGTAATTAATGCTGAACGCAGATGACTTTCAGGGAGTTTCGCGGCTCTCAGTTAGCTTTCATGAGATCTGGTCGCATGTGTGCGGACAAGAGCCTGTGCACTCTTCACCTGTGCTGCTCGGGAAAAAGCTGTTGTTGTTCTTCACATCCGCTGTCATCCTCTGACAGCTATAAAAAGAAAAATAAAAAAAAAAACAGCTGCAGACTTTCATCCACCATCAATCTGTCCATCTGGCCTCAGCCTCTACCCATCAGCCATCCTCATCTCGCCGTCCATTTGTGACAGTCTGAAGGAAACAACAATGCAGTTTCTCTGTGGAAGGGCTGAGAGAACGGCACCTGAAAGAGCCTGTTTATGCACTCTTCATGGCCATTAGGTCTTTAGCATCTTTTCATACATCAAACTGACGCTTTTCTATTGTTCGGCCTCACTCACACAGGCACGAGGCTTTCAAAGGTGAGGTTCAGGTCTCGGACACACACACACACACACACACACACACGTTTGGACACACCACTCCTGGCAAAGTAAAATTTGTGGAAAAGTGTGTGTGTGTAAATCCTGTATATGTAGTATGTGTGCATGCATGTGTTGTCTCTGGAAAGAGAGATAATCTTTGTAGTATTTAGTACAGACATCGATAAACAACAATAAGCAACATTTTATAAACATTCTCTTTAAACACGAATAAACAACAATGCAATAATAGATTTCATTTTGTCCTTTAAGGTAAAATACAAAACAAAACTATGTACCTTGACTGAAAAGTTGTAGGGTGAAACTTACCCTTCTTACAGTGACAGTTTGACTAGATCAGACTAGATTAGATTAGACTCTCTACATCTGTTCTGATATAGTAAACCATTAAGTTTTGAACACACACACACCACACACACAGACACATACACACACACACACATACACGCAAAAAAAGAAAAAAGTACTCAGCAGCAAACAATAAAGCGATGAACTGTATGCGAGATGTAACCCTGCCACTTGTTTTCATTATTTTTCATTTCGTTATGTAATTGGCTTTAATGACCCTCCTTCTCATGTTTTGACACTTCTATTGTGTTTAAGGAGCTTTTAATTGCTTTATTTTACATTCTGTTTTTTTTTCATTACATGTCACATGTCAGTTATCTAATAATGAAGTGCCAAACTGGATGGTCACATCTGACTGCAGCACACACCTACTTCCTCATATGAATACAGTAAGCTGAACCTGGTATTGTCACATCACTCAGCAAACTCAGCTGTGTGTTGGAGTCTCTTGAGCAGAACAAACAGCTAAGACAATATTGGTAAATACATGTGTATTTTCTATCTTTAAATTGATGGGAAACAAGTCAAATTCTCAAAATAAAGAGGACCTGAGGCGTCTACAAATGCTCCAGGTCAGAGAGAGCGAATACACCGTTGTACTAATCCCCTCCTTTAGTTTATGATACTGATTATACATCACAAAGTGATGATTAGAGAGATCAGCTCCTGAAAGGAGTGCAAACTTTCACAGAAGTTTTACAGAAACGGTGGGATGATAATTAACTTAAAAATGTATCGCCCACCAGTCGGCCCTCGACGACTCCCACTATATGAGACACGTTTAATTTCACAGCTCCTTGATTTGGACTCAAGTTACTGCAAGGACGAACAAATAAAGCTTCATCACTTTGACCTCTCCGTCTCATTTACTTTTTCCTTTATTTTCTGTATTGTATATCACCCCAACACACTAATACGTTTTCTTTGTTTTGTTTTCTATATTTTGATTTCAAAGATAACTGAATGCAGCAATCATCCCAGTGTCTAACCTGCCGTCATCCTCTTCGTCTCTGGTGTTTACAGACACGCAGATAAAAAGCCAATCATAATAAATAAACTGTGACGAGGGTCGACCACTGCTCCTCCAGGTTCCTGCCAATATACTGTCAATTAGAGTCACACTTTGTATGCTCGGGATTCAATATGAAAGCAGATTTACTGCTTAGGGTGATCGTCTGACCTTAAACCGTATTTACAGTATAATTTATGGCCTTTAATTTAGCAGTCTTCTCAAAGGATTCCTTATTCCTTTAGTCCATATTTCACTTATGTGTTAAGTGTTTCCTGTAGGCGAACACAACAGTCAGTCAGCTTTGAAATCAATATAACACTATAGTTATACACATGACTGATAACTATGATCCAGATTCCACCTGACAAATTGTAAAAGCTTTGAACATCACAGCATCAACCTTCTTATTTACTGTATAACCTAGAATGGAAAAAAAAGAAAAATAAAACACTTTCACTGCAGACTTGCAGAAAATAATCATAACACTGTATGCTGCATCTCCAGCGGGGTAGATGGGGTTATTGATCAGTGGCAATGACTCAACAATTACTTCACCGAGTAGCTTTCAAACTCAATTCCTGACCCTTGTTCTGCAGAAACTTTTAAAAGCTCAGTGGAAGGGAACAGCGCTACGAGCGACTAGCTTCAAAAGACGTTTTGTACCGGAGCCAACAAAGCACATCACGGGCCAGGCAGCCGCTCCGAGGACTGCAGCCCTAATTTTCCTGGTTCCACACTCGCTGCCTTATCTGTTAAGAAGACTGATTAGAGGTCTAGGGGCCAGAAGAGTTAGTCTTTCTCGCCGCTGCTGTGAATTTCAAAGTGGGTGGATGGAGTCTCCCTGTCAGGCAGGGAGAACTGATGAGTACAGTTTACAGCAAATAACAGAGAGAGAGAGAGAGAGAGAAGGTTGCTGACAGAAAAACAAGAGCTTGTTGAAAAATAGGCAGCACACGGGGCAAAACTTTCTTTGATTTTTAACACTTGATAGCATAATTTGGAGGTAATGAAGACGAAAAAACCTCACGGAGCCTTTTTTGATCTGTAATGAACAGCTGGAAGTCAGAATGAACACTTGGGCTGGACTTTGATATGAACTCCACCGTCCAGGTTTGCAGTTATCAGCCTCCAGCCTCCACTGAGGACGTCCCACCGAGGGTGTCTGCAGGTTAAAGTGAGAAGTCGATCCCAGAATATTCTTCCTCCGTGCCTTTTTTTTAGACTTCTGATTTATTCATTTTAGACGATATCTTCAGTTTGAGTTATAACCAAACCAGAACCATGACTGAAAAAACATGTTTTGCTTGATTTCATTGAATAACAACAGCCTATTCCCAGCCAAAGAAGTATGGCAAGTCTGTCCTGCTCATCATGTCCCGATTCATGTTGGAAATGTTGAATAATGAAATGGAAAAAATACACAAACTATCTGACCCATACTAGCATCTGTGGTCACATGTTCGTGAATGATGGCAAACTCCTGCAAGGCGTTAGTTTCTTAAAACATCTGATATGTGCTTCTGGTTTCTGTGCTCCTGGTTCTTCCTCGTTATCTCCTCTGATTTGGTTGCACAAACCAGTCAGTGCAGAGCATAAACTGAGGACTGGAGAGGTGCCAGTTCAGGATTTGTAGATTCTCCCAAACGACTATGTGTGAGTGTGTTCTGAGCGAGTGTGTGAGTTAAATGTACCGGCCAATATCAAGCTGAGATGGTTTCATTATAACTTTAAGAACTTGAGTTCAGTTTATTAAAAGTCTGAGGAAACACTGAGTCAACTTCCTGCGTGCACTGACTTTGGTTTAAAATGCTGCAGAAATGAGTCTTTTTGCTCTCGTTTAGGCTGAAAAAAAGGTCTTGTTGGCAAAGATAAGATAAGTCCTGTACTTCATCAATCCCCGAAGGCAAATTATTCCTGACAGCAGCCAAAAAGAATTACAAAGCACAGCATTTTCGTTTACTTCACAGAAATGTTGACGTCAATTAGAACATTGTCACTCGGCTGTAACAGCTGGATTGTTGGTAAAAACTAAACGTCTAGACTTGAAGATTACTAACAAACTGTAATCCCAACCCCCAACCCTGGAGCTTCCAGCATGTGAAACGATCTAATTTCAGATGCTGTCCCTTTTCTGCCCTTTTCCATTTTATGAGTACGACTGTGGAATGAAGATGCCTCGCTCACACTCTGCACTAACAGCAGACACGCAAACATGGAGCATCTCCTCTTCCATGAATACTTCAAGAGTAGGCAGCTGGCTGATGTAACTTACTAATAATACAGATGGGTTTCTTTGTCAAGACCTGCTGTGAGGTGTTATTTATTTCTCCTATGTATGTGTGTGTGTGTGTGTGTGTGTGTGTGTGTGTGTGTGTCCCCTCCTCCCAACAATCCACTTGACATTCATGCACCGTACCAATGTTGCAGCGAAGCTTAATGTTAATGCTGCAATAAGCCACATGTGGCAGCACGGCTGCAAGTTGTGGCAAAATGTGACATTTAATGATAAGGTTGGCTGCAAACGTACCCGGCGGGCGGACCCAGAACGGCAGAAAAGCTGATAGAGAGATAGAGCGAACGAGATAAGCTCCAGCGCCTCTCATCTACCTCACACACACACACACATACACACAAATCAAAAGAGGCATCTTTATTGAGTCTGAGTGGCCAGTTCTTGGTAATAAACTGCCATCTGTCATGGCCGCAGATCAGATCCCAGTCGCCCCCCAACCTCGTTCAGATAATACAGGTGAGAAAATTAACCCGACCGGGTATGATCTCTGCTCCTAGACTGAGAGTCACAAGATTAAAAATATACTGGTTGCTTACAGATGTGGATTACACGAAGACTGTCCTTTGTAAATCAGCTTTTCGAGATCATAGCGTCGCATTTTGAAAAGGCACTAGCTATAAAATAGAGGGGAATTAATGATATTTTTTGTCTTTTCTGGGGTTCAAAAACAGCACAGAGATTGCATTCACTCAGATCAAGCTCGCTGGGTCTCATCTAAAGTGCTCTTCTCTGTGACTACAAAGTCAGCAATCAGAGAGACAGCATCACTTCAGAGACCCAACGCTGGAATAAACCTCATAGGATTAAACTCAGACAATGACATCACAATGAAAACACGGGTTCACGGCACAGGGCTAAACCCTCGGACAAATCCTTCATTGTTGTCAGCTGGGAGAAGATATCAGAGCATCCTCTCCTCCAGAAAAAGACAAAAAATAATTTTTCTGTATTACTCGGTAAACATGTCTGTCGCATCCAGTGAGGAAACTACTGCCGTGGTTGTGTTGTAATCACATGAAAGGTGGTTTAAAGTTAAACAAATGTTATATTTGATAATAATATGAGCAGTAATGTGAATGTTCAGCACAGCACAGTGATGTTGCCCCAAAACCTCTTTTCTAAGAGATACTAGGCCAAGAAGGCATTAAAAGATAAGCACATAACAATGTGAGGAAAAACTGTGAGAGAAACCAAAATGCAAATGTGCACTTATAATGAGGAACAAACCTAATGCTGAGCATGCATACAATGCACCATAAATCATAAAGGTGACATTATACATTTTGTTTATTGCCCTAAAAACACCTTTTTACACTCAGGACCAGCAGGAGATTAATGGCACTGATACAGACACTTGGAGGACACCTACATTAAAGAGCAGTAACTCACGTGATTCTTACAACAATAAGAGCTCCAAATCTCACACAACAGATAAAAAAGGGGAAACAGGCTTCCCACCTCTGACTCTCACTGCTGTAAATAAAACATCTGTGTGAGGTGAGGTTATCAGTCTGTGACAAACCCACAGGTGAACATGCAGCAGATGGGCAGTGAGGGCGAGGATCTGAGCGAGGTCTTATTCCATCATGTGATCCTTCAATGGCACAGTGAGCTGCCGTAAAGAGCCGTCTCCATCATGAAAAGACTTTTCAGTCACAAACGACATGTGAAGGTAAACAAGGAAGAGAGAGAGAGAGAGAAAGAGAGAGAGAGAGAGGATGAGCAGGTTAAACGAGTGCAGATCAATAATGATTTATTGAAAATGAGAAATGAAATTCACACTCACAAACACATAGAAAATGCGTATGAGCACACATGCAGGTTCTGGTGCACGTCTGATTTATTTACTCTAACAAGTCTGTGATAAAGTCTGTGTTATATTTTGAATTCAATATTTTATTTCACTCCCTCCTCCCCCTCGTTTTTTTTTTTACAATATGCAAATGTCTGCACAAAGGCAAAGTTCTGTGCTGAAAGAGAAATCCACCACTGGCAACTCATACATACTCTATTTGCAATTCATTTTGTGTTTGGTTTAAGCCTTTGTACCGACTCTTACAGCCTGTTTGGTCTTGAGGATGACATGAACTTTGAGAAGCCATTTTTAAGACAAATGTATTAATTAAAAGATTTTATTCAGCAGTTGTATTTTTAAAAAGATCTATTTAAATAATAAGGTGAGGGTAATAGAAGCTGTAACTTCTGAGGCACAAACTTTGTGGGTGTTAGGAGAGCATCTCACTGGTAGCCGCGTCAATATTTTTAATTAACAAATTAAAGATTAATCAATGAAACCGCTGAATACAAAATTTGGCTGAGTCATTATGAGCAATATTCCCTTTGCAATTTCTATGTTTTTTTCTAAGCCTGGATGCTCTACTTCAGTAAACTAACTGTAGATGCCCCTAAAACCAAAAGCACAAATATTCCTCTCCTGAGGTTTTGAAGACTGAAAGAAGAGTGAATGTGGATCTTCGGGATAGAAAAAGTGCTCAAAAAATTGCTAAAATATTGCTCAATCTGTCGAGGGAAGTCTTCGCCAACAATAAAAGAGCAGGACTCAAGGTTCAAACTGCCAGTTATGTAGAAATAAAGAAGTTTTCCAAACCACAGTGGTTCACGATCAAGTTCCCCTGCTCCTGACGAAAAAGCACATCTGGGATTGACCGAATTCTGAATCCACTACAGGAAGTCGATACAAAAAGGTTTGACGAGAAAGATCCTCCTGTTTTTCGAATCTATGGTTCCAACGTCAAAACTTGACATTTAGCGTTGATGTCTTGGATCAATAAACACTCTGATGCTACAGTTCAGCTTCCTCAAAGTGCAGCTGTGTCTGTATTTGGCTTCTCATAAGCACTGACATAAAGAAATACCAGGAAACATCTCGGGCTCACAAATATCAATTTTAGCTGTTTCCAGCCATTGTCTGGGTTTTGACAAGGTCAAAAGTAATAACAGTGATTACAATAGATAGACAAGTAAGAGCACTGTTCCCCCGGCTCGTTCAGGCATCAGGAAAAAGTGCCTCAAATCCTTCTTTTTTCCTCCGAAGATTTATTTTGACCCATATCTGATGTTTTATGACAGTCTGCACAACACAAATCAGACCCAGACCACCCTCATAGGTGGTCTTTAATGGGACACTAAGCGACCTCAGTTGCATTTCATCCCACTTTTAGATCAACGTGGAGGCAGATGTTATCTGAAGCAGTGGTTTGAGCAGGGAAGCCCAGACACTCTTCTACTCAGATACTTCCAACAACTCCTCTGGGGGAATCCCAAGGCATTCACAGACCCAGACACCTGGGTCTGCCTCTGGGTCTCCAAAAAGGACATGCCTGGAACACCCCACCAGGAAGGTGTCCAGAGGACATCCGACATCCGACCAGATTGAAGTGGATCAAACCTCTGCTAGATCCTCTCCATGTGGAGGAGCAGGGCCACTAATCTGAGCTTCTCTCGGCTGTTTGAGAGCTCCCAGCCACCCTGCAGAGAAGACTCATTTCACAGGCAAGATCTCTGGATCTAATCCTTCTGGTGATTACCAGGAGGTAGGTGAGGGTTGGAATGTAGACAGAGCGGTAAATGGAAAGCTCCACTTTCTTCTTCAGCATCTCTCTTCACCATCATGTACTGGTAGAGCGACAGCATCACTGTGGGCCTTGCTCTGATTCACCTGTCTATCTACTATCTCTATCTCCATTTTTCCCTTTACTTGTAGCATCCATATTTACCTCCATAAACACAGGAAATGCTTACACAAGAGTCTGGTCTCAAGAATCTCAATAATCAAGAATCCTTTATTTGTCATTATTTGATGTTACATTGGTTTTCATTCATTGTTTTCGCTCTTGCATCAACTATAGCCTCCTGTAAAGCACTTGAGATAAATCAGCTAGATGAGTAAATATATGTAATCTAAATCATAATAGGCACAACCACACAACCCAAAAGAAAATTGGATCAGAATTAAGCATTAGGACCTGTAGTTTGAACGTAATCTCGACTTTCTGCCAAACCTGTAACTTCCCTCCCAACATCACCCAGTCTACCTGACATCCAGGACAGGGACACAAAAGAAAGCTTTAAAAGCCTGTTCCCTGGCACACACACACACACACACACACACACACACACACACACACACACTCTCCCACACAGAAACAGAGGGGGAGGACACAGTCGCTAACCTCTGATCAACTTATTGTCCTTCTCCACAGGCCGGATCAACAACAGGCCACAGGGATAAAAACAGGAGCAGCACAGCGGCTGAACTGCAAAAACAAGGAAAATGAAAATCTGTCACACGGAAAAGAGCACATGAAGCCTGGACACAGGGCTGCAGAGCTGCAACAAAGGAAAACAACAACACAGGAATATCAAATAAAAGGCTATTACCGCTGCTGCTTTCTCCTTTGGTCAACAGCCGGCAGGGCGGTATGAATATTCCCCTCAAACTGAGCCGATATGTTATGTTTATTTATGCCTGAAAAGGTGGTTTCAGTTATTGAGTTTGACATTTGCTAAATACATCCTCTGAGTCACGTCATCTGGGGGGATGAAGGGGCCTGTGCCATGTTAATTAAATCCTTTAGATGAGAAATATTATATGTCCTGGAGCCTCAGATACAACTAGATAATACTAATTCAGCATTTCAGGCTGGAAGATTATTCCATTATAGTTACCAAACATGCAGAGTGGTCATCATCATCTTTTTTTATCCATTAAATAATGATACAGAAGTGAATAAAAATCTGTGAAAGTGTCTCAGGAGGAATTTTCCGACAAAGCATGGCGTCTGTTTGTTCACTATCGTGTTTGCTTTTACCATAATTTCACATTAACATTCAGTCATTTAGCCGACGCTTTTATCTAAAGCGACTTACATAGAGAGAGGAAAAAAAAAACATCCAAGCTGCAGCTTATTTTACCAATTTGTTCGTGTAGATATAGACGCTGTGGGATGGAAACGCAACACTCTTTCAGCGGCCTTTCATGCATAAATAACGGTTCATCATAATGGAGCCTTTCTGCTGCGGCTGAAACATCAGCACTTTGCGAAGCAAACAAAAGTGGAATCAGATTAGTATCGCTGCGATTCGGCTGAGCCAGACCTGAGGCCTGCAGCAGCTTAACCTCTCTGCAGGGACGTACAGTAGCATCATCACAACCACCATTGAGTCATCCTCACAACCCCACAGAAGGCTCTGCAATGCACAGCAATAACTCAGCCTCCTTCCAGCCTGCCACGGTATCAATAACGTGACATTAGCTCCAAACAAAGCTGCTGCGGTAATCGGCCGTGCATCTACTGGTTTATTTATCCGGTGCTTTCGCTCCTGGGGGGGGACGGAGCACTTCATTTGGATCTGCAGCTGACAGCTCGTCTGCAGATCTGCAGCGACTGACGATGAAGATGATGAACCGTCCTCTTTGGATGAGTTGCACCGAACGCATTATGCACAGATTCATTCAGTCAAACATGCTGAAACTTGACAGTGAAGCCTTAATTGACCTTAAAGCTTTGTTCAACAAAGGAAGTTGTAACTTATAATCAGGACTTCATTCACATATAAGTTTAAAAAGAAGGTGAATCTGAGACAGAAAGACCAGTATGACAAAACAGTGAAGCTACCAGAGACCGTGAAGTTGTGCGAGACAGCCTATGTGTGGTTTCCACAATGCAAATGAAGCAGGGTAAAGACTTAACGCTTAATGCAGTGTAATTTATGTTGTTTTTAGTGCGTGTTCGACTTCACACTGTGATCTTAACTCTAGCACTTCATGTCTCATTTTAAGAAATTATCTTGCTGCATGGACAAACAATTTCACTTTTGCTTTGAGGTACGTTTTCCTCAGATTTAGTGTTTTTACCTTGTTTTTAGACAACTTCATTTCCAGTGCAGATGGCCATGAAAGGGCGCCAGATCTGTGCAGAAACAGATCGTAATATTGACACTGAAATAGCTTTGCAAAATAGCGGCTATGTCAGCACCAGTCAACAAGCATAAATGCTCAGTTTAACCGTTTAAGGCTTCAAGTCACAGCTGATGTGATACCAGATGTGTCAACCGTAGAAGCGAAACTGGTGAAAATCTGCTCCGAAAATGGGGTCAAACCTATAAATAAAACCCAAACGTTCAAGCAGCATCTGCTGAGCCGTCCTAAACACAGACTCTGTTGCACTGTTGCAGACACAGAATGGGACAGGACTTCCTCTTTTCTTCCCCCGCAGCGGAGCAGAGCAGAGCAAGAGTCTGACTGTCACCAACCGCTCTCAGCCTCCTCTTCCTCCCATCTGCTCAGCGGATCACCCAGGGACGGACAGACAGAGGAGCAGCCAGGGCCAGGGCTCAAACACACAACAACTCTGCTCTGTGTGTGTGTGTGTGTGTGTGTGTGTGTGTGTGACTGCTGCAGGACTAAACGCTGCTTTTACACCATCTAATGAACTCACTTGTTAGTCGCTCAATGCTCCGCAAGTCAGACAGATGAGATCAGATCAGACGGGATTAAAAAGGCCCGTGTCATCATGGTGGAGCTGTGAGTCTTTTAGGTATTTCGGAAGAATCAAAACTGTGAAACATCTATTATTCAGATGCCACAGACTCCTTCCGTGTGCTGTTGTTTTCTTACTCCGGGGCTCAACTTTCACTCCTCTCCTCACTCTCACTCTCACTCTACTTCCACACTCGATGTGGGGACTTGTACTCATCCTGCTCCTGTAGGAAATCACTGCCGTACTGCTCGTTGCTCTGATCGTGATGAATCCTAATGAAAATTTATATCTGTTCATGAATAACTTTAGATAAAATGAGATTCTGATTTATTGTATCTGTTCCACAGATTTTTTTTTTTTTGCCTTAATCCTTGTTGGTCCTATCTAATATTGAAAATCTGCCAAATTATGTCAAATTCAATCCTGCCTATGTACAGTAGGTATGAGGCCTAGATTTGATTTGAGCCAATCTAGGCAGGCGTAAGTATTGAGTTTGATATAGTTTTGGCAGATTATCAATATTAGAATATAATAGTATAGGCTAATCTATTCTATTCTAATATTGATAATCTGTCAAAGCTAAATCAGATTCAGTACTTATGCCTTCCTAGATTAGCTTCAATCTTTTCCACATGAGTTTATTTGATTACAAATGCTCTGACAGTAGATGCTGTCCTGGAAGAGAGGATCCCTCTTTCCCCCCGTTGGGTTTTTACTTCCCTAGCTCAGAGTGTGTCACGTTTGTACGGATTATAAATAGCACCTCCGGGCAAAATTTCAGGCTGCATAAATGAAACTGATCTGACTCGACTAGATGTTGATTACTATGTGCATGACACTGTCAGCAGCCTGCTAAATCTGCCGACCGTATTCTTCTCACAAGCTGCTCCGTCTAAATACCCGAGATCCTGATTGAAAACTATGAGCGCTGCGAGCATGAATTTTTAATGTGATTTGCATAAAAGTTGAATGCAACCCCTGAAGATGACCCGACGTGATCTGCTGGAGGGGAAAAAAAAAAGAAAAGGAAAAAGAAAGGTTTCGTTCTGTACGTAGGTGTTTGAGCTCCGAGGCTCCGGTGCAGGTGCACTGAGCTCGGTCTGCAGACGCTAACCAGACGTTTAAGCTTGGCTTGTCACCAACTCACTCTCACAATTACTGTTTATTAGCAACAGCTGATGTGACCCGCTGCCGGCGATGCATTGTAATGCCGGCTGCCAGCTGGAAATAAGAAGCTGCTGGAATGTTTTTGGACGCCGCATTTTAAACGAGGAGGCGAGAGGAGACAGAACAGATTTGTTAGCGTCTGTGTTAGCGCTGAGCACATCTGCGCGCCCGGCCTCGTGGCTCTGAACTCACCTGAACTGGTGGAGTGAGAGAGCTGCTCACATGTTTAGACACACAGTGATGGGGAGATGCTTCCCACCACAGATAGCAGAATACATGCCTTACAATGTCACTTGTAGTGTGTTCTTTAAGTTACTCAAACATTGAATAACAAAAAGAGCACATTCACAATACACAAACAGATGCTCATGATCGTCATTCTTTCATTATTCAAGATGCTCTGTATTCTCATGTCACTACCATAGATACAAAAATAAACATTTAGCAGAAATAAGCTGCATCCTTCAGAGAATGCAGGACCATGGAGACTGTTGAATCAGCTGTTGGTAAATGGAACTTTCCAGCTTGAGCCAGAGCACTTCCTGGTTGCGTAACCCTAGCAACCGTACGTCCACGAAAGGATAATTTTGCACCAATAACAACATCACTATATGATTAAATACCTCACCATATAATATTCTGTTAATATTATGCAACAGAATATATTGTTGACAGTTAATGTCATGTACAGTACAACAGAAATGTTGAGGTAAGATAGAAAGTTTATTGATCCTTCTAGGAGGTTCTCTTCAGGAAATACAGGGTTTTGCTTTATTTTATTTTGTTGTGTTTTGTTTTTATTAGATAGACAGGTTCTGGGGTTCCTTGAAGTTCAACATAAGTGCTGTTTGACTGTCAAATCCGACTAAGTTATGTAGGAATCTTGGGATGCAGGAGGCTGCGAAGGACAGGTGGGAGATGTGCTCTTCTCCAAAATTGAAATGTACAAGGTCACATTTGGAGGCTGCATCAGAATGACCATTCGAACTGGGCATAATCAGCCTTTAAAAGTGCCCTCTGCAGCATGCAGACCCTGAGTTGCTCAGTGGTATCAGACAGTAACTCGGACATTGTTTCTGCAGTAAATAAAAGTGAAAGAGTTAAATCTCTTCATGTAACACAATCATTTGAATGTATTTTGTTTTCTAAAATGACATAAAAATAAAACAACACATTAATAAAAAGAAAACTGGCACAGATTAGCCTGATACCAATCTGTAAGTTTACGTATTATAAGAACTCACAGTCATATCGATCAGGAACGCCCTCTATTGCATACGCATTAAGGCCAAGGCAGTAAAAGGCCAGCGCGTGCAGTGTTCCTCATCAGGCCCATAGTGTATAGTGTTCTGTTTCGGTCTACATTACAGCTATTCAAAGTGTCTCTGCAACAGTTGGTGGTACAGTGAAGTACTGTATAGGTAAAGACACTAGAAATGAAAACATAACATCAGGTTAAATGCCTCTTTATTCAGATCTCTTGCTTTATGTTAGAAAAACATTTATCTTGTATTACAGCACATACTAGAGCAGATCCAATAACATGGTTCAGTACAGATATACTTCACTTTGTGTCTGAAGACCATGGAGCTGCATTTATTTAAAAAATGGAAATGGTATGTTTTTCTAGAAGAATGGAAACATGGCCTTCATGAGAACTGAGGAGATGAGATGTTTTTTTTGCTCTCTGTATGATATACAGTGAGGTGGAGGTGGAAAAGGAGGAGGACAATAAGGAGAGTAAAGGTTTAAGTGATGTCGAGAGAGCGGAGAGGATGAGAGGAATGAAGAGGAAGCGAGACAGACAGAGAGAAAGTGACGTTCTGCGAGGAGACAGACTGGGAGATGGAGGAGACGGGCAGGGGGGGTGGTGTGTGTGGTGTGTGTGTGTGTGTGTGTGTGTGTGTGTGTGTGTGTGTGTGTGTGTGTGTGTGTGTGTGCGTGTGTGTGTGTGTGTGTGTGTGGGGGGGGGGGGGGGGGGGGTGTATTGCAGTGCCATCTGATGATGGATATGCACACACTTCGGTCGGCTGGTAATGGGAGCAGAGGAGCTGATGGAGTGTGACTCAGAGCTGCGGGGGTCAGGCCGAGGCCGAGCAGGGACAACACAGCACCTGGAGATCTGATCATCATCTCATCTTCATCCCATCTTCATCCCATCTTCATCCCATCTTCATCTCATCTTCATCTGATCATTATCTGATCTTCATCTGATCATCTCACCTTCATCTATCTATCTATCTATCTATCTATCTATCTATCTATCTATATATCTATCTATCTATCTATCTAAAATCAATTCGTTATCTATCTTTTCTTCCTTGTTCTAATCTGTCATCCCTCCTTCCATCCATCCATCCATCCATTCATCCATGCTTCCATCCACCCATCCTTCCTTCCGTCCTTCTAGCTATCTATCTATTTTCATTCACCCCATCATCATCATGCATCCATCATCTTTCTTTCTTTCTCCTTTCTATCAATCCACCTATAATCCATCCTTCCTTACATCCATCCATTGATGCCAGGAGCGCCTGAAAGACTCCATTAAATAAAGTACATTATTATGATGATGCATGATGACAGATATGAAGCTCTACAGATGGATCGTAACCCCGACGGTCCGATCGTCCTTTGAAAAATGTCGATGGGGACGCAGGAAAACGTAGAGCACGAGGAGCGAGGCAGACAAACAGGCAGAAGCCTTGTTTCACCGAGGAAGACCTGACTCCTCTCTGCGTTGGCCAGTGTGCTTGCTGGGTCAGTTAAAAATAGTACAAGTCTCTACAATTGAGGCTAATCTTTGCAGATGGGATGTGTGCAGCTCAGCGGTGGTAGCAGCAGGGATGGATGCAGTCTCCGGACGCTGTAACACACAGCGGCTCGTCCTTCCCAACACACTCCAACACGCCTCTGACACATCGGCTCTGACCCGGCCTCTCCTGCCATTGTCTCGGCTCCTCGCTTCTCCTTGTTTTTGCATTTTGAGTCGTACCTCGGGACGTCGGCGCAGAGGTAAACGATGTTGCTTAGCAACTCCCCTCCCACGCCCTGCCACGCCACCCAAAAATAAAACGTTTCCCCAGTTCCCTTTTCTTGCCAACCAAACAAACGATTCATATTTAATGCTGAGTCACAACTTCATTCAAGCTGCCCTCAGGTCTGAATACCCAGGGTTCCAGACAACTGTATTTCCCAGGAATTGTGGCCAATATCCACTCTCTCACCAGGATTTGATCTGCATCACAACACAATTACCTAAACGCTGCCAGCATGTAAAGTGTAAAGTTTACAAGTTTACACCTCTTGTTAATTTTTTATTTGCTACTCTTGCTGATCCAATTTATTGACTCTGGGAGCACTGCACAAGAATTTCTAGGTGCCAAATAAAGTATTTAAATCTCACAGATGCTTCTACTTCTGAAGGTCTTCCACTAATTCTGCTGTTGCACCATCATCGACTTGACTTTATACCCATTGCAACTTATGCACAGAACATGCAGTCACATTAACACTTTATTGTTACTCTTGTTATAAAACAACTGCTCAATGTGCTTTGAATTAACCAGGGACAAACAGGCTCTTAACGTAGCGTAACATAGCTTAACATAGCGTAACATAGCTTAACATAGCGTAACGTAGCTTAAAGTAGCGTAACATAGCGTAGTGTGGTGTAACAGCGTAGCATAGCAATGCATAGACTAACGAGATGCAGCTTCACATAGTGTATCATGATGTAACTTAAGGTAAGGTAACTTGAATCGACATAATGTAGCATAACGTGACATGTATCAACATACATGTAATCAACATTGCTACTGTGAATGAGGTGTGCGATGTCCCTTACAAAGTCAATAAACCTGAGTTGGTAAATTAAGCTTCTGAATAAAATATAGCATCACAGGAATTTGTACTCGTCTGCATTCTACCAGCTGCTGACAATGGGACCAGTTTCCCTTGAAAACAAACAGCAGAGGTTCAGGTCTGCATCTACCGACGCATTCATCAAAATGAATTAGCGAACATTGGCAGAAATTCTTCTCCATCGATCTCCGTCTCTGTTCTCAGAGCATTTAATTCTGTCAGAGTTACCAGAGGAATAGCAGCGCTACTGCTACGATTTCCTGAGCCTCGGCCCTCAGTGGAAACATCGGAGCATGAAATCCCCTGAACTGTGAGATGGAGGAAAAAAAATAAAATGAATCTTTTATGTCAAGCTATAGAACGAATCCCACTCGGCGTAAGCTCGTTGGGAGTCATGTAAGTTCACCCCGCTGCCCTCCCTTTCAGACTAACACGGAGCGCGTGCACTAATACCATGTTAATGATGTGGACAGTGGGCGTCTGTATCGCTGCTCGGCGGTGAAGTAACGATAAGAGCGCTCTTATCTGCTGAAGCTGTGGCAGTAATTATGAGCTATTGATAGGTATGTCAGACGTTTAGTCTGACGACGACACTCCCCGAGGGCTGTGGACCAGAACGCTTGAGCTAATTTCTATTTAGCAACCTCTGCAGACTGTGAAAATCACAGCCGGTTTTGGCCTGCTGTCCCGGTAATGAATTCAATTACCAGCGAATGTAGAAAAGGAATTAAAAAAACATATACAGGCGGCTGCAGCGATGCCCCAGGAGGAGGGAGAGAATGAGATTAAAGCCTTAAAGAAGGCTTATAAGCACACATATATCCACTCTCATATGTAAGTACATTGATGATTTTATAGCTGTGGCTTTCACATTTCCAGCACATGACCACATTTAGTTCATTGGATAAACTATGCAACAAGGTTCACAGTGCAGACCCAAGTGGTCCAAATCCAATTTATTTCTCTCTTTGAGACCCAGATCGGATTTCTCCTGAAACAACAGGTGCATTTCCATTGTAATTCTTCACAAAATAAAAGCAGTAAATTAAAATACTTGTGATCTTGAGCACCAAGTTGTGGAGCGTGAACATCCCTCAACAATACAAATAGACGTACCTTGCCTTGCGTGCACACAGGCATGTATATTTAAAGGCATTAAGGGCGGCGTTCTCACATCAATAAAACATGTCCGCGCTAGTTTTCAGACATTAGTATAATTACCTCGTGCAAACACGGGCGCTGCCAAGTCGACTGGCAGCCTGAGCAGCAGCACGTTACGTGAAGTGACACCGGTGCAGATCTGGCAGCTCAAGTGTTTAATGGCACCAAACAAAACCGAGCAAAGTTTTCTCACCGTGTCAGACGCTAACTGACTCCAAGGACCCGAGGACGGATGTGAGACGTGGTGAGAGCGACGTTTCTCTCGCGACGTGGAGCTTCACTCATAGGTTTGTTCATCCCGTCGTCTACTGTCGGACCTGGTTTTGCCCTATTTCTTTAAATTATTTTCCGGGACTTTTCCAGGGGCTATAGTATGAAAGACATAGATTAAAACTTCCCCCCAAATGCGCCTCACATTTTGTACGTTTACTCAGATCGGTCTCATGTTTATTCCTCTCTCATCCACAGAAGTCTGATTTGAAAGCTGTGCAGTCTGTGCCTGTAAATTATCTATGACATAACCTCTTACGAGCTTAAAGTAAACATGGGGCAAAACTGTCCAAAACTGCTTTTACTCGAGAGGAGCAGAGAGGGCAAACACTTTACAGAACAGCTTTTTTTCCAAGCTATTTTACACTTTCACTGGAAAACTGGTCATTAATTTTCCAGGTCTCCACGGCGCATCGGTGTCAATATTAGCATTGATGACAAAATGAAGTTGCGTGAAACAAAATGCTCCTTTAAGAACTGTCAAAACCACTTTGCAAAATTAATGTCTGTTTGCACTGTTCCATGCATGGTTGTCACAGTAATTCTTCCAATAACAGAGTCAATGTTTAACCTTTTAGATTGAAGCTTTGAGCAAATGTATACCCAGTGCCCACTCACACAAAGTATGCGGATCCCGCTCATCTCGACAATTCCACAAGAAACTTTCAGCAGATATCTAATAATATATCCAAACCTAATATATTCTCTGTGCCTTATGCATCATTTTATTTCCATTTCTTGGAGCTTTTCTCTGACAAATGTGGCTTCTCTGGAAGCTTTTAATTCTCGACTGGAATAAAACGACATTCTGAGCGGCGTAAAGGCTCCAAAGGTGGGTCTGGTAGAACTGGGTGAAATATGACACATCGGGGATCTTAAATCCCTTTAATTTTCACTTCCTATGCATGTCCATATGTGCAAGTCTGTGACGTATATACTGTGCACCATCCAAGAGAACAGAGAATGAGAAATTGCAAGCAAATGCTAAACGTACACTACAGAAGAGGCTCCTGGAGTTCTGTGGTACTGAGATAACGGATGAACAAGGCTTTTATTCTGCTTTATCGCGGCTGAATCTGGTCAGAGGGTCAAACAGAGTCTACAGTCGTGGAAAAAACAACATTGAAACAGGAAACATGAAAAATGTTTAAACACGGGACGCTGTAAACTGAAAAAATGATGATGTTGGTTCAGAGCTCCTTCCTTCACTTTTCACAATTTTATGCAAATCTTTCACTGTATAAATGTTTCTCAGTCTGCTTGGCTGAGAGAAAAAAAAAAAAACAGCAATCATCACTCTGTGCCCCGTGGGCACGGGTGTGTAATGAGAACAGATCTACAGCAATAACACCGAAAAAAAAAAACGAAAAGAAAAGAAGTCTGTGCCTGGGCTCACACAGAGAGCCCTACATACACGTTTTCAGCAGCGTGTTTTTGCTGTGTTTGTATTCATCTTGTATTTCTCTCTGTGCCAAATGAGGCCACGCAGCGAGTGTGGGGCAGGGAAGACAGGAGGGTGTGGGGGGGCAGGGAGGTGGAGGGGGGGTGGGGGTGAAGCAGGACAACATGGTCTGTCCTCAGAGGGGGTGATGATCTGGATTCCAGTGTCACTGTAAAGAGAGGCCAGCATCTGATGAGCTGCTGGAGTCATTTGTCATATTTTTCCTTTTTTGTTCCCTCCCCAGAAGCCACGACGTTCAGCCAAGGTCAAACAGATTTGACTCGTCCCCGACCTGGTTAAAATTCCTCCGGTCGCTCGGTGTTTATCCGGCGCCTTTCAGCAAAGCAAACAGCGAGCGGCATCTCGGGAACAGTGGAAGTATTTACGGCTTCTCAGAGCTGCAGGTGAACGGTGCTGTGGGAACGCCGATAAAAGGCAGGAAGAAAAGGAAGAGATGGAGGTGGAGAAAATTGTGCTACCCAACAGTAAAATCCCACAAGACAGTTCAGGAGAGGAGAGCGAAATTGAAGAGGAAAAAAAAAAAAAAAAAACAAGCCTCTGTGCCGCCGCCCACTACTGCTGCTTTAGGCTGAGATAAATGAAGGAGGGAGAGGAGGAAGAGCAGGAGGACGAGGAGGAGGAGGAGAAAGACAAAGACACAGATGAAGGCTGGAGCGAGATGAAAGATGAGCACCAGGGCACAGACCTCACAGGAAGCCAGTGCCATCAGATCAGAACCAACATTAATTCACACCTCGGCACAGATGGAGGGTGGTGATGGAGCTCTGTGCTCCTGGGATAAAGCTCGGGACCTGCTCCGCGCTGCCTCCTCTGGCACGACGTGGTGGGAGCTCTGCAGCAGAGCGTTAGCGTGCCAGCGCGGCTTAGACTCCAGCCCCCGGGCACTCGCTCGCTCGCTCACTCGCTCGCCCTCTGCAGCTCCGCTGGTCCTCTGTCCAACCAGCGAGCCGGACGAGCTCCGGGTCTGAATCACTCGCCGTGCGGAGCACAGAGGGGCGAGAGGAGCCGCGGGCCTGCAGGCCGGACCCGGGGGGCAGCGTCAGACGCTGCGTTTGTATTCAAGTTTTTTAGCAAAATAAAAGCAATCGTTCTGAAATTTACAATAAAAGCTACTCGCTGGTGTTTCGCACTTTTGCAAATGAGCTGTGAAGTCTAGTTTCGCCATATCCCATGATTCTCACACGATGTCACGTGAGACTTCACTTAGAGGAGGATGATGCATTGCTAGCGATAGCGATCTCAGCCGCCGCTACAGCTTTAGCGAATGCAGAGCTTGATTATCAGAACTCTGAATTTCTCTGTTGTTTGGTATCTGATGCTGCAGTAATGTTGCTGTCACGTATCATGTCAAACAACAGGAGTCTCCTCCTCCGTCCACACATAGCGTGCCATCTCTGAAAGTCATGTGAAATAGCTGCACTTTTGCAAAACACCTCTATATCGATACAAAAACCACCTCATGAGAGCGCATAAATATTTTAGCAATATTTGAATAGGAGTTTCCACTACCAGTTTTTTATTGCCATACTTAGGTTTTGCACATTTCCAGGGGTAATGCAAATGCAGCTTGTAAAGCTCTAAACATCACAACAAGTTCACAACACAAGTCTCCCGGGCGTGTTTTTGTTTGAGATCACACCAAGCCACAAACTCAGACCACCAAAAACATAAAAGGGAAACTTTCCACAATCCCTGAACGTTTTGGAGCGAGTCACAGAACTAAGTCGTTTTTTTGAGCCTCTACTCCCTTTGTACCAGAAAAGAAGCCATGAGTGACAAACCCTAAGTTTTTCCTCTGACTCTGGACTGACACATCCCAGCATATAGCACTTTCAAAATCCTCAAAAGTCCTGAAGCAATATGGTAGTTTGGTGGACAGCTTCTCTTATCCGAGCCACTACGGGGGGAGTGTGAAGCGTTACAGCAGCCTGGGAGCAGTTCGGGTCAGGTGCCTCTCCAAACACTGCCATGGAAGGGGGGGGGGGGGGGGTCTTAAACTTCTATCATTGGGCTACAAATACAAGTCTTTAACCGCTGGACCAGAGCTGCCCCAGGTCAGTAATGGTTTGACTACCGGGCCAGACAGAGAATCTATTTGTAGTAGAGTTGCATACTCTCCTGTTTTCTAAAATAAAATCTTACTTCCGCCTAGGTGTGAGAGTGAATGGTGTGTAATGGGACTGCAATCAGTCCAGGATGTATGCTCTGCCTTCTACACCCTGCAACACCATTAAGGCTGTGGACAAACCCAACCTCCTCCTCCGTATGTGACTTTCCTTTATGGCCAAACAGCACAAATCAAACTCCTTCTCTTCTGACTACACTTTCACATGGTCTTTAATCAAATACATATCAAACCACAGCCTGAAAGGTTGTATTGCATTTCATCCAACTTTTATCTCACCATAAGGTGGAACACAGCAAGATCAAGTGTGAACAATGTATTCTTCTTCTTCGTGATCATAATGCAGTCAGCTCAAATTGCCCAACAACTTCACCCTTGATATGTCACACATGCTGTCATGTGTAGCACCCATATTTACTTCTACATTACACTGGGTGTGACATCACATCTTCCTCTCCACATGTGAGTCACTCTAGGGCTTTAGATGGTTCACACTGGAGTGTTTAATTAAATTATAATGTGAACAACAATTGAAAGAACATCAGATTAGATACAACAACTTAAGATACCCCATGGGTAAGATGAAGAGGATAGAACATCATTAAACAACATTTAGGTAAAAGCTACAGTTGAAAGAAGCTGCAGCACGTGTCGGTCCACATTTCTGCCTACAGAGAGAGAGAGAGAGAGAGAGAGAGAGAGAGGCTGAGCTCCTTCACTGTGCAGGCCTCCAGGGACAGAGCAGCCCAGGCTGCTGATGCCTTCGGAGGCTCCGCTAAGCGACAATGCAGCTGCACAAAGCCCGGGATAAACAAGGTGAGATCACAAACGTATTCAGAGAGAGCTGGTGGGGATTTCGTCTGCGAACCGCCCTTGAATGACTGAGTGTTTCGAGCCAATACTTGAGGCTCATGAGTGATACTTTCAATTAATATATTGGAGCTGCTCTCAGTCCTCCAGGAGGTGTCACACAGGTGGGATGTGTTGGATCTGACACCATCGACAGCCGCAGAAAAAAGGAGCCGCATGAAATATTCTCCCTGACTGCTACTCTGCGACAAAAGCAAACAAAACAGAGTCGTTTATCACTGTCTGGAAAATGACTCATCATCACTCAGATGTCTGGTCTGTATTTACATGCCTGGACGCTGTGTACGTCTTGTGTGTTTGAGTTGTGCTAATCTATCATATTCACCTTGGTGTTTTAGTGCACCTCATACCAAAACAAATTCCTTGTAGTTGTAGAACTAAGCTGCATAACTCCCTGGCACTAAATCTGATTCTGACTCATCCAGATGTTCTCTATCTGCTTTCTTTCTAATTATGGTTTGTCACAGTGAGGTTCCCTGTTGAAGTGGCTTTTTGGTATTGTGGTCCACCCACTTCAGTACGACTATCATGCAGATTTATTTGAGCTGCATGTTGATTTGTATAGTTGGTTAATTTGTTTAGATTCCCTTTTACCGTGAGTGATCCTGGCAAATTTTTCTGCAGGACTGTCTGGTTCTGCATGCCAATCTTAAATGAGCACAGGTGTGTGTAGTGAGGGAGTGGATGGCAGGTTAGAGCCTACCCATAAATGTCCGCATAGACACAAAAAAGTGCATACCGCTGTTTATTATTCTGCCTCTCTTGGTTTAGTTTCTTGTTTTTGGTGGTGGTTGAGTTTTGATAGGAATAAGTAGGAACTGTGATTTCAGTTAGGTGCAGGTTAGCTCTTTAGTGTTTGATATTGGGGACACACTCATGTGTGTCTAATTGTCTAACTACAACAGTAGTTGTGTTTCCATTAGAGTTTTTTTTTAATAATAGTGATTTTCTGTAGTTTCAGTACATTTGCTACTTGCAGGTGATTCCTGACTCAAGACTCCACTCTGAGCAACATTCAAAACATGTTACACGTCTCCTGAGTCTGGTTCTTCGCCACTATTGTTTTTACAGGACACACACTGTTCCCTCTAGGTTTCTCAGTTTTAGTCTCCAGTCGACATAAACGTGCATGCCGTTGGACTGTGGGAGGAAACCTGAGCACGCAGAGGAAAACCTTGCAGACACAGGTCCAACATGCAAACTCCAGGCAGAAAGATCTTCACTTCAACTGGGGTTCAAACCGGGGGTGACAGCACTACTCAGCCGGGCACCACGTCACCCCCAAAGCTACATGCTATGAAAAAAAAAACTGTCAGGGCACACTCTAATTTCAGACCGCACACGCACACTCTCAAATTGGTGAATGTCCTTCTGACAAGTTTATGTCCCACTTCATTTCGGAGCTCAGAGGTCTGCATATTTCTCCCGGGCCGATGACAGAAGCCGTAAATGACTTCCTGTCTCTGACGTACGTCCAATTTCTCCACTTTCCTCTTCCAAAATAAATCTATCAAATGGTTGGTTATTTTCTTTGGTTACATCCTCACCACTTCTTGTCAATCACCTCCCACCCGAGGGCAAAAGCAACAAAAAAAAAAGAAAACTGAAGCAAAGCACCAGGAGGAGGAGATAACGCTTACACAGCCATGACTTCATCTCGATACTATCTTTGCTACGAGGAGTAACCTAATATTTTATGAGGCCTGTAAAATATTTAAGATAAAAACCAACTCGGATTAGGAAATCGAAATAATCTCACAACAGCAAAAAGCCGTTGAACCGAGAAATGTATCAATCGTAAATAAAAAGTCTCAGCACTGTATTTGGAGGGAAACAACATTCCCACAATTCCCACAAACCAACAGTTTTCACACATTCATTTTAAGTATTGATAAAGAATCTTAGGAAGCTGCTCCAGACATATCCAATGCTGATACTTTGCAGAGATATACTGTAATACTGAAAGTGATTCCAGGTAAAAAACTAAATCATCAAGCTAAACCTGCTCATCAGCCTCAGAGTACACAAAAAACATAAAACTGTGAGCCACAAGAGCAATTGTGAGTGAGAAGCTTTAATTCTCTGCTGTCATGGACATTATAGCGTCTGAGATTTCAGCTGGAAAAAGTCAAAGAGGGAGACAGAGAGAAGCAGATGTGACAAGGCTGTCAGGGCTCATAGGGGAAGTCAAGACGTGGAGCGCTCATTACTCCGGACTCATTCCAAATGTTGCGTTATTACTTTTTCTATTAACCCTCTGGAAGAAGCTGTCACGCTATTTGTTGAATCAGTCGCAGTAAATCTGAACACCGGCGCTACGCCCGGGAACGATCGAGATGATGATTGAGGTTGAGGTGCCAGAGAGACTTCCTGCAATTTCCTTAAAGATGAAAGATACGTAAACTGACTTCTACTTAAAACATGTAGACAAAGATGGTGATGAAAACCTCTTCAGAAATTATTAAAACGCAGAATTTAATGTGAAGATGTTTCAAATCTGAATGGTACCCTTAAGAAGAATAATTTAAAAAATCTCAACAACTAAACAATAACAACGTCAACACGACAACAATCTGAACAAGGACAAAATAACACACGTTAACCTTGAAATTAAGCCTGGACAAACCAGGAATCAAAGTAGACTCTAAATCATCTATGCCAGCTGCCCGTCTAGGCTTTGCCTCTCCAAAAGTTGTGCTTTACCCCCCCGCTGCCCCCCCACTCTCCCCTTTTATTGCTGACAAACCCATTATTGTCATTTCTGGATATAATTTGAGAAGCAGTTTTATATGAGGATTAATGAGGTGGGGAAATAAAAAAAAGAAAAGTCAGCCAGAGAGAAGAAGCAAGGAAAACGCTACATTTGCAAAGTGGAAACTAATTGCTGTCTCATATTTTAGATTGCTTTAATTTGCACATACGGCCACAAATCACACACTCACAAGACAACACACACCACAACCTTTCCAGTCCATTTAACAAGATTTCTTACTCAAGCCGAGAAAGGACTCGGTTGCATTTCTCTGGGAGTCCTGTCTGATCAGGCATCGTTCCTTCTTCGCGCTCCAGAATGAATTCTCACCTCCTTCTGTTCACATAAAATTAGCATTTAGTCAGAGCTTTTTATGGGTCTCATCATGCAGATGCTAAATGAGAGGATGGATGATGGGGCTCCCCCGGATTCCAGCTGCGCCCATACATTAGAATAAAATCGGGCTGAGGCGTCTCCGCATCCACATCCACCTCCATCCGAGCAGCCTCAGGGTTCAAAACTGCAGAACCAGCAGCAGGAGCAGCAGGAGCAGCAGGAGCAGTGGGAGGTGGCACCTCCCCCCCTCGCAGTCGGCAGCAAACAACTGTTATTAAGGAGCGAGCAAATCAACTTTTATGGTTTGGACGCAGAGCGCTTATTGCTTATTGATATATCACATCTGCAGAGACGACCTCATCTATATTAACGGATGCAGAAATCAATGTGGTCAATGGCAGAGGGAGAGATTAGTGTGTGCATGTGTGTGTGTGTGTGTGTGTGTGGGAATATATATCGTTGTGTGTGTGGACAGGTTATATTTACAACTGAAATAAGCAGGGACATTTGTGATTGTGTATGTACAGGGGGGTGAATGTGTGTGTTTGTAAGCACTGGCAATAACACCATTTACAATTTCACAGTGAATGTAATCCAATAAAACAGACTATTTCAAAACCGTCGTGCTGTTAAACTCATGGTTTCTGGCTAAATCACACAGGAGAAACTGGAAGACACGGCAGATCAACATCTGAGCAAATGTCCGCATCCGCTTCTATATGTAAAATGATAATATGTAAAGTGTGAAAGCATATTCCCTTTGTTTTGTCAACCTCTGAACACTACAGTGTAGGAAGTGTTGATATTGTTGCCTAGCAACATGTTTCCAGAGGTTAGCAGATGTGTGCTTGTAGCAAGGAGGCTAATGAGGGAGTTTCAGGTTTGTCTAATTAACCACATGATGAGCATGAGTCATGAAGTCGTTGAGTATCAAATGAAACCATAAATTCGCTCAAACAAAACTTCTCTGAGCTGAGCTGGCTCAATATATCCAACAATGTAGTTGACTGACAGCCTATAAAAAGTTGTTGAAAACACATTTGAAACTACTTTTCCACCAAAAAAGAAAAAAAGAAGTTTAAAAAGTTTTTTTCTGGTCCGACCTGAAGCGTTTCAGTTCTTCTGTAAAAGTTCTGAGTCAGAACTGTGTTTATTGCCAAGTAGTTACACAGCTCAGTTATAGAGCTATGAGGAATTTGTTTTTGTGCAAAAATGAGCAAGTCAAGCAGCACAAGACGACTATTAAAGCACAGTGTGTGCACAAAATATACAGTTGTGTGCACATAAAGGGCCTTTTATTGGAGTTTCTGGAAAATAAATCTTTGGAAAACATTTTGCTGTCGTTAAGTACCACTGCTGGGACAAAGTTTTCAATACATCACCACACAGACTGCATCATATCTTACACGAGGTAAAGGTAAAGCTATGCCACATCAATATACAAACAATGACAGATGTTTGCTGGAATGCTCTGTAATGGTGTTACTATTGTGTCCACTGTCTGTATTTTATGCCTCGGGTCAAACTGGGATTCAGACAGTTCAGAACAAACAGCTCAAACCGCTTCTAAATCTAACCGAGGATGGAGAGTAAATGCACGCAGAGGCAACTGAACCAGACAGGCAAAAATTGGAAAGGGAGGAGAGAGAGCCACCGCTGAAATAAATAAAGGATGAGTAGGTGACAGATCCGGAGGAAACATGTAGAAGCAGGTAGAGGAAAAGCCAAATAACTCGCAGGGACATCGAGATGAGGGAATGAGAACAATCAAAGAGGAGGAGGATGGCGAGGTGCGGAGGGCACCAATAACAACTGACTGGATGGGCAAAATGAGAAACAGCACCTCCCACTAGGTACTTCAAAGCCTTCTTAATAGCACCAGGTAATGCATGAACATTGACAGAACAATGACAAGACCAATAGGGGAGAGAAGTGACGCAGATGAATGGATGAACATGATTCCTTGAATCTCTTCCATGCAGCAGGTAAAAAGAAGCCAGGGTGACAAACCATAATATGGAGTGTGCAGACCATTAAACTAAAAAAAACAAAAGAACATTTTGTACAAATGCCTTGGTGAGAATGTATTTCTGATTTAAGTGGCCTGTCCGGCTCCTGGCTCTCATATTTCCCTGCACTTTCGTGTTATTAAATTCCTTGTGTCAGCTCATTTCCTCCTTGGCTGCCCACCTCTCCAGGAAATACCCCGTGCCATCTTTAATCTGCACTTCCTGCCACTCACAGGAAGTTCATTTATCTCCGGGCTGGAGTCTGAGACAGCGACGCGTGATAAGACTTCTGCAGCGGAGGCTGGCGAAGGCGGAAGAGCAAAAAAGAAACCTCTCGGAAAAGAAAAAAAAAGCTGTCGTCATGGAGACAAAACATGTTGGATGTGCTGTGATGCAGACGGCAGTGAAAACAAAAGGCTGTTTACTGAGCGGGGACTAACCACTGACACCCAGCACTGAATTATACAGAGCAGAGACGAAGGAGAAGACGAGGTGTCACCCGGGCTGCCGTGCAGGGCCAGAGATGACAGCGCTGGAATAAAAACGTCACCTCCTCTTTCCCCCGCTCCAAAAATAACGTCGTAAACAGTCGCCGGGTCCGGGGAGACGGGTAATCTCCGTAGCACAAGTCACACCTGAGCAGCTCGGCTGCACACACATCACCTCCGCACTCATCAGGTGTAGGTCGGGGTGCATTCGAGTCAGAGGCACGCATGGATGAACAGAGCGGAGGCCAAAGGGCGAAACGGGAGCGCGGACCTGTCGACGGATGACATCACGCACCCTCAGAGTTGAACTGAATGTGATGTTCAGTGTTATGTTCAGTGGTAACTCTCAACTGTGTTAAGTGACTGCTACTCTCCCATTCAACACAGTTGCATGGAAGCATTTTTAAGTCAAACTGAGGTTTGAAATATGCATGAAATATACCTGCAGACAGACTCTGTAGAGAAGAATAAATAAGAGGACCATTGAAGGTCCAAAGAGTGGAGAGACTCTTGGTATGAACCAATATCCTACTTTGGTCTAACAGGATGTGAGTTGGAGTGTGCTACAATGGCTGAGTGGAGAATTGTTGGGAAGTTGCCTCTTGTTCTTTATTCCTTTTTTTGTTGCTTTTCCTTCTTTTTTCTTTCTTTTTCTTTTTTTTGCAATATCTGAGTGGGGTTGATCAAAGCGTTCCTGAGTATGAGCACAGTGAGAGGACAACCAGGCTTAGAGAGGTTGGAATGATGCTTGTTGAGTGTAGCACACGACTGTTCCCTTCGCACTTTGCAAAAGGACCAATCTGTGTTTCGCTCCACTGTTTTGTGCAACTGAATTTATAGTAAAACAAGTAAAACAAGGTATGAAACAGACGACCGTATAAACTTTCTGTGTTTTAGATTCACATGACCTTAGTTGTAAGCATGATACCTACACAGCACAACACAAAAAAACAGTTAAATTAGCTAAATCATCGATCGAGCCAGAAAACATCAGCTCATAGAACAAACAAACACAAGCCATTAAATATGAGGCTTTAAACAGCTGGCAGTTTGGATGTCATTACCACCAACAAATTTCACTCAGGGGAAAAAAACTAATTGAAATTCAATACTCAGACCTGAAACGGGTAAATTGGAGGCTCCACTTCACATAAAGACGAAATTAGAGACGAGCGTCAGTGGATAATAACACGAGGCAGCGCTGACAAGTCATCATCTCACAGCAGAACCACCGCACTTCATCTGAGTCGAATCGAGAGCAGGACCCGTGATTTCTAGGTTATTTAAATGTCTGATGAAAATCGAGCAATCAATTACATTCAGCAGCGTGTGTTTGTCCGTCGGGTCTACCTTCCCTCTTTTCTAAAGTCACATTCATACTCAGCCAGAGACAAATCCTCTGTAGACTGCCGTATTATCTGGAGGCTGCTGAAGGTCACTCTGGGATATGTAGACAGTCAATATCTACAGTGTTAAGTCTATGAGGCAGCTGGAGAGAAAGTAATCAAATGCAGTGGCTTTTTAAAAGCATTTGAGGCACACAAACATTCTTCACTGACAGCATTAATTTGTGTGTCGCCATCGATTTTCTGTCCTTCAGCTTTTCAGGAAACAGGACAACACGACCTCTGTCAGCCCGATTTCTTAAAAGTCTGCACAGCTCGTGGAGGCAGCCGGGCCACTTTGCTCAGTTTGTGCCACACGGAAACTGAAGACTGAAACAAGTTTTATTTTTTGCATCGGGATAAACACATGAGGCAGAAACACCTCGTAACAAAAGAAGAGGGAAATAAAAAGATATCTTCATTTAAAAGAAAAAAAAAAGCTGTTGCAACATTTCCCTGCCGAGCGCTTCAGCCAGAAGAGCACAATGGGACAGAAATCTAAAAAAAGCAGAAACAGCGCGCTCCGTCTCTACTGCCAAATGCCTTCGGTCATGAGATTCATTCAAAGACTCACCCACTCAGACGGAAACTTGCGACTGCTTCCCCGCGGTTAGTGACGCTCTCGTATTCATAGTTCATAAAGTGTCAGCTCTGCTTGAGAGGATCTCACTCATTGAGCTCTCTCACAAAGGATTTCACCACCACCAAGTTCAGGCCCAGACCAAGTCTGAAGAAAATCTTAACTCTTCCCAAACTTTGAGCAGAGTCTGGACTAGATCTGATCCGGGTAAAACAGGTAAACAAAGGAATACATATATGAAATTTTGTTCCGACAAACCCCTCATATGGTAACCTGCTCCAAACTAACTCATTCCCTCACTTGCTCCCTGCTCCATCCAAAACACACAGATGAACACATTCACTTACTAGAGGAAAGATGACCTTGAATGAATTAATTTATCTTTGTTCTGCAGAGTTAACAGATCATCCCTTTTAAAATCAGATCCTACCTGACCAGCTGAGTTAGCTGGTCATGTGACTTTGCATTCCTTGTAAAAAGGTTTTTCCAAACTACAGTGAGTGGCTACTGGAGCTTTGATGCAGCTATGGCGTGTGCCCAGATCCAGCCTTTCATGTTGCAGCCAGAGTCCGAGGCGGGATCAGAGACTGAGGAAGAACCAGGAGCAGAGACTCTGACATTTCACCACAAACCGGAAACCAAACTGCTGTGTCACTGTCTCATGTCTTCATTTATTGATGCACCTGAACAGAGGTCGGCGCAGGCAACGAATATGAGAATATGGTTTGTTTCACACTCAAATCTAACATCCATAACATCAATTTGAGGAAGTAATTATGTATTTTCCCAAGAATAGACATTAAAGTCATCACTCAACAAAGCTAAAGGTAAATTCTGTCTCCCCTTTGATATGATATCAGCTGATCGGTAACATGGTTGAGTCTACTCCTATCACCTCGTGTCTTGTCTTGGCCCTGTGCACTATAAACAAATAAAAAGCAACAAAAAGAAAAGCTGAAGTCACCCCAGTGGTAACCCACACTGTCATGCTGGAGCCTGTTACGTAATGAGACCTGAATATTTCAGAGCTGCTGCTCACAGTTTGGTACAGATGCTGTCGTGTTCCCAGCCACACGGCTTCACCCGTTTCCTCCACAGCCTCCTCCGCCGTCTGTGTCTTCCAACCACAGACCTGCTCCTACTGTAATACCTCAAACCCCCTCGGCTGTTTTTTTTTTTTTTCCTTCATTCCCAGCACTGTAAATGATTTAACATGTGCCCAGTCGTATCCTGGAGGCAGGGGAAGAGGAAGAGAAGGAAAATGCAAGTTTCATTACATCTGTGCAGCGCTGTAAGGCAAGTAATTATGATCTGGCAACAGCAGATTTTTACTTTGACCACCGCACTGCTAGTGTGACTGCAGACCTGCACCCAGTCAGCAAAAACGTCTTTATTGTGTCGGGCACAAGGTGCCACAGCGGCTACAGTAGGACTGGGACTGAAAGCTTATTTTACAGCTCTGAATGAGTGTGATAGCAGGGAAAAGCAGCAGGGGAGAGTCGAGTCCTGCTGCTTTCTGAGGTGGGAGACGGATCCCTCCATCAGGTCAAACTCACGCTGGCCTGATCTACACCTGTCCGGGTTCCTTCCCCTGGGACGCTGCAGCGTTATCGGGCCCAGAGCCGAGACGCGGCTCTACGGAGAGCTGGAAGGTTACAGGTTCACAACTCACCTGTTGGGGACAGAGCAGCGGCTTTATCCAGAAATCTTACAGGAAGAGACGATGTGAAATGAAAAGCAGAAACACGGACTCTGAGCTGTCTCCCTCAGGAGTCCTGGTGATGGATTTCAAAACAGTGATACCGAATGGAACATAAAGCAATACAATACCATGACTTTAAAGTTGTTTATTTTGACAAAAAAAACTTGTAAATGCTCTAGGATGCAAGATTTAACAGCAAAACTGTGATTTGTGCTCTTTGTTGTAATATCTAAATCTCTTAGTTTTATTGTTTTATAGCTACACACAGAGTAACTGCATCTGATTTTACCTTTCAAAATAAAAGCCAAATTATCTGAAGGCTGCTTTAACTAGTATTGAACTCACTCACGTCCAGTCAGCAGTGTTGATGTAATTGGTTAGTTGCTCTCAAATCACAAAAACTGTTTACTACAAATACTAAAATCATTTAATAAAAAATTATATTATAACAAATAAACAAGCAGTGTTCTTAGAATGTATTGATGGTAAATGGTAAAACACAGAATGCTAATTATCGCACAGTTTGCATGCCTTTTAAGTTGTGGGCTGCAGGAAATAACACGTGTTTCTATTCCAGATTAAATTAAAATACTCATTCTTTAAGCAAACGACTAACATCCCCTTGTTGCAGACTCAGCTTTACTATATGAGGATTTGCTGTTTCATCAAACACAAACTTTTCAATGAATAAAACATGAGAAAATATTGTGTTACTCACAGCCAAGAATGGGCTGAATAAAATAAAAACTAGGTGACGGGTTCAACTAGTCACTAGCATCCTTTATTTCTCTCTTCTGGTGCACTGAAGCTGCAAGAGTTTTAATAACATTTTATGTGCAAACTCAGGAGGACAAAATAAAACTCAAATTCATCAAAAGACAATGATAGCATTGGGTGGGAAACGTTTTCATTCCTCAGAAGGCTCAAAACAAGCCTGCTGGAGGCCACCCGGCATTCCTACGTCTGCTCTGTAAATTTGACAAAAAGAGATTAGCGGCCCGGCGAGAGCAGCCTAATGAAATATTTGATAAGCTTAAACATTCGCTAAAGTCATCACTCCTGGCGTTAGCCAGCGACAAACTGCAGGAGATTGGCGTTAATTGGCCGGGGTGTTTCTGCTGGGGGGTGGGGGGGTGGTCAGGCTTCAGACTTCAGGGATGAACCGTAAAAACCTCGATTTGTGTCTCAGCCCGACGTGGACAAACGAGAGTGATCAGAGGGAAGAGGTAATCTCTATTTGGAGAAGAGGACGGGGAGGAATAAGTTCTGAATCACTGATCAGCAAATGTGATATTAAAATCATCCATCTTCTCCTGAGGAATAGACCCTGTCAAAATGGAAATTTGTTTATTCTATTAAAATACTCCAGACAACATATGTATAGGGAGGGATGAATAATGATAGAAAAAAAAAAACAATCACGATTCAGATCCCATCACCATAAGAATCTGGGGGCTTACACTATACCTACACTTCTACTACTACAGTTTGTTTTGGGCTTCAGGGAAAAAATAACAAGTGTGTCATAAACATAATCAGGATAACAAGCGTGACTGTTCCATATGCTGCAAGAAGATCCTTTGACAATCTTCAAGGCGTCTTTATGTGTCAATCTAAACACAGTGTGTTCTTTTGTCATGTGTAGTCCTTTGATTCTCGGGTTTATTTATACACTCTACAGATACCTGCATACTGATGCTTATTCCACCCATACTCTACATGACCTGTGAATATTGTGATATTCTGCTTTCAAGGGGACCTGGAATGAAAGACCTCTAGTTGTTTTTACATTGGCTTGGTTTGGAAAATGACCGGGCATCATCACATCCTCGTTCTGAACACCTTCTGAAGTAACTGACACAAAACTGGACTTTGTTCAAAAATGAATGCACACAACTGTAAGTTTGCAGCAGTTTGGCTTTCAGTTTCTGAAGAAATATCTTTGCTCCTGGTTCTTCCTCAGTAATCTGATTCCTCCTCTGATTCTGGCTCCAACACGTAAGGCTGGATGTATATGCGTATATAGTACATTTAAGTGTTCTAGTGTCTACTTTAGCTGGGATCACACTCCCACCGAGCCACAGTCGTTCTTGTTTTACTGGCTAGACTCGATTTTCAATTAAGTCTCAGACTCTCCCAGATCTGGTCTCCCAGCACAAAGCTTCTCTCCCGCCTAGCTGCTGATAGTACCACCAGCCCCAGAGCTAAGGAGGCTGGACAGAAAAAGTGGAGATGACTGTCTCGTAGTGGTTTAGCTGACACACACACACACACACACACACACACACACACACACACACACACACACACACTCAGCCCTGTCTTGTGTGGCTCAGGTCATTTTCCGGCCATTTTGACTGAGGAAGTGAAAGTGAAAGTGAAAACCACTGCCACAATAGAGAGGCACTTCGATGAACTTCCTGAATAATGTACTGTAATTGCTGTACGTTAGTCGCTCTTGAAAAATTCAAAACTGCGTTGGAAGCTGGAAAACTTCGTTCCCTTTCATGTCGCCACTTGATCGGTCTGAAGTTGAATTATTCAAGCGCCAAATCCCACACAGTCAGTGTAGACATAAAAACCTCACTTTCTTTGGATAGAAGAATTGTTCTGCTTTGATTTCATTCCACAAACAGAGGCAAGAAAATCATTAACACAAAAGCTGAGGGATGAGTGACTCAGGAATAAATTATCCAGCTTTCTGATGGAGCTGGTGATGGTGATGGTGAAGGAGGCTTTGTAGTCTGTAAAAGATTGAGCAGAGCACTCAGCAGTGTGAGAAAACAACCGCTCTGAGGCAAGACATGTTTAAAGATGGGAAGAAGAAGAAGAAGAAGAAGAAGAAGAGAAAAAAAGATATCCTAATTTCTCTTAATGGGAAGCCCGACCCTGACACGCAGAGATACATCTCCGCGTCTGAGGTGAGGAGGAGAAGGCAAACATATTGGAGTTCTGCAGATATGGCGAGCAGAGGTCAGACGGCTGTGAGAGACTAATTACAGAAGAGTGATTTGGACTAATAGGATCTGAGCCTCTGCTCGGGGGTCAGCTCCTCTGAGGCGAGCCTGACGATCGGTTCAGAGAGCAGACGATACGTCTCCCCGACCCCGACGATACGACCCCTCTGGTTACACCGTTACATAAAGCCCCCCCCCCCCCCCCCCCCCCCCCCCCCCCGCCTCACATCCCTCCATCATCCCGCGCTCTCATCACTCTTCTCGCTCCACATTTGCATGCCTCGTCCTTTGGTTCCTGCTCCATCTATCTGGCTCGCTCCTTCTTTCTTTCTTTCCTTTTTTTTCTTTCTTTCTCCTCTCGTTCTCTTTATGTTGCCTCTCACGCCTGTAAGCTGCTGAATTATTGATGCTACGTAGAGCTGGTGAGATTTCTCCTGCTGCGGACTTGTTTGCTGGTCTGGATTTGTGTTGCTTCCTCTCCCTGTTGTCACCCTGCTGTCTGTGACTGACTCTGTGTGTGTGTGTGTGTGTGTGTGATGGTCATAAGTATGCATTTGTGTTTGGCTAATCAAGTCTGCGGGAAGCTGGAGCACGGCTGTAAGACTTCCCAATCAGCGCGCGAGCTCGTTCCAAGCCATCAGCCAGTTTCGCTGAGCAGGAAACACGCCAAACATGCCAGGGGATGTATGCGCTCACAATCACGGGCGCAATTTCCTGTATGCGAGTCAGGCCAGTCGTACACTTCATCAGACACTGAAAGAGTGGAGGTAAAGCATCATATGTTTGACAGATATTGTTCGTCGAAGGTTATTAAAATCTAACTAGCAGGCATTCAGACAGAGGATGAGGGAAAGGTGGACAAATAGAGACGAATCTAACTTCAGGTTTAATCAGGGGCATTAGAGTCAGCTACAATGATCCATCACAAAACAGAGAAAACAGAAAGAACTACAGCTGTGAAAGGTCATTTATGAATAGTCCATTAATCATGCACTGAAATAATCATCAATGATTTTGATAACTAGTGTACGCATTATGTCAAAAGTCTCTTAAATTTCTTTTGTCTCTTGATAGAAAGATGAATGCCATTGATGTGAGGGCCTCATCTCTGACTGTATACCAAACAAACCCAGCCATACACTCAAGGAAGTAATTGACAGATTTATTGACTGGGTGAATAACCTCTTATTGCAGCCTTGGGTTTTTGTCAATTTTGAAGAGTTACGCAACATTTTGTGTGATATCGCTGTGTTTGCCTGGGATTTTTCTGTTTTTCTACCACAGTCCAAACACACACATGGAGGTCTGTAGGTCTGTAGGAGGCTCTAAACTGCTCCTAGGTGTGAGTGTGACAGTGGATGGTGTGAGAGTGTGTGTCCTGTGATGGACTGGAGACCTGTCCAGGGTGTTACTCCCTACCTCTGCCTATGATGTGTGCTGTAAATAGACACCAGCAGACCCTCCACACACCACTGACTACAAAGCAGCCAAGATAATGGATGGACGCCATTTACCTCGTTTCCTGCATTACATGACAGAAACTAGACACTGGCTGGTTAAGCACCCTTAGCTACCCACAATGGATGTTATGTAACAAGACACAGGCTCAAAAGCCAATTATTCTGATCGTCAATTCACCTATAAATCATATTTATTTAAAGCAACCGAAAAGCTGTTGTTGTGCCACATAATACATATTTAAATTCCACTCACATTTATTTTTGTTCTCAGTCTGTTTTACCTCCTTGCAGACCATCCTGGCACCAAAATGAGCCTCTAATTTAAACAAATGCATCCCATTGTTTGTGCGGTCAAATCCCAGTTGCCTCACAAACTTCAGGCTTTAGTCACGTCCGAAGTCCCTCGGTAACACTATATTTAACTGGGCCGGGAAAATCTTTCCTAATGCTGTTTCCACAGTTGCATTACAACATGGTACATTTCCCTCACTTAGAAAATCTCTTTCCCTCTGTGATTAAATAATGCTTTCCCCTCGATAATTACCATGCGGTGAAGAATGCACAGTGGCCAAGCCCGGGCATCAAAGCACTTTGAGGATTTAATGAAGACTTTATGCCCAAAGTACTCATCAGAACTCGGAGAACACCCACATTAGTTAATGTATTCAGTTAGCCAAGAAACCCCCTCATATAAATTTCCCTCTGGTGTCTTACTCTATGACTAGACTGTGAAGCCACACGCTTCATTTTGAGACCACCAGAAAGAGGGAAACAAAGCCCAAAAATAATCCCAAAACTCGAGCACACAATAGAAGTGGCGCTCTCATAACACAATACAAGTCTATTTGTGGTACTTCTGCTCTTTTGTGGCTGCTACCAAGAGTTTTTGGAACACTTCAGTGCGGTCAAAGGTGAAATTGACAAATATTTGCTTTCATTTTGGCAATTCTGCAGCATAATAATAACAAAAATGGACCACGCATTCAGTGTGGATACCACAACAGGGTGCAACTAACTCCCTTTCGGTGTTAAACTAGTGGAGCCCATGCCCTATTTGGAAAAATATATATTGAAACTGCACTTGTAGACAGGCATTTTCATCATTTCAGCTCATTTTTCTACTTCTTTTTTATGTTTCATCTATTTTAGACTATTTTGGTTAGTTAATTTGGTTGTTTTGTGTGTGTTATTCTGTAAATGCTGCACCTCGTTTCTCCATTCTTGAAAGACACGATTGAAATAAACTTTATTGCTATAATTATTATTAAGGAATGTGGCTGTGTTTACATTCACTACTAAAGCCAAAGAAATGAAATGAAATGAGATTATACCACAAGTCTAAGGGGACGATTATGACTAACATAGGCTCATTTATTTTTTTCTTAATTACACATATTCTATTCCTCATTTATTTATCATGTAATGTTTACATTAAATATTAAAATATTACGACCTCAGAAGGAGGATGAATGACCAAAGACACTGAATGCTCGACCTCCAGAATCATCAAACAACAGCTCTCCCTGAATATGTGGTTGTTTTGAAAGTTGAAGCCAAATTATGCAAAAAAAAAAAACATCGTCTAAGCCAATTTGAGAAAGATGTATGAATGCATACCCGGGGTTTATAGAAGAGATACTTAAGGAAACTTCAGCTTGAAAGAGTCCTTGAAACAGAAGCTCCAGGGAACCTTTCACAACCACCAACAAATTAATTACTCCCCGCTCCCCTCAATGAAGAGGACAAAAGTAGAGACTTTAGCGGCTCAGAGATGACGTGCCTTATCTCTCGGCGGCTGAAAAGACTTATTAATGTGGAGTGTGAGAAGCCATATTGAGCAGCTTGAAGCCATTTATACTCTGAATCGGCCCGAACGCCATCTCAGACAGCAAGCAAAAACCCATATGTAGCTCATTCCAGTACCTGTTCAATCAGCTCCAGGGCGACATTTTTCTTTCGTCCCTCAGGAGAAGGAAAGTCAACTACTAAATCTTGTGTTTGTAAAATGTGTCCCACAGATGTCCCATTATGTAATTTAGGCAGAAATCATGGCTTCCAGCAAAGTAAGCGTGCCAACTGTATTAAGAAAGCACAGGCTGTGTTATAGCCTTCTATTACTGATGTTCCTGTCACATTTTATGGTGTGACTCAGTGTTTTTATATCACGTCTGAGGTGGGAAGATTGGCACCGTGGAAGTGTTCAGGGAAACCCAAGCTGAGGCATCTGATGACATTATCTGATTAGAGATATGTATCTACTCTACCTCTGCTGATAACTCTGAAACTGAAATTGCGGTGCAGGTTGCAGAGATTTTCCGTAAAAGGCGAATCTTTCATCTGTAAAATGTCCCACTCGATATGGGTCCCTGGTCAGAAATTAAAAAAAAAAAAAAACCCTGAGCTTGTTTGTTTATATTTTGCCTTCGCTTCATATATCGTTATTGGTACGTTTTCAATGTGCCCCCAACAGCTCTGCTGACATGGCTCACTGCTGTGCGCTCATATATCACTGATTAAAACTGCTGCCTCGATTTATCTCGAGCACTCATCAGCTCGATCGCTGCTCAGCCGCAGCACAAACTGCACAACGAGGTGGTTTTTACATCTGGGGGAACAAGGATCAAGGTCATTTCTGCTGTCACGTCTGTGGGAATTTGTTGTGTGGCAAGTCATTTACAGAACGACGTGTCGGTAGCTCTAGGGATGAAGGAGACACGGTGCCTTTTAGGGGATGCTTAACTATTGTTGTGTTTGGTTTGTCTTTTGTCTGAAGGTGGGACAACAGTGTCTCCATATAGATAATGAAAGCCATAGACTGCAAAAAACAAATGAACAGTTTCCGGTATGAAAAGTGAAATGCAATACCAGCGAGGTCCACTAGGGCTGGCTCCAATACTCACTCAGTCAGAAAATGTCATTTTCAATCATGAAATTCCAATGAGTGACGTCATGGAGGATTGGGGCTTGCTCCTCTCTAGCCGCACCTTTTCATCCAAATGTGATTTCCTCTGGCTCCGAACAGTCAAGATGACGGCACCCTGTGAGTCCGATCCAGAGTTTGGGTAAGCTTTCACATCTGCCTGATAATTTGGACTATCCAGGAGATGAATTCTAATCCAGACTATCCAGCTCTGGTGTCCTATGAAAACATGTCTAAGGTCAACAGCTCAAACTCCCTGTGGTGTGGGTGGTCTGGGCTTTGCGGAGGAGCTGTATTTTACAGACCAGAACAAAACGAAAAGATTTTTCCTTGAGAAATGAGCATGTATCTCCGAGTTTTCGACTTGTTCATTCAGAAAAACAACCTCATACTTTTTGCTCGAGGTCAATATCAATTTTTAACAACAGCAGTGGGTTTGGGGACGGTGTATCCAAGAGACGTAGTTTAAAGCTCGAGGTGAATCTTAAACGTGTACCTTCTGACCTCTTTGTGGGACTGCAGCTGCTGGGGCGGTGGAGTCTTACGCCCACGGAGCAGGAAGGAGCTCTGCTGAGAGTCATTCCTCCAAACAGCTGCCTGGATCAGCGTTATCACCCTCTCAAGTATCCTCCACTTTATGGGGCAACCTCCACATGTCCACAGACCAGAGCTCAGTCTCATCTTCCTCTGTTTTTAATGTCACTATTTATTCACTGTTTGTAATAGTCTTGTTTATTATTATTAACATCATTATCTCTGCTGACAGACAATGGATTCTCCCTGTGGTTGCATCAATAAAATGGCTGCTCTCTTCTGTTCAGTTTTGCAGCACTGCTCTGATTATACAGTATGATTAAAAGAGCAGCGGAGGAAAGCATAAGTTGCAGGTTAGAGGTGTGAGAAGACGTCCAAGGAAGCCTGGAGTTGTGCTCAAGTGCCCTTGGTAACGACACATTGCATTAGAGCTGATTGTTAAATCCTACTGATCGAGTATGCACTCAAGGGAACAGAGGAGTCTGTGCACAGCCAAAGAGTCTGTCATGCACAGTATTCTGCATATGTATGTATCTGAGAATATAAATCCTCTCTGTAAATAATACATATTCATATTAGATCTGCCCTCTAACCACTTTTATTCATTTATTACTACAACTTGAGTTTTTGTTCAGGTTCAGCTACGTTTAAGTATAAGTGAGTACGAAAAAACAGTCAAATTCCTTGTATGTGTCTTCATACTTGGCTTAAAAAAGATGTTTGTCTCTGTATCTGAGCAAAACCAAAAAACCATGAAAGGACTCCAGATCTATACAGAAACACACCATAGTGTGAAAATAGGATTGTAAATGGGCTGTACAATAGCATCTGAGGCATTTTTTTGGATGTTCCTAGGTTCTTTGTTAACACCGAAGAACAAGGATGAATAAACTGGTTGAATGGAGCAACCACTCCAGGTCCCCCCCGGAAGGCTACAAAATGTCAACAACACAACGTGAAAATACAGGTAAAGTAAACGTTGCATCACTGCAGCCTTCTATCACAGGTCTGAGAGCGAACGTATTTCTGAAGGTCGATAGTAAATCATCAGGTGTTTGAGGAGGAACGTGGAGGGGACCAGACCTTCAGCAGTGGTCTCTGCAGGTCCACGCTGCTTTTATGAGCACACTCTCACAGAATGATCACTCTGTGCCATAAAAAACAGAAACACCCCTGCTTTCAAACGTGTGATAAATGTCCCTCTCTGCAGCCTTCGAGGAGCCACTCTCTCTGTCTATCTCTCTCTCTCTCTTTTCCCTTTGCTGCGTGTGTGTGTGTGAGTGGTGATGGGGACCCGGAGAGTAAAGTCAACAGAGATTCCCATCGGTTACATTTTCAGCGGGTGGCACTAAACCGTCATTAGACGCATTAGAGAAACTTGTGTCTTGTGTTTGCCGGCGCTGGTTTCACGATTAAGCCGATTACACGTACGGATTTTGGAGACACGTTTATTAATGCCAATAATGCTGTTTGGATTAGGAAGGAATCCAAATCATCTGCTCTGTTCTGCTCTGCCTGCTACTCTAGGACAGATGGAGCCTGATAGTCAACTGTCTCTCTCTCTCTCTCTCTCTCTCTCTCTCTCTCTCTCTCTATCGCTCTTCTGCTGACTTGTGTAACACAGGACAGAGGTTTTCTACACATCTAATGATACCTGCACACTGCTGAAGACAAAGCAACCAGCTACGAGTCCTTTTCAATAGGCATGAAGGTGCAAACATGCTGGGCGCTGAGGTTTCACAGCAGCTTAACAATATGCAATTGCATTTTTCCGCTCTCAGTTTCTGTGGCATTGCCTGGATGATAAAACAAACAAAGAAAGAATGAACAGATACTTTGAACTCGGATTGCATGGATTCCACTTTATTTCCCTGAAAATTGAAGCATGAGACGTGATTTTATTTTAGCTGTGGAAATATCGTTGCCCTTGGACCTCTGAGGGAAACAGAAGTTCTGTCTAGTTTTCTGCTCTCGATATTCCAGGTCAGAGGTCAAGCTCAGATATGACCCCATCAGTACTTTTCAGACCGAATAACACGTTCTCTGACCCTTTTGTCTCATGTGATTAAATGAGTCTCAATAACATCACTTCTTTCTTGTCTATGTAAATTCTTTACACTGTGCAACAGTTGCTGCAATGACAGTAGTCATAATAAATATGATGTGGGTGATGACATAAGTGGACAATCTCCATGCTGAAATCAAATCAATTTCTCTTCTCTAAATCGCCATTAAATCAACAAAATTTGATTGGATTTGACACGATCCGACCAGGGATGGCTCGGGCCCCAACCGGGGAAGTTAAACAGCACTAAGTGGCCCGAGGGCCACGTCCAACCCACGACATATTAAGGAATTCATGAAATGTGAGCGGGAGGAAAAGCAGCGCTGCCAACTCTCCCACAGTGACTCACAGAGTTTTTACACTTTTTACAGATTTCTCACGCCAGGGGTATGTTTTAGTATGCAGTGTTAGACAAGGAGAGACAGTAACTCTGGTGCAACCCAGGTTTGGTTTCACACTATGATATGTAAAGAATAAACATGTTTTTTTATCACCTACCTGATGGTTATGGTGATGTAGACTTCTGGATTGCAAGGATTAAAGTAAACTGAAAAGTTTGTTTGTTTGAGATGCGACTGCCACGTCTCTTCAAGCCATTAGAAGTTGTAGATTTGTGTTTTACCGTGTGAAAAGTGAGGTGTCAAAGCATAAACTATACTTCTTTTTGAGAACATGTCAAAAGGAGCAAGAAGTGGTTTTGTTTGGTTAACTGATTAGTGAAGTGGCCCCTTGCTGGAGGAATGAGCATTTGAGCGTCACCTGTTATTAATGTTACAGTGAAAATCTGATGTTTCCAGTTGTAAAAAACAACAACCTTTTCATTTTGTGCATTGTGGAGATAAAGACAAACAAAGACAGATAAAGACACATGTAAAATCACCTAACATGAAGTTCATTTTGACAGTCTTCGTATTTCATTGTTAGAAATGTCTTTAATGTCCTTACGATTCTACCAATCACAGCCATCTGGTCTGCATGGGAGTTTCTCCTTGCTCAAATCTGCACTCTCTCTCTCTCTCTCTCTCCCTCTCTCTCTCTCTCTCTCTCTCTCTCCCTCTCGTACCCTCCATCTCCATCTCCTCCATCCCCTCCCGCCATGCTGACACTCCCCTACTCCTCGTCCCAACCTTCTCCACATTTGAAACTCCGAGCGGCTTGTTAGATCCTGATAAATTCAGCTGTGGAGGTTCCAGGTTTGTTGAGAAGCAGACAGTCAGAGGAGATGCTGTTCTGCAGGAGGGAGGGGCGTATTGGGGCCCCGAGGAGGGGGGGCACAACAGCTTTAAATCCAGTCCAATTTACTTTTGATAAATGTATAATCGGAAGATAAGAAAGGTCACCCAGGAAGTGTTGAAGGAACACAGATACCACCTGCAGCTTGGCATGTGCTTCAGCTGAGTGCTGTGTCGACCAGAAACGCTTTTCATCGCCTGCTTTGAAAACGAGGGAGAAAACGAAGTCGATAAAGTGAAAAGAGGCAGACTGATACATCAGCAGGAACACTTGAAAAAAAAACTCTCCTGAACACGATTTCCCGTTCGTATGCATGTATTCAGCCACTCGAGCTGGATAACAGCATCCCTCTCTCGCCTGCTTCTCACAGCCCTCACAGCATTCAGGCAGTGAAGCACAAAACACTGGCAGGCATTTGTACTAAACACACACACACACACAGAAAAAACAAAAAAAGAATGAAAGAAAAAGAAAGAAAAAAGCACCCACTCAGACTCAGGCCACCACGCCACCTTTCAGGCTAATAACCGAGTGTCCCTGCTAACCCGCCCCAGTCCAATACGCCACTTCAATTTGTGAGGCTGAGCCCTGTTTACCTGAACTTTTATTGAGTCTACAGCAGCTCCTGCAGCTCCTCTTCCCCTGCAGAGTGGACGACTAGACATCCTGACCTGTTCCTGCCTCTGTTTGCTCATTTAGGGCCTGATTTACTCAGATCCCAGATAGGGGGCGCTAAATTGCGTGCTCCTGGTATGATTTTGCGTGCGTTTTGTGGGTGATTTACTAAGGGAAATTGCCGCAGTGACAACAGGTGCAAACAGCAGTATGCAAATGAGCAGTTTGCACGCTGTCAGCCTTTCCATCATAGCGAGTGCAGGGGAAAGCGCAAGTTCATTTTGCGCATGCTAATATTTCCAATCTGCATATTCTCCTCCCAATATTTTGTTCACACAATCAGGAACGTCCTATATTGCATATGCATTAAGGTCAAGGTATTAAACGGCCGGCCCGTGCAGTTTTCCTCACTTTGAGGACGCAATCCATAATGCACACCGTTAGTAAATCAGCTTGCACATTTTTTGGTGGGTAACATCGAGCACATGTTTTTATACATGCGAAGCTTTAGTAAATCAGGCCTTTAGATGGCTGATCATTGTCATTTTCAATTTGATTCAATTAAAAAGAAAAATATGAAATGAACAAGTTATGACATGACGATGAAATGAAATATCTCGGTTAATTGGCCGGACTGGGAGAGGAGTGAGAGGACGGACAGAAGGCGAGAGGAAACAGTGTCGAGCCAGAATATTTACAAATCCGACTTCATTAAATTTTATGACCAGAGAGATTTCAATACATGAACAGATTTTCTGCAATAAAAACAGTAATTAAAAGATAATGGATATCCAACCCTGCATGATACAGTAAACTTAATAAAAAGTATTTTGTTTCTGTTTAGTTTTTGTGCTTACTGCTGTTTTGCTGCTGATTTGACAGGGTCACCTCATCTTCAACCCATCACACCAACCAGGAAAATTCCATAGCTGTTTATTTATGCATTTCTTAAACCTCCCATGGGCCAAAAATGACCCAAAACTGTGTTTAATAGCGGAGGAAAGCCCTTAAATGTTTGTTTTTTCAACTTGACATTGGATGACTTGTCCTTAAGTGACCCAGACATTAGAAAAAGGTAAACATTGGTATATACTGGTATATCTTTATTTATATTGTCTGATGATTGTTTTGTCGTTTTTGTCGATTGTTTTCTCACATTTTCACATGATAACAACAATATGCAACTCATACCAGGAAAGTCATGATATTCACAAAATTTAATTAGGTCGTTTTTGATCGAGAGGACGCAGAAAGAAGACTAAAGGAGGATTAAAAAGAAATGTTATGATTCCTCCAGGTTTCCTCAACATTCAAGGATCAGATACTGGAAATAGATTTAGAGAATTTCCACTCCACAGAGTTTACCCTGTCTTCGTTACACAAACAAAACAACTTTCCATCATCGTATCTATAGACAGGATGACAGCCAGGCATCGAGGAGCAGGAAACCACTCAGTTATATGCTGTAAATGTGTCATTATATGTCACGTACCCCAAAGGTTTCACGCACACACGCATCACATTCGCATCACAACACTCCAGTGTGTCGGCTCCCCGTTTAACCTGTGCCTCCATGAGAGCGTCTACAGGCGGAAGCCTCTAATTTACTGGGGTTCATATTTCACTGGCGAGGACGATGTGAAATGGCGCAGTAACTGTGTCACCCACTTGAAAATAATGGCTTCTTTGAATACTTTAAATCAAGAGGTGAATTATACTCTAACCCACGCTACAACACAGTTATCAACACAGTCTCTTCATCAACAAGGGTCAAGCGATGAGACCCGCGGCAGATTTAATCTGTTTCATTTACCTTATAACTGAGGCACGGTTATCCAAGAAGTACGCAGAGAGGTGAACTCATGATACAATGGTTTCTCTTTCCTCCTTTTCATTCCTCAGAGTGAGGTTCAGTGGGTTTGAGGCTGTAGGTTACTGAGGGAATGTGCTCGTTTTCTACTTTCTTTAAACAATAAAAACGTTGAATTAAATGATACAGAAACTCACTGAGCAGACTGAACTGGTAATTTTAAACCAAACTTCAGAGAGCAAGGTACTACAGAGCCCCTAAAATGCCATCAGGTCTCATTCTTCATTCTTTGTTAATCTTATGCAAGTTATTATGTTGTGCACATGAGATTAATTTTCGGGACTGGATTATTACTGCCACCTTACTGTAGCTGTTTGCTGATGTGGTGTTTGGCTAGATGGTTGTGTTGCTGTGTTTTCTGTTGATGTGTTTTTTTTATTTTAGTGGATATGAGTCATCAGCTGCCTGCCAGTAGCTCGGTTTCCATTACACCTAGAAATGTGCACAAAAATGCCAAAAAATTGCACTAAAAATCTGGTAATGGAAGCACCCCAATTTCAAAAAACCTTTCACATATCACAAAAAACTGTTTTCTACTATCATGAGATTTTTTCTCAGGTGTGATGCTACAGACTTGTGATGTAACAGTGTCATAAAAACACTTTCTTCCACATTTACATGTGACCCTATGTGATGCCAGGGGTCATGTGACTCAGTGAGGCTGCCATACAGTACATTAAGACCTCTGAACGATAACCTGCTACCTCTGTCTTCTCCTGAAAACAGTCAGGACAACCGATGTGGTGCCAATCAAAATCGCCACGTTTAGAAGGTCCATCCACCTCGAAATGGACGAGATTTCACAAGAATTACTGTACAGCTCACATGCAAATCATCCTTCAATGGAAACACCAGCAAGTAGCATTTCATGGAATTCTTTGAAATATTAAACTTAAACTTTTAGTTTGTGAAAAAAGTATAATAGAAACAGAACGAGAGACTGGATGGACTGTTGTTCTTGTTTATGTGAGAAGGTGGAAGTTTATGTCTCTCCCTCCAAGTTTAATGGAGCTGCTTAGCTCAATGTACTGTATCCCAACAATTGTGTATCAATCTCCAAAGTATATTTGTGGTAGTGAAAACATTCAGCAATGGGTGTACCAAATTTGGTGTTTTTATCACAAAATTAACAATAGTTTAGCTATGCCACCCCCCTAGACAGTGAATGCTAGGCTCAGACCACTTTACAGCTCTGTTTTGGTGCTGGCTACGACTCAAAGTAGCCTGTGTAAGAGTTTATAATTCAAGTGCCATTAATCACCTCACAGTCTAGACTTTCATTGCAGGTCATCACCGTATAATGGATAGAAGTAAGTTAATTAAGTGTCGGTAGCAGCAATCCTCCAAGACGCATACACATTCATCGTAAATTATCTTGACCACAGGATGAAAAAAGCAACAAAAAAACACAAAAAAACGCTGATGGGACTCGAGGAGTTCCCACAAACAGCAGTTAAACAAAGCATCTCCTTGAGTACAGTTTGATGAGCAATAACCGGCATGATGGAGCAACGTATTTACATCTCCAGGACGGCAGACAGCCGTCACGGACCGCAGCACAGCCCCGTCTCTCCTACAAGTCCATTAATTTGAGTCATCAGTGGGAAAAAGGCTCCGAGTCAACACCCACTTTGTCAGTTGAATCACGGCGCTGTGTCCTTCCCCGCTGTGTCACTGTACCCAGAGAAAGGCTGCAGCAGCCACAGTGACACGTACCAAGACTAAAAGTCTAAAAATGACCAAACAACGACTCCGAACAACGCCCACAGGCCGGGCAGCGTCTGACTGAGGAAGGAAAGTCCCCTGAATGTGATTCTATAAGAGGGCTAGCATACTTCAACATGACCTCGCGGCTCAAAACAAACAGGCTGAGTCACCTGCAGACCCAACACCTTGTTTACCCACTTGGGATTGAAAGAAGCATGTTTTAGACTTGTCTAAAAATAACCAAACCGGGGTGATGGGAGCTAGGGAGATAAAGAGAAATGCACTCCACACATTTTTCCTTCGCCACATGCAAAACAATGACTCAGTTAATTAGACGAGGGAGAGAAAATTAATCAATTGCTGCTTTGATCAAGAATTCATTGTCCCCATCAAAAAATTTTCTGTGCTGCTTGTTCAGAAAAAAGAACAAATAAAAATGCAGCAATTTTTGGATGAGCAGGAATGACACTCCGACCCAGTTCATTCTGCGTGTCTGTGCAGTTCCTGCACTTTTCTTTTTCTTCTTCCTCTGTGATCTGACCAGCATTATCCGACATTATCCTACACTGACTGAAAAAGATAAATTTTATTTTGACAACTACCACACATGCTGAAGACAAGTCCTCCCCCCAAGAACCTAAAAACACAGAGTTTTCATCATCAGAATACAGAGGAATTATTTATCAGTTTACACACACTGTGGCCTATACATCACACACTCACACAATACAGAAACACAGAGTGATTTCGCCCTTCAAAGTAAAAGCCAAAAGAACAACACTGACTGAACTCAGAGCCATTAACAATCTTTTTTCCTACTATATTTCTGTTGTTCTTTTCTTATTCAAGGTGTGTTTTGTATATAAATATACTGCGACCTTGAGAGCCCTGAAAGGTGCCTCTGAATAAAATGTATTATTATTATTATTGTTGTTGCTACATCTCGATGAAAATGGTTTCTCACTGGTTTGTTGCTTACAAGTTGCTTTATTGATTATTGACTGTACATCCTATGATTGTATTATGTAAATACTGTCTTCATATTGGGACACAAAGTAAACATTTGGTTCATTTCAATACACTTTCCTCACATTCAGCTACTTTTCCTGTAATTTTGAGATGAAAATAGTTGTTTTTGCACAGGAACTATCCACTCTGTTTGGCACTCTACTGCAACCATCTGCTATTGGTCACCTGTACTACTATGCAAAGAATGTCCAGTTCATTAGGTTGTAGGTTTCTAGATTATGGTGATAAATGCAAGAGAAAAAAACATTTCAATAATTCCATAAGTCTTCTAAATTTAGTGAATTGACAGAAGTTTTGCATGCATTTCTGTCTCAAGTGAAAGAAACGAATGTGAGAGAAATGAACTGAATATTTTGTAACTGAATTTTCACATTCATCAGTTCATCGGTTTGCTTCCTTCCCTGAAGGATCATTACCTTTATACTCTGTGTTCTCGCTTCTTTAGCCTCAAAGTGTCGTTAGTCTCCTTGTCTGAGATCTGTGCTGGTGTCTGTTTATCCAAAAACTACCTTCGTTTGATCACTTTCACTTTTTACTTCGCCCACTTTGTGCACTCTGGGTGCGTACGGATTCTGCCTTCTTAAGCAGTTCGCCCAAACTTTCTCAGTTTTTCGGAAGCTGGAGAAATGCCATTACCCCGGGGCTGCTGCCGGTAAGGGGCCAAGCCTAAACAAAAAGAGACGGCACAAATGATCCATAAATTTGATTTATTAAAAGTATCTCTGGACCGGGGCCAGAGAGGTCCTTTATTCTCCTCGTGTCCAAACAAAAACACATTTCTTCCTCTTCCACACACAACGTCTGTCTGCGTATCACTCACACACTCTGCATCACTGTCTCAAAAGCACACACACACACACACACACACACACATACACATAAGGAGACACATATATACACACACGCAAACGGTGTAGAAACTGTCTGCTCGTCTCCTCCTGTCCTCATTAGTAGGCAATGCCTCTGTTCTTGTTTGCACACTCCACTGTTCTGACTAAATGAGAAAATTAATGAGCTGGGGTGAGCTGGAGGGAACACCACAACCTTCACTGCCCCCACCGTACACACACACACACACACACACACACACACACGCTCAGCTCCTCCCTCCATCCACTGCTTCACCTCCTTGCTCCACCTCGTGTACTCGTCTCCCACACTCTTGTCTAATTTCACGCTGTTGCTGATACCTGTCTATGCACTGTAGACAGCTCTCGAGTAAACAAGAAGCGTGTTGTCAGATCTGACCCTTGCTCCTCTATCGGCCTCATCATTCCATACTGAATGTAGACAAAGGAAAGGGAAGAGCCTCAACCTTAAAGCAGATGATGAGCATTAAAACTACTCGGCTTTGGCTTATTTGTTGTGAACATGCAATATACAGCAACAGAACGAGAGAACAACTTGGAAATATAAGTGATGCCGGGTTGTCACGTACAGTGTTGCGAGAAACTGTGAAAAACGCGCTGAACTTTGACTTCTTTTCAGTGACTTCATAGCACAACACGACTCTCCTTCACAGGTGTCATTCACACACACTGTGTGTATTTCTGGACTGTATTTACTCTATTTTTTCTTTTACTCGTACATTTTGAGGATCAGAGTGCAGGACTGGTACAAGCAGAGTGAGATGTAAAACACAGAGTAGCTTCTAGAGCTCGCTCACTTTGTGCATGTTGTTCTTCACCTTCTTCACATCGTTTCACCCTCACAATGATGATCCTCACAAAAAAACACAAAACGCTCTATTATTTATAAATGTGATCGAACAGAGATAGATATTAGCCACAGATGCTGTCTTTACAGCTTGCAGTTTATTGCTACTACATGAAATATCAAGTATTTTCACAGGAAAACCGCGGTTCAAACAGTGCAGTATCACATACCAGAAAAACTAAAGAAAAAAGAGAAACCAGCAGCTGCTTTTACTAGGAAACAATACGCATCAATATGCATCAAGCTCGACCTCATGTCCCTGTACGTGTCTTCCAAGGTATTTTCTTACACCTGCTCATAATTGTTCCCACTCAGACTCTTCCAGCTGCTGGAGGACGTGCGGCTCCCAGGGGTCCGATTCATGATCACCTGTTTTAGAACTGTAACAAAATGTGTTCTAGTGTAAGATTTATTTAGAAGTAAGGACGATATCTGGATAAATTACATTTACCTGGGACCAACTTCAGACTCAACAAAGAGGTTAAAACAAAGTATTTATTCAGAATACTTTACAGCTTACGCAGAGTCTTACAGCTAGAAAACCAACCACAAGAAACTGTTTAAAGCAAGATATCTCATCTTAAGATGGTTGGTTCCATATATTTTATCAAATATTTACAACGAGGAGGATCATTTTCCCTGCCACGTCCTTCTTTTGTTTAACCTTGATTCCTTTAATACGTTTGGAAGATGCAATGAATGATTGAAAACACATTATGTGTGTTAAAAAAAGCAGGAAAATCAGTCAAAACAAGCGATCAAGTTATCGTGACGATTGCATGCGGATCGGAGAGAGGAGCAGGGCGTCTGTGGGAGCACTTTTATGAAAAAGTAAAAGACGCCTCCAGGCAAACAAACGTCTGTCTGAAAAAGAGAAATTCCTTGAATGCAATTTCGCAAGATGCGTGATTTACTTGCTTGAACGTGACTAACGTCGGCACGCGGAGGCTGAGTCACCAACGAACCGACGCATTGTTTACCCGCTTATGAATAAAAGAAATTCACGGATAAAAATAAGTAGCCACCTAGTCTGGCAAAGCAGATTAATAATGGATCTGCCTGGTTCGGGAGGACACTGTGAAACCCGGTGGACGCAGGCGCAGAAGCACGGGCGGCGCAGACGGTGGCACAAACATTTGTAAGCGAGCTCGAGGGACGTGGGCGACTGATAGAGTGGATAAAGTCCTGTTTGTACTGTCTGCTGCCTCAGCTGAACCAGATCCTTGATTCATTACCTGCTCACAGCACGACACTGAAAAACACTGCAGCCTCACAGCAGGAAGTTATTATTCTTCTCCCTCCCTCTGTATGTTTCTCTGCTTGGGGTGGAATATAAATAGCCGCTGCTTCTGCTGTTGATTCAAAGGTCCGCTCGGCTTCGTCCTCCCACTTCAACCAGTTCCAGACTTTGTCAGGTAACTAGCATGAAGAGGGGGACTTCATTATTCATGTTTGCATTGTTTTCAGCTCTGGCTGCTTTCACACCTGGATAGCTTGATAGTATAGTTTGATGCTTTTGGAAAAGGACCAAACCAACTAGACACCGTATGTAAAACCAATGTGAAAAACCGGTTCAGCAGAGCAATGACCAGAAAGAAAGCAAATATAAGAGAGAGGAAAACAATTGGCCAGGACTGAAATTGCTTGTTCACAACAAAAGCAAACAATAGAGTGACACCAAATTTGTCATTTCAAGACATTTTTTCAACTTTTTTTTTTTTGTTTACCTCTGCTTCTTTGGAGTCTTCCTGTTGGCTTTGTTTCATTTTCTGTCTTAATGCGGGACTCACGACAAGATTCTCTGCCTGATTTTACCTGCAAGTCCCAGCAGAGTCGACACAGAATCAACCAGTCGGGTCGGGAGAAAAACAAGAGCGACTCTCAGATTCCTCCTGTAGTAACTCACAAAGGGCTGAATACTAAAAACACACAGAAAAACAGTGACAGATGTGGAATAATAACCTCCATCTACTCCAGCCTGACAATGCAGTGACCACTTCTGTTCATGAAGCTTTTAACAAAGCTGATGAAACTGTCAAAAAATACAGGACCCAGGTATCATAATATGCCTGGAAACGTAGCTAGAACTAGATTTGAGATATCAACTTCTGGAGTTTGTTTCTAATCCACAAGTCCAGGTCTGGCCTGGTCTGCTCCAGTCAGAGAGAGGGGTGAAGACCCGACCCGGTCCTGAACTATCCGAGGCAAAAAACATCTGTAATCCACTTAAAGCACATCAAAGAGTGTGAAAGCCCTTCCTGAAAGTCCTTGAGAGTTTATTATTTAGATCCATGGTCTAACACAATGAATCACACACCCACACTGTAGTTAAAGCTAAGGTTGGGGTTCTTGTCAGCTAATTAAAGACATTTTAAGTAGTGCATTGTAAGAGAATGACTGACCTGACATTATTTTGTTCATGAGTTATTAAGATGAAACAAACAGGAGCATTTGCACTGGTGCATTTGTGCAGCACGTATTAGCACAGATGCAGTTGTTATTTTTTGGTTTTGGTTCAAACATAAAGTTATCCACAGCCGTCCTAAATAAGCTGCTTTAACAAGAGGCTCATATATCCCTGAGAGCAGGGAGTGTTAAGCTTTAATTGTACCATTGCCATGCAATCAAACAGGTCCAGTGAGCACAAACAAACAAACATTTCTCATCAGTTTCAGTCCAAATGAAGCTTCAAATCCCCCGGGCACCTCTCAGAGCCTGGATTCCTGTTTTTAATTATTTATTTTCTAAGGTTTCTTAGTTTCTAAAGTTAATTGGAGAGCTTAAAGAGTTTACACCTCTGCTTGTCCGTGATCTTCCCTAGATGAGATTGCATAAATAAGAGCAAGTAGAAGTCCAGATGCAGGACTGTGAGAGGTCTGCTGTGCTGGGCTTTAATAGTGAAATGTGTCCAGCGGGAGGCATCACATCGACGCCACTGAGCTCTTCTTTTATGTGTGTAATCAGCCTGTTGAATAAATAGCCCACGATTGCATCCTGTCCTCCGTCCTTCAATACAAGGCGAATAGCAGCCCACAGGAATCAGATGATCTGATATATTAGCTGAAACGAGATCCAAATGCAGCTTGAATGCAGGGGAGCAGAAGACGAGGGGTTGAGATTTTTATCACAAGATGAAAAAAGAAAATAGAGGAAAATGATCTGCAACGGAGGAGCGAAGAGAGCAAAGGGAACTCAGACAAAACCACATGAAATCGACCGTTTGGCTTACACACAATGGTTCCTTTGCTCTGTTCTAACTCATTATCCGAAGACCCTGAATCCATATCGTAGCCCCGCGTCAAGTCACGGCTTCAGGGAGAAGACTTGAGGATGCTTAGGTCTGTAAATAATAGATGCAGTTTAGGGAGTAGGAGTCTGACACACACGTAGAGGATGTGTCAGCATATGAAAGGAGGGAAAATGAAAAGGTGGTTTGATCAATCATTGAGGGCTAGAAAGAAACATTCTGGGGTATGTTTCCTATGGTTCTTTGAAAGTGCTGTTTTAAGGCAAGGAAAAAAAAAACGTAACATAAAAAGCATGTCTCTCTTGTTTATCCAAAGCTCTCATGAGGCAATGTCATTTGGAACAACAGAGGACTAAAAAATTATTAGAAAACACTCTCAACAATGGATCAAAGCTGAAACACACAGAGTCTGGAAAATCTCTCCCCAGGAGATGGAGATGGAGATGTGAGATGTGAGAGCCCGTTCCCTTTGTTCAAGTGAATGATTGTGAACGATTATTCTAATCCTGCAGGAATTCCAACAAAAAGTAATTGATTGTGAGCGACAGAGAGACATCCTGTCTTCAACTGGCTCAATGACAACAACAACACTGCTGAAGCTTCACTTTGGGAGCTGCTGCCGCAGCAAAATGACAGTAGGCCTGGAGATGAGGTGAATCTGTGAATCCTCTCTTTGGTCGTTCCCCAACCACCAAACCAGTGTCTGCTCCCACACCACCAGAGACAGAAACCAGATGTAGCATATTTCTCCTACACTGTTCAACCAGAATCACTCATTAGTTTTGAAGTCAAACTACATAAACTAACTTTGAAGGTGACTGAGTTGAATGGTTGAATGGAGAGTTTGAGAAACCAAAACTGGAGGAAGCGAACTGATGGCTCAGTCTTTATTCACTTGCATAACTGCATGGAGACAAGCACATCCAAGTTCTCGAGCACCTACATACTCACCAGGACTCCATAAGCATAACAAACACCTGTCTTTCCATGATCAACACCTGGATAAGAATGTGTCCTGGTGCTTTGTTCCCTTGTTCGTTTAGTTTAGGCCGTTGAGACCATGAATTGATGTCCACCAGGTCATCCTCTCTCCTTACATCCATAACAATTTGCATTTTGAAGTGATCGATCTGAGCTGGATTGGATTATACAACCAGATGACTGCATGATGGGATACAGATATTTGTCCGCCTGCAAATAGCAAATAGTTTCCCTCTGCCCGAATGAGACAGAATGATGTGGCAGAAGTTGTTGGCAGGTCTGGATGCGGTATTAGTGGGTGATTGGGTAATAGATAGGAGAGAGGTGGACGCATGCCAGACTCTGCCTCTCGCTGCAGTCGACCTGCGGACCTGGATCGATTCTCGGAGGGAAGCGGAGAGGAGACGAGGATGAGATAGGGGAGGCCGTCCAGTCGGCCCCTATATCTCCCCGTCCATCAATACCATTTGTCACCTGTCGCGGCCTCGCCTCCTCCGACCCCTCCGTCTTGTCCGGAGCGCGTTATTCATCCTGACGTTCCCGCACTGGCTGGCTGACAAACCTGGCTGCAGCATCTGCTCCTCAACCTCCGAGACAAATCACCGGAGAGGGTCTGACTGACAGACAGCTTCCTGAAAACTGCGAAAACCCTCCACGGCAGCTACCCGCATCAATTATTCACAGCCATCGTGAATATTAAGAGGCCGTGGTTTAACAACAGGAGAAGCGAACAAAGGCGAGCAGGACGAGAGCGCTTGGGCACGTATCCAGCCTCAAAGCGTGAGAACGACGTCTTCATTACTTTAAGCCCGAGACCATCTGCAATCTAGCGCGACACGTGAGCCGACACCTGACTGGAAGCGAGCGTGTGGGAGAAAAGCTTTTGAACTGTTTTTGAGGAGCAGTCGGCTCCAGGTGGACGCGTCGCACATGCTTAACTACGTTTCACTTCTGCATTCAGCTCATTTAGGTGGGATGCATAGTTAATGTGCAGTCGGACCACTCCTATTCATAGTGATGAGAGAGCGAGGCGCGAGCGATACGAACGGATTCCAGCATTTCAAAGCCGTCGCCAGACATTTCATCTAAGGCTGGAGGTGACACAGAGGGCCTGCCGAAATGATAAGATGGCTAAGGAGAGGTTAGGTGTTGGGGAAGGTGGGATGAGAAATTGAGGGAAATAATACATATAACAAGGGGTTTTTTTGTAAGAACAATGAAATAGGGGAGAAAAGACATTCATACAAATGTTGTACTTAGACTTTATTTGCTAGTCATGCAGCAATTCAGTCACTGTTTTAGACTTAAAAAGCAGCTCCTCTGTGGGGGATGACAAGACACACTCCTCCAGAAGAATGTTCTTAGTTCCAGTTTAGAGATTTCCAGGTCAGACTGAGGTGTTTGACCTTCTCTCAGACAGACAACGTCAGCGTTCTGTCACGCCGTGGCAGACAGCGACCTCCTGGAGCCACGGACTCAGAACGGCCCTCAGGTTCCCCTCATTTAACGCACGCCGTGCAGGTTCCACCTGCTGAAAACAGAACTGATGAGTTCCAGGTGTTCCAGCTGTTCAGGAACAGCACGTCGACCCCCTGCTGTTCCTGCTCAACCTTCATTTAAGGTTTACTGAGATGAGATGTGTGTGCTCTTTCAGATGAAACACGTCTTGGGTGTTAAAGGAGACCTAGAGTGGTTAAATGGAGTATTTATCTGTCTATGGGACATTAGTTTCATCAGATTGCTTTTGTTGTTTGGGAATACTGCAGTCTGTTTCTGCCTTCAGCTATGGAGCGTTTACACATTTATCTTGAGATATTTGAGGAAGAATCGCAGGAGAAATCTGTTTCTGAGGAGTGAGCGTAAACACTAACTTTTCGCTAGACATCTGGACATAGGCTGTTATACATGAGCTACTTTGGAGATGGGGTGATGATATGGTGTGTATAACACACAGGCTTTACATCACTTTCTGCTTCTGTTCACAGTATTTTCTACCTGCAACTTTGGCTCCGAGTCGACTCAACTTCTTTACTTCAAAAGCACATTTAAACAACCAAAGCGCTGAGCAAAGTACTGGAAATTATTAAAAGAACACGTCAAGAAAAGGATGTGAAATACTAGAAGACCTAAAAATACATCTGAAAGCTTATTAAATATAAGAAAATATACAAAAAGAGATAAAATAGGGCACAATATAACAAAATACAATTCAGAATCCCCTTTAAAATTGATGGCTCTCTGTTTGTGTTTTCTCCATAGATGGTCCTCAAGTTCATGAACAGGACATTTATTCTATATTGAAAAATGTTCTCCCAACGTGACTGTCTGTCACGTAAGACACCTCGTCTCACCTGTAGTCTAATCTAAATTTCGACAGAATTGGTTCAAGGACCAAAAATGGCAGGTTATTATTAAAAGAAAAGAAAGAAAGAAAGACAGCTGTTTCTAATAATAAACCA